>CM071927.1:59006708-59523796 GCA_016081115.2 Rehmannia glutinosa | reverse complement strand
GCTGATTCAGTTACATGTACTTGAAGAGTTACGATGATTGGAAAATACGTATCTGAGGCTACCCGGTCATCGCTGATGAGATGTAGTTTATCGTGAGATGAACCACTACGAATCATGAAGGTGAACTCTGAGATGTCAGGCTTCTACCCTAAAGTGAAATGCGAAGGGGAAGGCTGCTGCGGCTCTGTCACCCGAGCGCACGTCTTCTGCTGCTGCTTCATCATTTGTTATTAGTACCTAGACTTGCAATGGTGGGAACCGTTGCGAGTGAACAAATGAATCGTAAAGATATATAACTTGGACAATATTGCGAATTTTTATAACTCTTGATAAGGCCATGTTTAATAAAGTCAAATCTTGTAAAAGCATTTCAAAAAATATGGGAAAAACCTTAATTTGTGAAGGGTCTAATCAAATTAGAAAACAAATTGAATATTCTTTGTTCAAAAATTTGAAAATTTTAAAATACTTTTGGTGAAGTCTGGATCAGGTGGATGCGGATCCCATGAAATATAACGATGAGCTCTCGGCTCACAGAAAATATATACGAAGGAAATGTGTATGAAGATTGAAGGTCTCTCTCAGTGGGTTGGAAATGAAGGTTATGGCTTTGGGGCGTTCGATGGACCTTACAAGAACATCAACCATGAGTTGTTCTGAGACTTTAAAGCACGTGAATTTGAGGCTCAAAATAAAACAACGAAGATCACAATTTGTACCCCAAAGCAGTACTCATGGTTGAGGTGAGTCTAAGGAAGCTGAAACCAAAAAGCCATTGACCCGGAGGGAGATTGCGCTAATGGTGAAAAAAATTCAACAAGCTACTTCCAATAAGAACTACAGAAGCTCAGGGTTAATCATCCAGGAGACACTCGGCTTCCCTCCCAAAGCGAGGAGGACCACCAAAATGCGATCTCACGGTCGACTTAATATCGAGAGAGCGAGAAAACGAGACTTCGGAAGAGAGTGATAATACATATTCAGGATTGCATACAACCAATACATTTCTTTGTTGATTGTCCCTATCCACGATTAACAAATATAGAAATGAAGATGAAATAAAAGGTCTTGAGAGGAGAAGACGAAAAAAAGAAGCCATGTTGGTTGTAGGCTAGCGACACGACCAAGTGTAAAGAACCGATCAGAAAGTCGGGGCAGGTAGTTAAGTGTACATTACTCCAGCGATGGGGAAGGAAGAGGATATGATATGCATCATGGCCAAGAACAAGACTCAAACAACAAGAAGATGAGGTACACTCTAACTCATCTCATTCGATTCTAGTGATAGTGACACAAACACTTCATCACCCACATATATTTATGATTCTATTGGAAAAATAATGAAAAGACTTTGAGCACATAAACTCCTTACACACACTTTTAAATGAAGAAAACGGCCGAGTTCAAATGCAAAACTCAGTGACTAAGGATGCAAGTACTCTAATTCACATAGTGATGAGAATACTGAAAGCCCAAATAGCTAAGATTCAAGCGGAGACTTAGCACCGAGAAAAAGGGGAAAATGATCTATAAAGCGTGATTAAATCATTCAATAAGGAATCTAAATCATTGGATGAACTTATAATGATTCAAAAAAAAGTGGAGACAAGACATGCATTGGATTCAATTCCTTTCCAGGCATCGCAGCTCAGTGGTATTTGAAAAGGGATCCTCAGCAATGAGGCGGTCAAAATCAGCACCATATCTGCACCTACACCCACTCAAAAACACAATCACAACCATCTTGGCCTTGGATACAAAGGAAAATGCAAAAAGGCGATTAGTGAATATCTTGAGGGCGTGAAACAAAATTGAGAAAGTCCATCGAGGAAACTCCAAGCGGAAATACTTGTAAAATCAAACAGAGCTACAAAAGCTAAGATATTTCGAGAAAAGAAAGTCATATTATGAGAATGGTAGAAATTATCGGCCAGGTAATGATTGGAACAATCAAATGAGATATGAACAAGACCAATGGATACAAGCTACAAGTGGCAAAGACCTCGAGACTCAAAAATGGTCATTCCCAAGGCAAAAAAAGCTATAATCGGCACACATATGCACCCAAGCACAAAGACCAATATATGCACAAAAGTTTCATAATTATCCCAAGAAAGCAAATTCATAAGCTTCAGACATAGGCATACGGACAAGCGAGACAATTGTATGAGGCTAAAAGCCCTAAGCAATTTGCAAATGTTCATTATGATTATGGAACCAATAGGTGGTAACCTCTTGCAGTCGAGATCTTTTGGTTATAGGTTGGTTGGATTACCTTATAGTGCTAACCCCTCGGGACCCAGGCAAGTATGGGTACTTAGAAACTAATTTCCTTAATTGAAGGTTCAAAGGAGCAGTTGAGTGCCAAAAGCTTGGTACATGGATAGTGGCGGTTCTAGATATATGATGACAACAACAAAAATCTTTCAAAGTTCAAGAAATAAAAGGTGCTAAAGTCATATTTGGAGAAATAAAACTCAAGGGAGATCAAAGGCATGATCCATCAAGAAGAATAGACTAGAGATCACGGATCTAGTATATGTTGAAGGTCTCAACTTCAATCTGAGCATCGGCCAACTCTCGTGACAAAGGGCTACCTTGTAGGATTCAACATGGGTGTTTGTCAAATCAAAGGATCTTGAATCAAATGAAATTGTGCTATAAGATGTAGCAGAGAAAAACATGTATGTAGTGGATTGGTCATTGCTACCAAGCACATGTGCGCTGGCAAAAGTCTGTTAGAATCAAGTTGGGCCCAGCCTGGCTTCAGTCACATGAATTTCAAGACAATCAACAAGCTTGCGAGTCATCTTGTGGAAGGATTACACTACGTATGCAAAAGCAAAGCATTTGTGATGCATGTGATGAGAATCACCTGGGCGAGAGACCCAATAACTTGTGCAGTTGGTCGATGTGGGGGGCTCGAGCAAGAATGTTTAAGGAAGCACTCAACGAGGTTGATTCAAGTCATTCAAAAGGAGACGAGAGTGTGTCACCGATGTAGGAAGATGTTCGAATTGGTCGAGTTGGTTGTGTCATCAATGTTCAAGAGTCCACCTCACATTGAGCAAGTGAAGGATGCCATGAATGCAAGTCATTTTGCGTCTTGAAGACTTTGTAATCAAGTTCTCAATAGTGTATTATATTCGTCTATCTTAGTTAGTCGTGTTGTGATTTGTTTTGAGTCATTTTGATTTTTGTAGGCCAAATAAACCTTTAAGGCTGCGTCTTAAGTTGATATATTGAGTTTGGGGCGAGCAGGGGTCAAGTTCGACTTGATGCATGGGCAAGGAGCACAACCGTGTGCCTATGCGAGCGAAAAATAGGATCTTCGACTTGATGCACTGAGGCGGGCGCACGGCCCGTGTGTCTCTGGGGTTTGATTTGGGTCGTTGATTTTTTCCTTTTGCCGATTGTTAAGTTATTTCTAGTAGTGTACACTTATTTCTCAAATTGAGTGTTTTTCCAAGTGTTTAAGATATACGATTCTTGTTGCAATTATCGATTTATTAGCGATAATCCATAATTGCTTGTGGCGTCTTTTATACCAGGGTTCTTTCTTTGGTAAGCAATGTGTCGAGGTTATTTAACCATATTTAATAGAACTAGTGAAGATCTTGGTTAACAACACATTGTTGTTTTGGGTCATATGTACATTCGTTGCTACGGTTCACATCGATTGGTAATCGGAGCCATCTATCAAGGTTAAATCTATCATTGTTTTCTTTAATCCTTGTTGTTTTCCATAATTTCTTATAAACCCTAGTTCTCCAAGGGTACAAAAAAATGTTAAAAATATGCCTGCGAGAAAAATCGGTAGGTAAAGAATCATAATCCGGTGCATTAAAAAAAAAAGATGAAATTCAAAATTAGGAAAATCGAATTATAAACCCTTGTATCGTTCCATCTTCTTTGAGATCGGTTGTTGGCTTGGTAATTATCTTGGTTTGTTGGGGTGTGCTTGCGATTGGTGATTGGTCTATAATCAACAAGTGTGGGTACTTGAAAATTGTGACTTGAGTGAAACACGGCGTATACACGTGAGGAGTGAATCAACCATGTCACGAGAAAAACCGAGCAGATTGATTTAGGTAATAAATTGCATATGGAGGCACTTGCAAGCCTCATGAAGAAAGTGATGATAGAGACATACTGAGGGGATCCATGTGAGGCACGAAAATAGAGATGCTGTTTGATGAGAATCCGTGAATGAAAGACCCGATAACGGTACCAATTGGTCGGTGGCGAGGGCACCGGCAAGGAAGTTCAAGGATGCACTAAATAGGCTGATTCAAGTCATTGAGAATGAGGCCAATAGTGCATTGCGAAGGAGGAAGATGATCGGGTGGTCGGTTGATTAGCGTCGTCAGCGGCCCAAGTCCACCTCGGTGAGCAAGTTAAGGATGCCCGAGAATACAAGCCACCTAGCTTCTTGAAGACCTCATAATCAAGTGCTCGATGGTGTTGTATTCATTTGTCATAGTTAGTTGTAGTTTAGTTTTTATTTTTGAGTCATGTTAGTGTTTTGGAGGCCAAATAAACCTTTAAGGACGCATTTTGAGTTGTTATTTCGAGTTTAGAGCGGGGGGGATAAAAAAGGCTGAAAAGAAGTCGAGCGGGGCAAAAATCATGGAAACACGGCCTGGCGTGCCTTAAAAAGGTGCGGCCGTGTTGAGACCCGTCATTGCGTACGGCTTTGGCCGGCTTGTGCAGGCATGGCGTGTGGGAAGAAGAGCTCGTGGGTTAAAGAAGAAACCACGGCTTAGCGTGCTTGGGAAGGCTACGGGCGTGTTTGGAAAAAACAACCGTGTGGGAGCTGGAATCGGGCGGCGTGCGGCTCACGGCCTGGCCATGTTTCTACGGCATGGTCGTGCTTTTACGGGTTTTCGAATTTTCTGTTCTTTTTGTTTCCTTTTGATTTTAAGTTATTTTCTTGGTGGGATAGGGTTTGGACCCTTTATAAGGAGTGAACACTTGTTATTTTTCGATCAATTATCAATATAATTAATCTTTTACTCTCAAATTTGAGTGTTTCTCCAGTCTTCCAAGATTCGTGTTCTTGTTGCAATTATCGACTTATCGAGGCAATAATCAGTAATTGCTTGTGGCGTCTTCGCATACCGAGGTTCTTGCTTTGCTAAGCAACATGTCGAGGTTTCCACCCAATTAACCAAACTAGTGAAGATCTTGGGTTAACAACATATTGTTGTTGGAGTCGTATGCACAATTGTTCTTTGCGGTTTACATTAGTTTATGTCTGAGCCATCTAGCAGAGTTAGGTCTATCCTTGTTATTTAATTTTGTTATTTTCGAATTTCTCATAAACCCTAGTTCTTGAAGGTACAAAAAAAAATCGAATTGCACAAAAAAAAATCGGCGGGTAAAGAATCGTAAACGCATGCAAAAAAAACGAAAATGCGGAAAATTCGAAAAGTGAAACCTAGTCTTCAATTTCATATTTTACGATCCGTTGATTGGCTTGGTAATTTTCTTGGTGTGTTGGCGTACTTGCGGTATGTCGATTCGTTTATAATCGCGACAAGTGCGGGGGACTTGGGGATTATGAGTTGAGTGATACGAGTGTATACACGTGAGGAGTAAGCTTAAACATGACCGCGAAATTAAAATGAACAACAAATTTGGGTAACAAAGTGGATATGGAGGCGATAGCCAACATAGTTAAGATATTAATGTTTGAGACATATGGGGATCCCAGGCGCCGAGAATCAAGGCATACGCTGGGGCGAAGGCCGAGGAGGTTCGAATTAGAGGGTGGGCGGATGAGATTGATGATTTTGATTCAAAGGGAGCAAAATTACAATCAGGTGAAGTCGGCGCGGGGGGAGAGGTGATACGGGGCGTGAGGATGGCAATTTGAGTAGCATCAAAATGCAAATCCCCTCGTTCAAAGGAAAAGTGATCCAGGACACCTATTTGGATTGGGAGAAAAATTGAGAATGTGTTTGATTGCGAGAACTATTCGAATTGAAAAAGGTGAAGATGGCGTCAAGCTGAATTCTCGGATTATGCAAGAGTGTGGTGGGATCAATTAACGGTCTCAAGGAGGAGCGGCGGCGACCCGTTTCCACATGGAAGGAGATGATGAGTATGATGCAATGTCGTTTCGTACCAAACCTATTGGGGCGTCTGTCGGAGCGCAAGAAGGTTGATTTCGGGGTTGAAGAGTGTGGAGGATTACCACAAGGAGATGGAGATGCTTATGGCAAGGGCAAATATCGATGAGGAACCGGAGGTGACTATGGCCGGAGTTCATCGCGGGTTTGAATACTCCCATTGCGGATGCCATCGACCTACATCAACTGTGTCGATCTCGAGGAGATGGTGCACATGGCGGTGAAAGTTGACGGCGGCTCAAGAGGAAGGGTTTCAAGCGGTAAGCACATAACTCTAAGTCAAAGCATGGAAGGCAAACACCAACAAAAAGGAGGAAGCGAGTTCGAAGGCATCGGACCAAAGGGGAGGCGTAGAGCCTAAACCCTTGGGTAAAATCGAACCCTCTATTACTCGAGCGAGGGATATTAAATGTTTTTATATGTCATGGGTTTGGGAATATAGCTAGTCAATGTCCAAATAAGAGGGTGTTGGTGTTGCGTGAGAATGGGAAATGGAGTCGGAGAGTGAGGAGAAGCGGGAGTGATATGCGGAGTTGGAGGATATTTCGGAGGTGATAGAGCGGCGAAGGGGAGGCATTGTCCTTGGTGTCTCGGGAGGGGCTGAGTATTTGCTAAGTCGGATGGGAGTCGGCGAGAAAACATCTTTCATACAAGGTGTTTTGTCAATGAAAAGGTGTGTAGTGTCATTATAGATGGGGGAGTTGCACTAATGTATCAAGTGCAAAGATGGTGGATAGGTTATGAATTCCCACGATAAAACACCCTGGCAAAGTATAAATTCTGATGGTTGGCTTGTGGGGAGATGCGGATAAGCGACGAGGGAAAAAGTAGCATTTCAAATAGGGGGATATAAGGATGAAGTGTTGTGTGATGTGGTGCCGATGCGGCGGGGCACATCTGGGTAGGCGCGTGGCGATTTGATAGGAGGGTGCAACATGACGGCTACACCAACTTGATATACTCTTGTTCACAATCAAAAGCGATTTGTACTTCTTCCTTTAACTCCAAAGAAATTTATGAGGATCAAGTAAAATCGAGAGTGGGAGAGGCAAAATAAAAGAGTGTTCGGCTAGCGAGCATAAAAATCAAAATAAAGCCGATAAAAGGAGAGCTTGAGAGAAAACAAGAGTGAGGATCCGGCTAAGGGTAGAAGTGAAAAAAGGAGAGCAATAATTTTGAGAGGCGGAAAACAAAAAGGGGGAAGGCCATGAGGTAAGAAAGCGAGGAAAAATAAATTTGATGGCAACAATGAGTGACCTTAGGAAAGCCACCACAGTGGTTATTCGATGATACTCTTGGTTTACAAGGGCACTTATTTATCTTGCGGTGTTAACTTGATTTGCCTAGTTCTGTCTTGTCTTTTTGCGGGAGTTCAAGGATGTATTCCCGGACGAGATGCGGATGGATTACCTCTATTCAAGGGATTGAGCATCAGATTGATTTCATTTGGTGCATCCTTTGCCCTAGCTTAGGACGGTGTCTGAGAACTAATCGGGAGGAGACAAAAAGAGTTGCGAGTGGCAGATTGATGAGTTGCTAAGCAAGAAATTCATCCAGGAAAGCATGAGTCCTGTGCGGTTCGGTGCTACTAGTTACGAAGAAGGATGGGTCTTGGAGTATGTGTGTGGATTACCAGGCTATTAATAACATCACTATCAAATCAGGCACCCCATACCTCGCTTGGATGATATGTTAGACGAACTCCATGGTTCTAACATCTTCTCCGAATAGATTTGAGGGAGCGGGTACCATCAGATTCGGATGCGAGAATGGGATGAGTGGAAATCGGCTTTTAAGGCGAAGCATGGTTTGTATGAGTGGTTAGTCATGCCATTTGGGCTAACCAACGTGCCTAGCGTTCATGAGACTTATGAACCATGTTTTGAGAGCTTTCATTGGTAAGTTTGTCGTGGTTTACTTTGATGATATTCTCATTTATAATAAGTCATTGTACGAACACTTGGATCACTTAAGGGCCGTCTTGGAGGTGTTGAGGAAGGAAAAGTTGTATGCAAATGTCAAAAGTGCACATTTTACTCGGAGTAGTTGATATTCTTGGGGTTTGTAGTGAGTTCGAGGAGAATTACGGTGGATGAGGAGAAGATTAAAGCTATCCGGGGGCCTTTAAACCCCATCGGCCATGTATGTCCCGGGGGTGTGAGTGTAAGGTTTAGAAGGGGGTTGAATAAACCACCAACACCGATTTAGTCCTTTTAAAGCGTTGAGTTAATACTTCACGATTGAGTCCTTGATGGGCGGCTAAGTTAGTTAATCGTGAGTTACCCACTCAGCGAGACTTGACTAATTTGTTGATAGAATAACTCAATTTGTTTTGACTAAAACTTAACTTGATTGTGATATGTTTTATTGGAAGACTTAACACCCTTGAATTTGGTTTAAGTTTGTTTTAATACTTGGTTTTAGCACTTGGTTGATTATCAATTGGATAGCAAATTTATCAGCAAATATCAAAATAATATCACGACAATTAAAGTCTTTGAAATGTAAATGACACAATAAATTTTATAGAGGTTCGAAGATGGGGTAATTCTTCTACTCCTCTCTTCTCCAACTCTGGAGGAATCCACTAAGTGTTGATCAATGTACAAAGTGGTTATCGATCCGGATGCAAGTCTTGATCACGCTTGGTGATTTGATCCTTTGGGACTCGGTCTGGAGATGCCTTGGTCACGCAGTGGCTTCTCGTGCGACTCGGCTTTTTCACAGGCATTTTGCCTTGCTACTGACCCACTTGCTCAAGCTTCTTGGATTTGATCACGAAGCCCTCCAAAAACTTGAGACTAGTTCGACCTTGAACCTTTCTACAATCCTTTGTGGAATGTAGACCCCTTGATTCTTCAAATGTTTCCTATTCAAGCTGATTGAAGTTGTCTTTCCTTCACGCGGTGAGTGTTGGATTGATTTCGCCGTAATGTAGGCTTGAGGATTGAACTTGAATGACTTTAGTAGGTTATAGTTTGAATAATAGCTTGAAAGTTCCAGGTTAACAAGGTTAACCTTTTCTCAAATGGATTCCTCGGCCTTTTATAGTGTTTTTTCAAAATTTGCCCGTTGAAGAGATAGGTTAATTTTCAAAAGACACTTGTGGTCGTTAGCTTGTCTTGTTGCGATTCTTGGAATTGACATTTCCTCGTATGAATGAGTCTTGATTTTTGAGTTCGGCAGTGCGAGCTTCCCAATAGTTTATTCCTTTTTGCAGCAAGGGTGAGCACTTTAAGAAAGACAATATGGAAGTATTATACGTACCTTGAATCTCTTTGATTATCTCGACTTATTGCATTTCCTTGACTTTGGTGACTTGAGTCGACTTTCAAACGATGGATGACTCATCTGTCACTTGACTTGAGACAGCTATCTTGAGTTGACTTGACTCACTCTTCACTGTTTGCATCTCGTTTTGCACCTTGATCGAGATCTGTCTTCTCTTCTTTGCCACACTCATTTTGCCTCACGGTGAGTCTTCCTTCTAGTCTCGTTGACTTTTGCATATTACGGCATAGGCGACTTAACTCATTTCGACCCATTTTATCAATTACAATGCAATTTACAACAACAATGGGGTGCCAACTTTCTATTCTAAGTTTTACATGGCATTCATCAAATCTAAAAATTAATTTCCCAACAATTTCCCCCTTTTTGATGATGCCAAAACTTGAAACATTCATACAATAATTAAACATCAAAGATCGTCTGGACAATGTAGAATCACGGAGAATGTATCACGTAGAATCAATCTTTTATTGATCATAACATTCTTGTTCTTTACCAATTTGTTCTGAGTGTATCAAAGCTTAAAAACGAGCTTAAGGTAACCATGCTAATCTATATCTCTTGCAGGTATAGAAATTATACAATTTTATTTGATGTACATAGGACTTACATAAAGATGCATTTAAATAGTAAAATATATGAAGGGGTGGACAACAACACTTCATCTCCTTATTGCCCTCCTTCTTTCCTCATCAACTCTGTCTTCTTGATCTATTTCGCTTCTTCTCTTCTTCAAGCTGCTTTCTTTTTCTCATATGCTTTTAAAGCGACTTCATCTCTTCTTTTTCTTTCTTGTCTTTCTTCCCCATTTGAGTTTGTCTTCTATTTTCTTCTTGATTCTCTTAACATACTCACCATTGTTCTTGGCCACTTGCGGGTTGGCTACTTCGTCGAATCAGCCTGATAGATCCCTCATTTCTTGCACTGGATCTATATATTCAATGTTTTTGGCGGAGTCAGGCACGAAACCTCTTCCTCCTCCTTTGCTTCTTCCTCTGCCTCAGGCGTGTATTATCTTGGGGCCTTCTTTTTCCCGGTGAGTGACCCGGAGTGTGGCCAATAGTCTGCTGCTGTCGGCTTCTTCACATAACTTGAGGCCTTTTTCCCAATACAAATCCCAGGCTTGAGCCATGGACATATTTGCGAAGTAACCCTCGGATGCGAGCGTCTTGGGTCATCAACAAATCTTGGCTCGATTCGCGTGCGAAATGGCATAGGTGTCTGCATGCATTGGAATGCCTCCATGTTGTTTGGTATATCCATAACTCGGGCATCCATCTTTCCTTCCACCTCCTTCATCCCTGCTTCTACTATTTTTGCTTTTGACCCATAGAGTGCTGCGGAGTGTTGGGCGGCGCGAGTCAGCTTTGGGAGTTTCTTTGATGATATCATTTGTGACAAGACCTTTTGGGGGTTTTAGCAATCATCATGGTCATATCTTTCGAACCTTCCCCCTCAAGATTTTCCCTTCTTCTCTCTTCTTAGTTCTTCAATTTGTCTTCTCCTTTATAGCTGCATCCTTCTTCTCGGCTCAGAACCTTTCATCACCTTTAGGTATTCCTCTTCCCCCTTTTTGGCATCATCAAGAGAGAAGAACCCTGAAACAAATTTGGCAATCATGAAGTCTAAGCGGTGATAGGTGAGTTATGCTTGAATCTGCTGCGGAGTATCTTTGCCACGAAATTGAGCGAGTGGCATTGGATTGTGCCACCAACTTCATTCGGCCATGAGGAGGCTGAATTTCTTCTCCATGTTCTCCTCTCTGTGAAGCTCTTTCTTATGAAATTCACGCTTGTGTTTGCATCTACGTGTTGTGAGATCATGCATTCGATCGATGTTTTCTTGCATTCTTGTCTTCATATCAGCATTCTTCCCATTACGGACTAGCAATTTATTGAACAAAGTTGAAGTATCAAACTTGTTCTACGCATTATCTATTTGTTGTTGCCACCATTCCCAAATCGACAATTATTCCTCGCATGGTCGGCGGTAAGATTTGCATCTCGGTTATCGATCTCATGTCCCGGTGAGGCTGGTGCCTCTCCATCTTCTCTATCTCTGCAAATATGGCCACGAAAACTTCTCGAACCTCAATTGTCACTTCTATCTCGGTGGTAGCCAAGCAACGTCAAAGTCAAAGTCTCTTTGGGACGATGGTGTACTGTTGGAATAACGAGGATCAAGTTTATGGAAAGCGTTCTTGATCTCGGCTGATTCTTCAACAACCGTCGGTCTCAACTAGTTTTTCCATGTGAGTTGGTGGTCTTGGCGTATCGATAGCGTTATCGGACGATGATGAGATTTGTATGTGTGGCTCATCATCAAAATTAAAGGTTTGGCGAGTAACCTTGAGGTCGGTCTTACTTGTGCTTGGGAGAACATCCTCGGTGAGTCTTTTGGATCGGCAATAGGGGATGACTCAACCGTCTTCACCCCGGATCCCAGAAAGGTTACATCGAGGATTGTCTTGGGAATCGTGAAGAGCACTTATCTCCTTTTCGGATGGATCAATGATAGTGGAAGGGATGTTACGTGATTCCGTCTCTTTAACCAGGAAGTCTCAACCTCCGTTGGCCTTCTTTACCTCTCTGCAATCTCAAGCTGCGGCGAGGCTTTGGGCGATCCGCCCGGCGGTGTCATTTGTCTTGGGGTCTTCGACGGTGGCATCCTTTGGAGTCTCAACTCCATGGATTGCACTTTCATTGCCAGTGTTAACTCCGGGCGATTTCTTCTGTGCCTCGGCCATTGTATCGATGGCGTCATTGGCATGCGGAAGCGATTGGCACTTCATCTAAAACAGTCTCAAGTTTGTCGAGCTTCTTCGGTGACAACTTCTTTGTGTTTCGTTTTCTTTTTCCTTCTCCACTTCGCCTCCTAGATTTGTTGTGGAGTCATCTCACAGCAACCTCCGTCCTAGGCTGCGGTGGAGGGAGTTTTGGTGTGCTTTTGGTGAGTGACTTGGATTGGGGTCACTCGTCTCGGACTCCATTTGTTCCTTTGAGTACTAACCCGTTGGGGCGGTGGTAAGACACCTTCATTAGGGGTTGGCTCGTGCAGGGTCCCCACAATCCCGGTTTCATCGCCAATTCCTTGACACCTTCTTACGAGTGGCGGGGAAGTGGTGGCGGCATCAGCGGTGGCAATATCTTTGCACCACTCCCATCGGATCAATCTCGGTGTGATGTGGAAGACTCCTGGTCCTTCCAATAACCGTTGCTCATGTAGGACCCTAGATTCCGCATGGCTTCTGTATCTCAATTTCTTACGTAGCGGCGGCATGGTCGAGATCCTCATCACTCCCGAGAGAATGTCAAGATGAGGATGTGTATGATCGATGGTTCGATAAAGGGACAAATCGGCCTTTTCACGAGCTTGACTTCCTCTGCGATCTGCTTCTCCTTGTCTTTGAAGATCGCAATATATACATGCGGTTTTCTTCATCAGTCTTGGACCCACGATGGTCAATCAGAAAGTTCACGATTCGTCTTCTTCTTCAATAAATTCGGTCTTTGGGCTGTTCCTGGATCGACTCGGCTTCCACTTCCTCCAATCTCGCATACGATCTTGGATGTGCGGATATGGTGGGGATAGGATCATTACATCATCATCATCTTTATCATCTTCTCCTGCTTTGTCCCTCGTTCTCGGGGATTGAAGGTAGCAAACTTTGGTGCTTCACACCCTCAACGGCGTCATTGCGGGAGGGGATACATCCTGTCAACAAGAGAGTTTGCTTTCTCGGCTACTTCTTGTGTCTTAGTTGTTCGACTACGATTGTGTCTTCAATTTGCCTCTGCTTTGATTGGCTTGATGAACTTGGTTGTTTTATCAATAATTTTAGGAGACTCTACTTCTCCGGTTGTCTCGTGATCTGTTCGATTGAGTGGCGGACCAGTTTGTTTTCTCAAGCTCGATCGCTTGAAAATTCTTCTCCTTTTGGTCCTTACAAGAGGAATTTCTGGTTCGGATGCGATTTCCTCCGAGTCTAGGCGCAAGGGCAGTCTTGATGTCCTTTTACGAGGAGGGGCTTGCTAGGCTTGTCGATCCTCCTTTTCTTGACAGCCGGAGAAGGTGTTTGAGGTTCCTTCTCGGCTGCAGCTGCGGGGCGGGTGACAGGCTGCGGGCGAGTTTTGTTTTCTTTTTCTTTCTTTGCGGGGGGCGTGATCTTCTTTGTAGCTGCGGGGGCAGCCTTCTTACGGAGGGGAAGGAGAGCGAGTTGTTTCTTGAGGTCGGTGATTCCCCCTCACTCGTGTCGACCCTCTTGGCGTATGCTCGCTTACGTGCTCCGGAAAGGTTAGCCGGAACATTTTCTTGTTGACATGGGCAGCCTTTCCATGTCGAAGAGGACTCCTTTAACTTCCATCATCCGGCCAATCACTAGTCCGTACCCGGGGATCATCGAGCGAACCATCCTCCTTGAAGGATTTATTCCCAATATTGCATGATGCTATATACAAACTCGGCCGATTCACCTTCTTCTCTTCAATGATCGCAACCATTACGATCGGCTTAGTTTTGGACAACTGGTTAAAGCTTCCAAATTTGATGTCTATGCATTTGGCAACAACGTCCGGCCGGTTTGTGGTAGTCCTCCTTCAGCTGCTTCTTGTCAATTGTGTAGACAACCTTGGCAACCGATCAAGCAGCTGGCTACTTCCTTCCAGCGGCCCAGGTTAACATCGGCTTCATAAATCTCGGCACTCCTTCTATCGGCAGCGAGCGGTGTTACGCTAGATCTTGGCGGTGATGGTGAAATCTTTCCCGTGAGCAGAGGACTTGTTGCCCTCATCGTGAAGTTGAGTTCACATAGAAGCGTGCGACCTCTTCCGTAGGTCATACGAAACTCCATCGACAAAAAGGGTTTGATCTGATTTCTCCAACTTCTCTGCTATTTTCTTCAAGAGGCTTCGTTTGACCCTTGTTTGATCATGCCCTCGAAGTCCACAGTAGATCCCATGTGGATTTGCTTTCCCAACTTGACAAAGTCGTAAGTAGATGCCATTTGTCGAAGATTCACGAATGAAACTTTGAAGATAAACTTTGAAGATTTGTAGGGTTTTGAGAGTAAAAATGCTTTCTTTGCTTGAGAGAGATGAACAATTTTGGTAAAGTGAGAGAAAATCGGACGAAATGGTATATGTATGGGTTATGAAAGGGCGTGCGGTGGTTTTGAAATTTGATCAAGATCAGCGGCTCAGATTTTTGCGCTTATTAACATTTAATTTTCGCATTTAATGCGGCAACATTTATATCAATCATAAGCTTGGTATGTAGCTTTTTTTGTACCTGCGTCATAATTATCTTGGCGTCATTCTTAAAAAACATTCTCGCTTAGTAAAAACAAGCTGCGTTTTTGTCACTTTGCTCATAAGACTCGGCTTATTCCTTAGGTGATTTAACCCTTCTCTCTTTGCACATAAGCACTTTGTGTCGGCTAACTCGTCGATTGATTCTCCGTCTGGTGATTCACATTTGATTCAAGAGTTGACTCTTTTTCATCTTTTCATGTTCCATCTCTTTTCTTTGACTCTTGAGTGTTAACTTGACTCAATTAAACCTAATTCATGCTTGAGTTCTTCAAATCTTGATTCACATAATGGTTTTGTGAATATATCGGCTAAGCTAACTTGCTTATCGGTTGAGATATATTCAAGGTGATGTCCTTCTTTTCAACATGATCTCTTATGAAGTGATATCGACATCAATGTGCTTTGTTCTTGAGTGCAACACGAGGATTTTGGGTGATTGCAATTGCACTTGTGTTGTCACACATAATTGGAATTTCCTTTTCTTCAACTTCATAGTCTCTCATTTCTTTGTCTCATCCATAAGACTTAGGCACTGACTGCTTGTTTGCCCTTGATTATGTATTGCAGCTTCAGCTTTGTGGAGGTTGCTATTGAATTTTGCTTCTTGCTAAACCAGGAAATTAATCTATTTCCAAGCATTTGACATACACGAGGTACTTTTCTGTCGACTCTGCATCAACATAGTCGAGTCGAATAACCAATTAGTTTGAATCCTCCTTCCTTTGGATACCATAATCCAACTTCTTGACTTCTTTTCAAATATCTCAAGATTCTCTTGGCTGATCATGTGGCTTTCTTTTGGGCGATTGAAATCGGCACATACACCTACAACAAAGGTGATGTGTGGCACTTAACTTTGTGAGATAGAGGAATGATCAATAAGTGCTCGTATCTTGTTTGATCCACAAGCTTGCCATCTGTATCCATATCCATTTTCTTGATGTATTCATTGGTATTTTCGAGAAGACTTCTCTTCCATACCAAATTTCTTCATTAGATCTACGGTGTATTTTGTCGACTTATGAAGGTTCCATCCTTAATTTGTTTTACTTGGAGTCAAGGAAGAATGTTAGCTCTCCCATCATGCTCATTTCAAATTTGCTTTGCATAAGATTTGAGAATTTATCACCTGACTCTTTGTCTGTGGATCCAAAGATGATGTCATCCACATATATTTGGACACGCGATGAGACTCTTCCCATCTTGAATTACGAAGAGTGTTCTATCTACTTTGCCTTTTGTAAATCCGTTCTCAGTCAGGAATTGTGATAATGTATCATACCATGCTATTGGTGCTTGTTTCAATCCATATAAAGCTTTCTTGAGTTTGTATACTTTATCTCCAAGAGTCTTCTGCTCAAATCCTGGAGGTTGTTCAACATACACTTCTTCCTCAATAACCCGTTAAGGAATGCACTCTTTACATCCATTTGATATATAGTGAAGTTCTTGTGAAGCGGCATAGGCAAGAAACATCCTTATGGCCTCCAATCTTACCACAGGAGCAAAAGTTTCATCAAAATCTATTCCTTCTTCTTGGAAATACCCTTTGGCTACCAATGTTGATTTGTTTCTTACCACAGAACCTTCCTCATTCATCTTGTTTCTGAACACCCATTTAGTGCCAATAACATTTTGATGGGTAGGTCTTTGAACTAATACCCACACTTTGTTCCTTTCAAAGCGATTGACTCTTCTTGCATGGCTTGAATCAATGTGTGTCATCAATGCTTGTGACACATCTTTTGGCTCTATTTGTGAGATGAAACAAGTAAACATTGCTTCTTGTTGAGTTTTGGATCTAGTTTTCACACCTTCTCTTACATCTCCAATGATTAGTTCTAGTGGATGGTCTCTCGGCCATCTTACATCGAGGTTGGAGTAAGTTAGGCTGGATTGATCGTCTTGCGATTTGTGTTATTTTGATCAGCTCTCTCATCATCACTTATTTGCATATTTCCTGTTGTCTTTGAGACTCGGCTATCTCATCTTCATCACGGGTTTATAATTCGACTTCAACTTCAACATAGGGACTCTTACGCATGGTTGGTGATTGACTTATCGGTGACTCTTCAATGCCTTCTCCATTTACGTTGGGTTCATCAAACACCACATGAATGGATTCTTATGTAACCATTGTCCTCTTGTTGAGTACTCTGTAGGCTTTGATTTTGTTGAGTATCTAAGAAGATACCTTCATCGACTTTAGCATCAAAAGCCTTTAAATTATCTTTGCCATTGTTGTGGGCCGAAGCAATTGCATCAAATATTCTAAAATATGCAACTTTTGGCTTTCTCCTGTCCAAATCTCATAGGAGTCTTTGTCATTTATCTATTTATCATGCATCTATTTTGAGTATAGCATCTTTGTGTTTGCTTGACCCCAAAATCTTTTAAGCGACTCTGCTTGGCTAACATGGTCTTCTTTTTGCTTCTTTGAGAGTTTTGTTCCTTCTTTACGCAACTCCATTCTGCTTTGTGGAGTCCTTGCTATGAGATAGTTCATGAGCAATACCATTTTCAATGCAATCTTGAGTTATTATTCCATTGACAAACTCGGTTCCTCTGTCGAGATCTAATTTTGATAATGGTTTGACTCTTCTCATTTTGGATTCTCTTCATCAGATGTGGTAGTTTCTGCAGGGTTTCTTTCTTCTTACACATAAAAATTATCCATGTGTATCTTGAGTAATCATCAACTACCACCAAGGTGTATTTCTTTCGCTTATCTTTGTTTGGTTCAATTTGGACCAAATAGATCCATATGTAGCACGTGCAATATTCTTGTTAAAGATGGACATGTCTTTTCTTTGAATGATGATTTGATCTGCTTTCCCATCTGGCATGCATCACATACACTTTCCTTCTTGTATCTTGATGCGGAAGTCCTTCCACAAGATTGCTCCTTGCAAGCTTGTTAATTGTTTTGAAGTTCGGGTGACTCGACTTCTTGTGCCACAACCAACTTGATTCATTTGTGCTCTTTTCTAGCGGACAAGTGCTTGGTGTTCTGATTGACCAATTCACCACATACATGTTCTTTTATGCATCCTTGCACACTACTTCATTAGATTGGTGTTCTTGATTTGGCACACTCCCATATTGAATCAACGTTATAGCCCTTGTCACATAGTTGACTTATGCTTAGTAAGTTGAAATTGAGGCCTTCATTATATGGAACATCGTAATTTCTAATCCATTTTTCTTGATGGATCAATGCCTCTTATTTCTCCTAGAGCTTCATTCCTCCAAATATGACTTTTGCACCTCTAACTTCCTTAAATTTTGTGATTTTTCTTGTTTCTGTCATGTGTGCATGCGGGCGACCACTATCCGTATACCCAGGTTCCTTGGCACTTTCGGTTTGCTCCTTGAACTGCAATCAAAGAAATTAGGTTTTAGGTACCCATATTTGTCTAGGTCTGAGGGGTTAGTATTGTAAGATGATCCAACCAACCTATAGCCATCTATCGTGCCATAATCATAATTAACTTTGGCAAATTGCTTGGGGTTTTAGGTTCATACAAGCTGTCTCTTTTGTGCGTATGCTGTGTATGTGTTTTAGCAATTGCTTTTTTGGTTAGTTGTGATATCTTTGAGGATAGTGCTTGGGTGCACATGTGTCTTGATGATAGCTCTTTTGCCTTTGGAATGGCCCTTGTTGAGTTCTAGGCCTTTGCCATTGAGGGCTTATATTCCATAGGTCTTTCTTTGATAGTTCACATTATTCCAATCGGCTTGGCTTGGGTAATTTCTACCATTCCCATCATATGTGTTCTTTTTATAGAACATACGGGGCTTTGGTAGCTCTGTTTTTCTTCTGATCGTCCTATTTGGAGTTCTTTGAGGAACTCATTTGGATTTCCTCTCATCTGTCCTCTCAGCACACTCAACTGGATGTTTTCCTTTTCCTTTATAACCAAGGCCAGTTTTCTTGTGGTTGTGCTTTGGAATGAATGTGTGTGCGCTATTTGGAGTTTTGGATTTTTGATATACTTCATTACTTGAAGATCCTTTTTCCAAAATTACTTTTGGAGCTTGACTTGGTATAGAGGAATTAAATCTAAGCTGTCTTATCTCCACATTCTATTTGGCTCATAATAAGTTCATCCAAAGATTTAGATGCCTTAGTAAATGAGGCAATCACATTTTGGAGGTCATTTTCCCTCTTTTGTGGCAGTTACCTCTGATATTAGCTTAGCATTTTCGGCCTTTAAACTTTTATTCTCATCAACTATGTGACTTAGAGTACTCGGCTCCTTAGTTAGTTTGTGAGTTTTGACTTTTGAGTAGGTTGTTTTCCTCATTTAGTAGTGTGTGTGAGGATTTAATGTGTTCAAAGTCTTTCATCATTTTGCCTAATGAATCATAAAGATCGAGTGGGTGATGAAGTATGTGTGTCACAATCTTTGTCACTAGAATACGAGTGTGATGAGTTAGAATGTACCTCATCTTCTTGGTCGAGTTGGTCTTGTTCTTTGGCCATTAGACGGATCAAGGCTTCTTCTTGAGTCACTTGAGTAGTCGAAACTTCACTACTCTCCAGTCTGTTGTGTCTTTTGACTTGGTTTGTCTCGGCGATCTCTGCTAACATTGCCTTTTTCTTCTCTTGTCTTCATTCTCACGAACACTTTTCTTTCCTCTTCATTCATGTATTTGTTGACTACGGGATATGGGCAATCAATAGCATAGTGACCAGGTTACTGCGGTTCGAATAAATTTTCAACCTTTTGATCGATTCTTTCCATCCTTGGATTGTCGGCTCTTTGATACTCAATCCTTTGATGCTCTGTTCTTTTGGGTGGCCTATCTTCACTTGACTTGGAGGAGGGGAGTGTGATACGGAGGATTCACCTTTGCCTCTTTTGTAATTCTTGTTGAAGAATTTGTTAAACCTTTTAACCATCGGGGCAATCTCCTCTTGGTCAATGACTTCCTTGACCTCGGCTCTTTTACCATCTTAACTATTAAGCATTTTGCTTTGGGCATAGTTGTCTCCTCACAGGTCCATGGAGTGTCTCGGGCCATGACTTTCATTTCCCGCTCGGTAGGAGACTTCTTAGAATCTTCATACACATTTCATACTGTGTATATTCTTTTCCAAGTGCGAGATAGCTCATTGGTAATTCTTGTGAACCAAGAGCATCCAGTTGATCAAGGTTTCTTACGCAAGCATCTTATAGTTTTCAAATTTTACAACAACGGATAGTTTATTTTCTTTGATTTGCTCGAGCTTCACAAATCGGGGTTAGGTTATCCCAGATTTCTTTTGCGGTCTTGCGATTTGACTTTGTTGAACATGGCTTTGTCGAGTTTTGTAAAGAATGTCCTTGCCACGTTGTCAAGTTGTATCTTTTTTGTCATCATTTGTCCATTCGGCTCTTGGTTTTCAACCATAGTTAGTGCAGGAGCGACATTCTCTTCTCTTTCAGTGCAACAACCCCTCTTGCAGTGTGTTCACTTCAAGATTTGCGGTGGCCCATCTTCTATTACTATCCACATTTGATCGTGTAATCTTTGATAGATGAGCTGCATTGAATTTTCAATCATCAAATTCCTCAATTGTGAACATAGGGATGCGTGTCAAATTTGCTTCCATAATAATAACTTTGTTGAATAAAAGAGTTTTGAAAGATCAAGTGCTAAAGCAAGCTTTGAGAGATTGGAGATCTAGTTCGATAACCGGTGCGGAAGGCTCGATGAACCAGCCCGCTCGATACCACTTGTAGGTCCCCAAGGGTGTGAGTGTAAGGGTTAGAAGGGGGGTTGAATAAACCTTACCAACTTTTCGATTTAGTCCTTTTAAAGCGTTCGAGTTAATACTTCACAGTGAGTCCTTGGTGGACAACTAAGTTAGTTAATCGCGAGTTACTAATTTGTTTTCACTAAAACTTAACTTAGTGTGATATGTTTTCAGTGACTTGATTCTTTGGGACTCGATCTGGAGATGCCTTAGTCACGCGGTGGCTTCTAAATGCGACTTCGGCTTCTTCACGGGCGGTTGCCTTGCTACTCTGACCCACTTGCTCAAGCTTCTTGGATTTGATCACGAAGCCCTCCAAAAACTTGAGGCTGGTTCGACCTTGAACTTTTCTACAATTCTTTGTGGAATGTAGACCCCTTGATTCTTCAAATGTTTCCTCTTCAAGCGATTGAAGTTGTCTTTCCTTCACAAGTGAGTGTTGGATTGATTTCCTTCGTAATGTAGGCTTGAGGATTGAACTTGAATGACTTGAGTAGGTTATAGTTTGAATAATAGCTTGAAAGTTCCAGGTAACAAGGTTAACCTTTTCTCAAATAGATTCCTCGGCCTTTTATAGTGTTCTTTTGAAAAATTTGCCCGTTGAAGAGATATGTTAATTTTCAAAAAGACACTTGTGGTCGTTGGCTTGTCTTGTTGCGAGTTCTTGGAATTGACATTTCCTCGTATGAATGAGTCTTGACTTTTGAGTTCGACACGGTGCGAGCTTCCCAATGGTTTATTCCTTTTTGCAGCTTAAGGGTGAGCACTTTAAGAAAAACGATATGGAAGTATTACTTGTTTAAGTAATTTTCTTGACTTACGTACAGCGGATCTCTTTCGATTATCTCGACTTGATTGCATTTCCTTGACTTCCCAGGTGACTTGAGTCGACTTTCAATCGTGGATGACTCATACATTACTTCAACTTGAGACTTGGCTATCTTGAGTTGACTTAGTGACACTTCACTCGATTGCACCTTGATCGAGTTCTTGTCTTCTCTTCTTTGCCACACTCACTGTTGCCTCATAGCGGAGTCTTCCTTCTAGTCTCGTTGACTTCTTGCATATTACGGCATAGCTGACTTAACTCAGCTCGACCAACCCTATCTATTACAATGCAATTTACAACAAAAATGGGGTGCCAACTTTCTATTCTAAGTTTTACATGGCATTCATCAAAATCTAATAATTAATTTCCCAATAGGCTAGTCAAGTGCGTAGCTTCCATGGCCTTGCGAGATTTTTATTGGAGGTTTGTGTTTTGGTGGGCGAAGCCCAAGACAAGGCATTTGAGTTGTTGAAGGAAAGGCTAACACATGCGCCTTTCCTAGCATTGCAGGATTTTACCAAAGTCTTTGAGATCGAGTGTGACGCATCGGGGGTTGGGATCGCTGCGTGATAATGCAAGAGGGACATCCGATTGATTTCTTTGAGAAAGCGGCGGTGCGGCCTTGAACTACCGACGTACGACAAAGAGTTGAATGCTTTGGTCCGGGCCTTGAAAACATGGCAGCACTATTTGTGGCCAAAGGAGTTCATAATCCACACCAATCACGAGTCCCTAAATTATCTCAAAGGGCAGCCAAAGTTGAACAAGCGACATGCACGGTGGCTCGAATTCATTGAGATGTTTCCATACATCATCCGGTACGAGCAAGGTAAAACTAATATTGTAGCGGACTCACTATCTCGGAGGTACACTCTTATCTCTACTTAAGATGCTAAAATTCTCGGATTTGAACATATTAAAGAGTTGTACTTGCATGACCTTGATTTTCTGAGTCATTTGGTGCGTGCGAAAAAGGGGCCCAGGGTAAGTTTTATAGGCATGATGGTTTTCTATTTCGGGAGGATAAATTGTACATTCCTGAATGTTTTTTGAGAGACTTACTAGTGAGAGAATCGCATGGTGGGGGTCTTATGGGACATTTTGGGGTAGCCAAAACTTTATCCGTCTTGTAAGAGCATTTCTATTGGCCACATATGAAGCGAGATATTGAGCGCGTTTGTAGTAGATGTGTTACTTGTAGGCAAGCTAAATCCTGGGTTCAAAACCAGGGACTTTACACGCCCCTACCCATTCTGACGACACATGGGTTGATATTTCTATGGACTTTGTTTTAGGACTTCCAAGAACTAAACATGGGTGCGATTCTATATTTGTTATCGTAGATCGTTTTTCAAAGATGGCACATTTCATTCCATGTCATAAAGCTGATAATGTATCTTTGATTGCTGATTTATTCTTTAAAGAAGTTGTGAGGTTGCATGGTATGCCTAGAACCATTGTGTTGGATAGAGACTCGAAGTTCTTAAGTTACTTTTGGAAGACCTTGTGGGGGAAGCTAGGAACTAAATTGTTATTTTCTACTACATGTCATCCCCAAACAGGCGTAGTGAATAGAATGTTGTCTATGTTGTTAAGGGCTATCATTAAAAAGAATATTAAAACTTGGGAAGATTGTTTACCGCATGTTGAGTTTGCTTATAATCGTATTGTGCATTCTGCATCAAAGTTTTCACCATTTGAACCTGTTTATGGTTTTAATCCACTAACCCCATTGGATTTATCACCTTTACATTGTTTTTGAGCATGTTAACTTAGATGGGCGGAAGAAAGGCTGATTTTGTGAAAGCTTGATTACATGAGAAAGTGAAACTCAACATCGAGCAGCGAGCGAGGAAGCAATACACGACACAAGCTAACAAACATCGCAAGAAGATGGTGTTGAGCAAGGCGATTGGGTTTGGGTACACATGCGACCGAATGATTTCGGCACATCGAAAGTCAAGTGCGGCAGCGGGAGATGGTCCGTTCAAGTGCTCGAGCAAATCAATGACAATGCTTACAAAATTGATTTACCGAGGCGACTATGGGGTGGTGCTTCTTTCAATATTGCGGATCTTAGTCCATTTGATGTCAATTCGAATTTGAGGACAAATCCTCCTCAAGAGGAGGGAATGATGAGAATCCATGGACAAAAGACCCGATAATAGTACCAATTGGTCCGGTGATGAGGGCGCGGGCAAGGAAGTTCAAGGATGCACTAAATGGGCTAATTCAAGTCATTCAAAATGAGGCGAGGAGTGCATTCTTTGAAGGAGGAAAATGATCGGGTGGTCGGTTGATTAACATCGTCACGGCCAGTCCACCTCGGTGAGCAAGTAAAGAATGCCAAGAATACAAGCCACCTAGCTTCTTGAAGACCTTATAATCAAGTGCTCGATGGTGTTGTATTCATTTATCATAGTTAGTTGTAGTTTAGTTTTTATTTGACTCATGTTAGTGTTTGGAGGCCAAATAAACCTTTAAGGCTGCGTTTTGAGTTGTTATTTCGAGTTTAGGGGCGGGGGATAAAAAGGAAGAAGAAGTCGAAGGGGCAAAAGTCGTGGAAAGCACGGCTTGGCCTTGCTTAAGTTACGGCCGTGTTCGGACCGTCATCGCGAACACGGCCTAAGCGGTGCTCATGGGCACGGCCGTTTGAGAAGAGGAGCTAATGGGTTCGTGGAAAACACGGCTCAACCGTGTTTGGGAACACGACCGTGTTGGAAAAACCTTTGCGAACACGGCTGGCGTGATTCTGGCGCGTCGTGTGGGGGGCTGGAATCGGCGGCGTCTGAAACACGCCCTGGCGTGTTTATCTACGCGGCCGTGCTTTTTTACCAGTTTTCGAATTTTCTGTTCTTTTTGTTTCCTTTTAGGTTTTAAGTTGTTTTCTTGGTAGGATAGGGTTTGGACCCTTTATAAGGGTGAACACTTGCTATTTTTCGATCGATTATCAATACAATTAATCTTTTACTCTCAAATTTGAGTGTTTCTCCAAGTCTTCAAGATTCGTGTTCTTGTTGCAATTATCGACTTATCGAGGCAATAATCCATAATTGCTTGTGGCGTCTTCGCATCACGAGGGTTCTTGCTTTGCTAAGCAGCGGGTGAGAGTTTCCACCCAATTAACCAAACTAGTGAAGATCTTGGGTTAACAACATATTGTTGTTGGGTCGTATGCACAATTGTTTTTGCGGTTCACATCAACATTACTAGGGCACGGAGGCCCGGGAGGCTCAGCTGGAGGAATGGGCGGATGAGTTGGATGATTTTGATTACGAAAGGGAGCACAATTTCAATCCGGGGCGAGAGGTCGGCATTGAAATAGGGGTGATAGGGGGCGTGAGGATGGCAATTTTAGTAACATCAAAATGCAAATTCCATCATTCAAAGAAAGAGTGATTCGGACGCCTATTTAGTTTAGGAGAGGAAAATCGAGAATTTGTTTGAATGCGAGAATTACTCCGAATTGAAAAAGGTGAAATTGGCATCAACTAAATTTTCGGACTACGCATCTTTGGTGGGATCAATTAATGGTCTCGAGGTGGGAAGCGACTTAAGCGACCCGTTTCCCCATGGAAGGAGATGAGAAGTTTGATGTGGCGTCGTTTTGTACCAAATCATTATTACCAAGGCATCTATCAAAGGTTGCGGAGGTTAACACGGTGGTATAAAACCATAGAGGATTATCATAAAGAGATGGAGATATTGATGGCGAGGGCTAATATAGAAGAGGACCAGGAGGTGACAATGGCGAGATTTATCGCGGGATGGAATACTCCTATAGCGAGATGTCGTTGACTTACATCATTGTGTCGATCTTGAGGAGATGGTGCACATGGGGGTGAAAGTTGAGCAACAACTCAAGAAGAGGGGTTTCAACCAATAGGCCTGAGTTCTAACTCCAATTCATGGAAGTCGAACACTAGCAAAAAGAGGAGAGCGAGTTCGAAAATGACGAGCAAATGGGGAGGGTGATCGAGCCTAAACCCTTGAGTAAATTCAAACCCTTTACTACTCGAGCGAAGGATATTAAATGCTTTAAGTGTCATGGGATTGGGCATATTGCTAGTCGATGTCCAAATAAAAGGTTGTTGGTGTTGCATGATAATGGGGAATTGGTTTGGAAAAGAGAGAGCGAATTATAGTGATGTCTTGGAGTTGGAGGATATTACGGAGGTAGTAGGCGATGAAGGGGGCGTTGTCTTTAGTGTCGGAGGGTGCGAGTATTAAGCTGGAGTCGGATGAGGGAGTCGGTGAAAACATCTTTCATACAAGGTGTTTTTCGATGGAAAAGTGTGTAAGCGTCATTATAGGCGGTTGTAGTTGCACCAATGTAGCTAGCACAAAGTTGGTGGAGAAATTGGGAATTCCAACGATGAAACACCCACAACCATATAAAATCACGGTGGTTGAGTGATTGTGGGGAGATGTGAATCACTAAGCGGGAAAGTAGCATTCCAAATAGGGGGATATAAAGATGAGGTATTGTGTGATGTAGTGTTGATGCGGCGGGGCACATCTGTTGGTTAAGTCGTGGCGATTCGATAGGAGGTTATAACATGAGCGGTTACACCAACAGTATACTCTTGTCCATAAGCAAAAGCATTTTTGTACGTGTGCATTTTACTCGAAGGAAATTTATGAGGATCAAATAAAATTGAGATCCAGGAGAGGCAAAAGAAAAGGAAAGTTCGACTAGTAAGAGTAAAAATCAAAATAAAGCGAGAGAAAAAGGAGAGCTTTAGGGAAAACAATAGTGAGGTCGGCTAAGGGTAGAAGCGAGGCTCGAGAGATAGACATGAAAAAGGAGATTAATATTATTGAGAGGACCAAAAAAAAAAGGGGGATGGAATGTCTTTGAGGTAGAAAGCGAGGAAAAATAAACTTAATTGCAAAAATGAGTGATCTTAGGAAAGCCACAACAAGTGGTTGTTTGATGATACTCTTGGTTTACAAGGGCACTTATTTATCTAATGATAGACTTAAGCCAAATTTGCCTAGTTATGTGTTGTCTTTGTTGCGGGAATTTGAGGATGTGTTTCGGCGAGATGCGGATAGATTGCCGCCTATTCGGGGATTGAGCACAGTTGATTTCATTCAGGGCGTCACTCCGGGAACCGATCGGTGTCTGAGTCCAACCTTGAAGAGACCAAGGAATTGCGCGGTAGGTTGACGGTGTTAAGTAAGAAACTCATTCGGGAGAGTATGAGTGCGTGTGCGGTTCGGTGTTACTAGTTAGAAGAAAGATGGGTCATGGAGAATGTGTGTAGATTGTCGGGCCATTAGTAATATCACTATTAAATCCGACACCCCATACCTCACTTGGATATATGTTGGACGAGCTTGCGTGGGTCTAGCATCTTCTCAAGATAGATTTAAAGCGCGTCTACCATCGATTCCCGGATGCGGGAAGGGGATGAGTGAAGCGACCTTTAAGATCAAGCATGATTTGTATGAGTGGTCGAGTTATGCCGTTTGGGCTAACTAATGCACGAACACATTTATGAGATTGATGAACCATGTTTTGAGGGCTTTTATTGGGATGTTTGTCGTGGTTTACTTCGATGATATCCTCATCTATAGTAAATCATTGTACGCACATTTAGATCACTTGCGGAGCCGTATTAGAAGTGTTAAGGAAGGAAAAACAATATGGAAATATCAAGAAGTGCGTTTTGTTCGGGCAATTGATATTCTTGGGATTTGTAGTGAGCTCGGGGAATCACTATGGGCGAGATAAAATTAAGGCTATTGATGATTGGCCTAAGCCAACATCGGCGATCAAGTTCGTAGCTTTCATGGGCTTGTGAGTTTTTTGGAGGTTTTGTGCGAGATTTTAGCACTATAAGCGAGCCATTGATGGAGAGCGATTAAAAAGAGTGTTGCGTTTGAAGCCCAAGATAAGGCATTCGAGTTTCTTGAAGAAAGGTTAACACATGTACCTTTGCTAGCATTCTTTGGATTTCACCAAGGTTTTGAGATCGAGTGTGATGCATCGGGAGTTGGGATTGGGCCGTATTGATGCAAGAGGGCGTCGAATGCGTTCTTTAGTGAGAAATTAGCGGGGCAGCCTTGAACTATCGGCGTATGATAAGGAGTTGTATGCTTTAGTCGGGCCTTGAAAGCGTGGCAGCACTATTTGTGGCGGCGAATTCATAATTCACACGATCATGAGTTATTAAAGTATCTCAAGGGGCAACAAAAGTTGAACAAGCAACACACACGCTAGCTTGAGTTCATCGAGAAGTTTCTTACGTTATCGGTACAAGCAAGTTTAAGGCTAATGTTGTAGCGGATGCACTATCTCGGAGAGTACACTCTTATCTCTACTTTAGATTCTAAAATCCTTGGGTTTGAACATATTAAAGAGTTGTACTTACATGATCTTGATTTTCTTTGAGTCATTTGTTGCATGCGAAAAAGGGGCGGTGGTTAAATTCTATCGACATGATGGTTTTCTATTTCAAGAAGATAAATGGTGCATTCTGAATGTTCATTGAGGAACTTACTAGTGAGGGAATCACATGATGGGGTCTCATGGGACATTTTGGGGTAGCCAAAACCTTAGCGATCTCGCAAAGAGCATTTCTAGTGGCCACATATGAGCGTGATGTTGAACGTATTTTGTACTAGATGTGTTACTTGTAGGAAAGCTAAATCTCGAGTTCAAAACCGGGGTCTTTACGCCATACTTACCCATTCCGATAACACCTTGGGTTGATATTTCTATGGACTTTGTGTTAGGACTTCGAGAACTAATAATGCATCTTTGATTGATTTGACTTATTCTTTAAAGAAGTTGCGAGATGGTATGGTATGCCTAGAACCATTATTTCGGATAGGGATCTAAGTTCTTAAGTTACTTTTGGAAGACCTTGTGGGGAAAACTAGGAACTAAATTGTTATTTTCTACTACATATCATCCCCCCAAGCAGACGGTCAAAGCTGAAGTAGTGAATAGAATGTTGTCTATGTTGTTAAGGGCTATCATTAAAAAGAATATTAAAACTTGGGAAAATTGTTTACCGCATGTTGAGTTTGCTTATAATCGTGTTGTACATTACGCATCAAAGTTTTCACCATTTGAACTGTTTATGGTTTTAATCCACTAACCCCATTGGATTTATCACCTTTACTGTTTTGAGCATGTTAACTTAGATGGGCGGAAGAAAGCGATTTTGTGAAAGCGATTACATGAAAAGCAAGGCTCAATATCGGCGGCAAACGAGCGATAAAGAAGCGCATCTAACAAGCATCGAGATGATGGTGCTTGGCGGGTGATTTGGTTTGGTATGTATCGCCCGACGATTCCCGCTAGCGAAAGTCAAAGTGAAGCCTCGTGGAGATGGTCCATTCCAAGTTCTTGGCGAATCCATTACAATGCTTACAATATTTACTTGTCGGGCGAGTATGAGGTTAGTGCTTCTTTAATGTTGTTGATTTTAGTCCATTTGATGCAAATTCGAATTTTAGGACAAATCCTTCTCAAGAGGAGGAATGATGAGAATCCATGGGCGAGAGACTTAGTAACAATGCCGTTGGTTCGGTGGCGAGGGCTCGAGCAAGAAAGTTCAAGGAAACACTCAGCGGGTTGATTCAAGTCATTCAAAAGAAAGCGACGGTGTGTTCCGATGGAAAAAGATGTTGAGGTGGTTGATTGATTTGTGTCATCAACGTTCAAAGTCCACCTCGGGCCAAGAGCAAGTGAAGAATGCCATGAATGCAAGTCATTTTGCATCTTGAAGACTTTATAATCAAGTTCTCAACGAGTGTCTTGTATTCGTCTATCTTAGTTGGTCGTAGTGTGATTTGTTTTGAGTCGTTTTGATGTTTGGAGGCCAAATAAACTTTTAAGGCGCGTCTTAAATTGATGTTTCGAGTTTGGGATGAATAGGGGTCAAGTTTGACTTGACACATGGGCAAGGGGCACGACCCGTGTGCCTATGCGACGAAAAATAGGATCTTCGACTTGGCCTTTGCAGGCGGGCGCACGGCCGTGTGTCTATGTGGGTTTCATTTGGGTCCGTTCATTTTTTTTCCTTTTCGATTGTTAAGTTATTTTCTAGTAGGGTTAGGGTTTTGGATCCCATATAAGGGTGAACACTTATTCTTTTTCATTGGTTATCAGTTGAATTCATATCTTTACTCTCAAATTGAGTTTTTTTCAAGTGCTTCAAGATTTACGATTCTTGTTGCAATTATCGACTTATCAGGTAATAATCCATAATTGCTTGTGGCGTCTTCGCATACTGAGATTCTTGCATTGCTAAACAATGGGTCGAGGTTATGCCACCATCTTTAACCGAAGTAGTGAAGATCTTAGGTTAACAACACATTGTTGTTTGGGTCGTATGCACGTTCGTTGCTACAGTTCACATCAGCATGCCAGATGGGAAAGCAAATATGTCTTCTTTTAAGGGCAAACCAAGTCATTCTTCAACTAGAATATTGCACTTATTACATATGGATTTGTTTGGTCTGTTGAACCAACTAACATTAGTGGAAATAAATACACCTTAGTGGTGGTGGATAATTACTCAAGTTACACATGGACTATCTTTATGTGTAAAAAGAAGGAAACCTTGCAAAAGCTCCCTCAGCTGATGCGAAGAGTCCAAAATGAAAAGAGTCAAACCATTATAAAGATAAGATCGGACAGAGGAAGGCGAGTTATCGGTGCAAGAAATCCTGACAAAATGGAGTGGGTGAGAGAAGGAACAAAACCCTCAAGGAAGCGGCAAGGACCATGTTAGAAAATTTGGATTGACTAAGAGATTATGGGTTGAAGCCATTAATCTTTGCTTGTTACACTTTCGAGAATAGGTGATGATAAACAAGCGGTATCCCAAAATCCCTTATGCAATTTGGACGGGGAGGAAGCAAATGTTGGATATTTTCATATCTTTGGATGCAAGTGCTTATTTCACAACAATGGTAAAGACAACTTGAAAGCTTTTGATACTAAAGGTGATGAATGTATCTTTTAAAAGATACTCGGTGAGAAGTAAAACTTTTAAGTCTTGAACAAAGGACTATGGTCACGAAAAGAGTCTATCCATGTGGTTTTTAATGAACCTAATGTCAATGGAGAAGACATAGATGAGTTAGGTGACAAAATGAATCAAACTATTGCGAAGAGTCCCTATGTTAAGGCATATATAACAAGACTCACCCACGAAAAAGATGAGATAGTTGAATCTCAAAGCAATTTGAAAAGTCTACAATTTGAATGATAATGAGAATATATTCAAGACAACTTAGTTGCGAGGCAGTGAATCCAGCCGAGACTTACTCAACTAGATGTGAGATGGTGAGAGACCATCCTCAGGATCTTATCATTGGATATGTTAGAGAAGGAGTAAGAACCAAATCCAGGACTCAGCATGAATCTATGTTCACTTGTTTCATTTCTAAAATAGAGCCTAAAGATGTGTCACAAGCATTGGATGACACACATAGGATTCTAGCTATGCGGGAAGAGTTGAATCAGTTTGAAACAAACAAAGTTTGGGAATTAGTTCAAAGAACTACCCACAAAATGTTATTGGTACTAAGTGGGTATTTAGAAACAAGATGAAAGAAGAAGGATCCGTAGTGAGAAACAAATCAAGACGTAGTAGCCAAAAGCTTTAAAAGCTGTTGCAAGAGGCATAGATTTTGATGAAACCTTTGCACTTTTTGTTGCAAGATTGAAAGCAATTAGGATGTTTCTTGCTTATCTTTTGCACACAAGAACTTCTTGTTTATCAAATGGATGTGAAGAGTGCATTTTTGAATGGACTTTTGGAAAAAGAAGCCTATGTGGAGCAACCTCGGGTTTTGAGCGAGAAAACTATTGGAGATAAAGTCTACAAGCTTGTGGGTCCCAAGGGGTGTGAGTGTAAGGTTTAGAAGGGGGTTAAATAAACCTTACCAACTTTTCGATTTAGTCCTTTTAAAACATTCATAGTTAATACTTCTGATTGATCCTTGATGGGCGACTAAGTTTGTTAACTTGAAGCGTGATATGTTTTATTGGAAGACTTAACACCTTTGAATTTGGTTTAAGTTTGTTTTAATACTTGGTTTTAGCACTTGGTTATTTATCAATTGGATAGCAAATTTATCGCAAATATCAAAATAATATGTAAATATTTAAAGTCTTTGAAATGTAAATGACAAAATAAATTTTATAGAGGTTCGAAGATGGGGTAATTCTTCTACTCCTCTCTTCTCCAACTCTGGAGGAATCCACTAAGTATTGATCAATGTACAAAGTGGTGGTTACCCGTCCAGATCAAGTCTTGATCACACGGTGACTTGATCCTTTGGGACTCGATCTGGAGATGCATTAGTCTTGGTGGCTTCTCGTGCGACTCGGCTTCTTCCAGGCGGTTTGCTTTGCTACTCTGACTCACTTGCTCAAGATTCTTCATGGATTTGATCACGAAGCCCTCCAAAAACTTGGACTGGTTCGACCTTGAACCTTTCTACAATCCTTTGTGGAATGTAGACCCCTTGATTCTTCAAAATGTTTCCTCTTCAAGCTGATTGAAGTTATCTTTCCTTCACGGTGAGTGTTGGATTGATTTCCCGTAATGTAGGCTTGAGGATTGATCTTAAATGATTTGAGTAGGTTATAGTTTGAATAATAGCTTGAAAGTTCAGGTAACAAGGTTAACCTTTTCTCAAATAGATTCCTCGGCCTTTTATAGTGTTCTTTTGAAAATTTGCCCGTTGAAGAGATAGGTTAATTTTCAAAAGACACTAATGGTCGTTGGCTTGTCTTGTTGCGATTCTTGGAATTGACATTTCCTCGTATGAATGAGTCTTGACTTTTGAGTTCGACCAGTGCGAGCTTCCCAATAGGTTTATTCCTTTAGGCTTAAGGGGTGAGCACTTTAAGAAAAACAGATATGGAAGTATTACTTGTTTAAGTAATTTTCTTGACTTACGTGAAAGCGGATCTCTTTCGATTATCTCGACTTATTGCATTTCCTTGACTTCCCAGGTGACTTGAGTCGACTTTCAATTATTTGATGACTCATCTGTCACTTCAACTTGAGACTTGGCTATCTTGAGTTGACTTGGCCCGACACTTCACTGTTTGCACCTCGGTCGGGTTCTGTCTTCTCTTCTTTGCCACACTCAGTGCCTCACGGAGTCTTCCTTCTAGTCTCGTTGACTTCTTACATATTCTTGCATAGTGACTTAACTCGGCTCGACCCACCCTATCTATTACAATGCAATTTACAACAAAAATGGGGTGCCAACTTTCTATTCTAAGTTTTACATGGCATTCATCAAAATCTAAAAATTGATGTCCCAACAAAGCTCAAGAAAGCTTTGTATAGATTGAAACAAGCGAGAAAGAGCCTGGAATGATACATTGTCACGATTTCTTATTGACAATGGATTCACCAAAGACAAAGTTGATAGGAAACTCTTGAGAATTCAAGATGTGGAAGTATCTTTGCATGTTCAAATATATGTTGATAGCGTCATTTTTAGATCCACAAACAAAGAGTTGTGTGACAAATTCTCAAATCTCATGCAAAGGAAATTTGAGATGAGTGGGAAGCGAGGCTTTCTTCCTAGGTCTTCAAGTCAAGAAAATGAAGGATAGAACCTTAATAAGTCAAACCATGTATACCGAGAGATTTAATGAAGAAATTTGGTAGGGACGAGAAGTCATCTGTGAAGATTCCCATGAATATGTCGGTCAAGATGGATATGGATGCAGATGGCAAAGTTGTTGATCAAACCAGATATAGAGCCCTTATTGGATCTTTGTTGTATTTAGCAGCATGTAAGCCTGATATCACCTTTGCTGTAGGTGTATGTGCCAGATTTCAATCTGCACCAAGGGAAAGTTACATGACTGCAACCAAGAGAATCTAAGGTATTTGAAGAAATGCCAAGTTGGCCTATGGTATCAAAGGATAGAGAATTCAAGCTAGTTAGCTACTCGGACTCGGTGGTGGACATGAAAAGTACATCTGACACCTATCAAATTCTTGGAAATAGATTGGTTTCTTGGTTCAACAAGAACCAAAACTCAATAGCTACATCCACAGCTGAAGCAGAGTACATAGCTACAGGCAGTTGTTGTGCCCAAGTCTTATGGATGAGGCAACAACTGAGAGACTATGATATAGAAGAAAAGGAGATTCCAATTATGTGTGATAACACAAGTGCTATTGCAATTACTCAAAATCCAGAATTTCATTCAAGAACAAAGTACATTGATGTCAAATATCATTTTATAAGAGATCATGTTGAAAAGAAAGACATCACTTTGGAATACATATCAACTAATAAGTAGTTAGCTGATATATTCACTAAGCCATTATGTGAATCAAGATTTAAAGAGCTTAAAAATGAACTTGGATTGATTGAGCTGAGTTACGAGGCTCGAGAAGACTCAATCAGTCAAAGAAGAGAGTATTGGAAATCAGCAAAGTTTCATTTTTCAGCAAAGTGAAACCGCCAAGACGGCTAGTCAGTTGTATCGAGTTTGCTGTGGATAGCCAAGTACATAGTGAGTGAACAGAGAAGCAGAGTCAAGTCACTTATGAAAAATAGCGGAGTTATTTATGATTTAAGTGATAAAAGCGATCGTTTTCTCGACGAGAATGTCTTAGGCTTGATGTCGCAATAATTTTGGTGTCGATAAAAAACCCTGTACCCATTTTAACTATGATCGGATACAAATGCTATTGCATTTAATGCGAAGAAATTAATGCGGTTCCAAGACACAATCTCAATCGTTGATCAAATTTGAAATTTTGAATTCCAAAAACCGTCCCCTCACATCCCATATATAGAGAAATTTATTTTCTCTCCTCCGTATAACTTTCATTCTCTCAAGCAAGAAGAAGCTTTTTCTACGCACCTTGGAAAAGCAACCCCTAGTTTTTCGATTGTTCGTTTTTCAAGTTCTAAACTCAGAAATGGCTCCTATGCGATTTTGTGAACATGGTGAGAAAATCCACACGAGGATCAGCTGTGGATTTTGAGGGCTTAGTCAGCGGGGGTAGACAAAGCCTAGCAAAAAGATGTTGAGAAATTCGAGAAGTCGGGCTCAAGGAGTTTTTTTGATGGACTTCTCGCACACTTATTTGGAGGAAGTACGATGTTCTACGCGAATGCTCGGGTTCATGACGATGAGATTCGCTCATCTTTCCACAACAACGACATCAAGATAATTGTTGCGACTTATTTGCTAGGTATCGTATGCCTTAAATCTGGTTTGAATGAGATACGAGAGAAGGACATCAACACATCTGTTGTATGAAGGAGATTGCAAAGCGAGTCTTTGTGAAGCATGCACTTGCAATGAAGAAGTCTTTGATTAAGGAGGACTACCACATACTCATGGGCGTGGTGGAAAAATGTGTGGACATGAAGTTTGGCGGTTTCAATCGGTTGTCGAGAACTAAGTGACCGTGATGGATGCTATCATGGAGGAGAAGATGGTGGTAGAGGTGAGTTCATCTTTGGCAAGTTGTGCGAATGTGATGAACAAGACCATCAATGAAGTTGGGTTGATTGAAAGTTCTCTAGGTTATGGCACTGGTGATAGGTCATTTGATGGAGGTGAAGGGCATTCCTCTCCGGAATGGAAAACTCTTCCACGTGAACAAGAAGATGTCAGGGCCAATCTATCGGTTTCCCAATGTCAAGCTCATGCCATGAGGGAGTCTGGCGAGGGAATCGGTGACCCTGTCCCTAAGGACACATTTTGCGAATGCTAAGGCCCCTTCTCGAGAGCTGTGCGAGAAGAAAATGAAGGCTCATGTCCTGCGGCAAAGTCGGCCCCCATGACTATTGAAGACCCCTGCCCCTACCCCCACGGTGAGACCAGAAGGGATCCCCAACTACTTCTCTAATCATGAAAAAGAAATGCTCATTTGTGCCGTGGAAGCCATTTGCGACCAAGAAGTGAAAGTTGGAGAATCAACTTTCACATTTGAGGAACTTGAGAATGTGGGCGAGGTTCTATTGGTCAAAACAAAAGAAGAAGACTTGTGAGGAAGTCTACATTAGCTAAACCAATCGAGTGCAGCACTGCTTGGTTGAGAAGGAAGTTCGAGGAAGAGCATCAATCTATGAAGGAAAAAAGTGGTATGGGGACCACTATTGAGAAAAGGCTGTTGTTGGCGAAAAAGCGAGTTTGGAAGAGACTTTTGTCGGTGCAATGAGCAGAAGGAGACAACTATCGGGAGCAGTGAAGAAACAAAAATCATAACATCGATCAAGGTGAAAGAGTTAGTTATACGCTCTCCTCGGAGGCCGTGCGAGGACAAGCGAGGAAGAGGGCTCTTCTTGAGGCCATGCATGAAGATGAGGAAGATGATGACCTTGTCATGCTTTCTCTGCATATCTGATGGAGAAATTGGAAGTTGAGTTATGCGAGCTCAATTCGAGCTTGGAGTTCATTGAAGAAGAGGAGGAACTCTGAGATTTTTCGGAAACATTGCGGTCCATTCGATTGGACCCGGATTTACGTACCACCATCATGTATCAAAAGAAGGATGAGGAGAAGCATAAGGCAAAGCGAAGGCAATTGAGGAATCAAGAAACCTCAATCTTGCCCCTTTGATAATGTCCCGAGAAAGTGCCTTGTTTGCCATCCACCTTGAGTGATGAGGAGGAAAAAGACGCTGGCGATGAGGTAGAGAGGGTTAAGCTAAGGCAAGCAATAAAAGAGTCAAGGAGCTGCACTATAAGGCGTTCTTTGAAGGGCCCATGAGAGTCATCTACTATTCTAATATCTCTAGCCACGACATTATAGAGATGGTGAGGACTATTGATGCATCTACCTCACCGAGTGCACTACGAGGGACAAGATACCGAGAAGGATTAGCGATGAAGCTAAAGACGGAGATGAAGAGGGAATCTTAGCCAAGCCTACCCCTGAAGAAGGTGTTGAGACACCTTCCCTATCAGTGAACACTCACTTGGAAAAGAAGCCGAGTCTCAGGTTTCCAATGACCCTGTTGTTCGAGACTCAGCTGGTGTGCCAGCTGAGGGGGAAACTGAAACCACCATAATCGGGTCGGAGGAGGATATGGGATACATTACTCAAATGAAGTTTGGAGGCGAAGTTGAGAACATAAATGAACAACAAAGTGGGGTTGACGATGCTCAATCGGTTCAAAGCTATCTCGGCTAAAATCCCAGTTGCACTGCAGGCCGATGAAGCTGCTGATGCAGCCAAGGCAAAGGATGGAAATGAAGCCATGGTAGTTGAGACTCCTGGCTCTAAAAGTGCAATCCGATAGGTTGAGACCTCAAATGATGCCATCAAAGACCCTAAAGAAGCCCATTCTGCTGAAGGGATACTAAAAAGGCCCTAATGCGGTTAAGGCGCACAAGGAACGTAGAAGGCCCATCGGGTTGAGACTGCGAGGGTAATAAAGGCCAATGGAGGTTGAGACTTCCATGGGTAAGAAAGGTGAAGAAGTGCTGCCCCTCAAGAAGAGTCTGCTTTGAAAACGAGGAAATAAGTGCCCTACATGACTACGAGGAATATGTCTTCGTGGAGTTTTCGAATACGAATGGCGAAGGTGAGTTTGCCCCAAAGAAAAACACTGAAGAGGACCCACGTGTTGAGGAGGCTTTGTACGAGAGAAGGAAAGCAAGCGACATAGGTGACTTCTCCAAGTTTACACTTTGGTTGATGGTCCACCCCTATGGTGCCATCACTATCCCATGTGTTGATGAAACAAGCGAGGATAAGACAACTCATGTGGCGGCGAAACAATTCATGCCAGCAGCGTTGTTAAGACAAGTGAGGGTAAATCATTTGAAATGAGCTAACACGATTGCGGAAGATGCGATGATCTTTGAAACAATTGAGGTACCAGGCTAAAGAACATCTAAAGGAAAAGGGCAAAGCTCTCAAAGCGAAGGGGAGAAATTCCCATATTCCCTAAAGATCTTTTTGCGAGTACTTTCCGTTTGTAGCGAAGTACCTTTGGAGATGGAATATCTTTCTTTGAGAGTGCAAGATATATTGTCAACATCCTTGATGAAGAATTCGGAACTCGGATGTTCATACCATTGCGTCGTTTGGTTTTGATTTTGATGTTGAATGGCGGAAGCGATCATTTGAAGCGGCCGTCTTCGAGAAAGCATTCAAAGCCATCGATCTTGAGATTGAAAACATGGAAAGAGGATTTGCGGCATTGAACCAACGGTTAGATAACGAGAGATGCAACGATCACAAGAGATATCAGGGATTTGTATCGAGGATTGGGAATGGACAGCCCAAACGAAAGCACTCGGGCGTGAACAAGTCATATATTTCAAGATACGGGTTGCCCAATAGAGCTACCGGGTCGACTTTGTTTATAGAGAAGTTGTCCGATTTTTGTCAAAAATAAAGTTCAAGAAGTACTTCAAAAACTTAGTAAAAATCACTGAAAAAATTTTGTAATATTTTGACAAGATTTGGGGACATTGTTTTCGTATAAAACTCATTTATATGAAATCATCAAAATCAAATAAAAACATTGATCTAACATAATTCTTAGGCGGGGTCTAGCGTTCGGTGGCATATTGAATCACTCGGAGAAGAGCTTATCACGTTTTTGACCAACGCGCCCTAGTGAAAAAACGCTCGCATCGCACATAATTTTGAAAGGTTATTTGCAATGGGGCATTATCAAAGTTGGTGCACTCACCAAATCCTTCTTCAAAAGGTTGAATGCCTGCAAACAATCATGGATGATAGCAAAAGGCACATCTTTTTCAATTAAATGTGATAAAAACTTACCAATTTTAGAAAAAATCACAAATGAATCGTCTATAAAAGCCCGTATGCCCCAAAAAGCTTCGCATTGCTTTCTCATTAGTGGGTGGAGAAAGCTTTTCGATTGCCACCACTTTTGCTCAATCAACTTCTAAACTTGCGGAAGAAACACAATGATGAGCACAATAACATCTCGTACCATGAAATGAAACTTTTTCCAATTTAAAACTTAGTCTCCTCACATCTACGCAAAATAAGGGTTAAATTATGCGGTGTGATCAAATGAACTACCAAAAACTGAGAAATCATCCATGAAGACTTTCATAATATTTCGATCTTGCCATGAGAAATAGCCATCATGCATCTTTGAAAAGTCCTTGGTGCGTTACGTAGTCTAAATGGTAATATACGGAATGAAAATACACCATAAAGGCATGTGAATGCGGATTTCTCTTGGTCCTCGAGTGCGATCACAATTTGGTTATATCCCGACTAACCATCTACGAAACAGTAAAAGATATACCCTGCGAACTAGCATCTGATTTATTAAGGGGATGGGAAAGTGATCTTTACGAGTTGAGGCGTTTAACTTCCTATAATCAATACACATATGCCAACCCATGACAACCCTAGTAGCTATGATTTCATCATTCTCACTTTTAACAAATGTCATCCCCCCTTTCTTAGGCACAACTTGCACCGGCCTAACTCAATTACTTTAGGATATAGCAAAAATTATCCCATTATCAAACTATTTCAAAACTTCTTTCTTAACGACCTCTAGCATAATTGGGTTTAATCTATGTTGGTGTTGCACGGATGATTTCAGTCATCCTCCTCACGAATTTTATGCATGCAAATGGATGGGCTTATACCTTTTAAGATCAGAAATCGACCAACTAATAGCCGATTTGTGTTCCCTCAAAACTCTAAGCAGTTCATCCAACTAAATTGAAGTAAGAAAGGAAAAATATATTACTGGATAGATCTCAATTGCGTCCAAGAATGCATAGATAAGCTGATCCTAAAGGGGCTTACATTCTGGCAAACAAGGGAGATCATCCATCGAATCTATGTGCAATGAAATCTCTCGCACGATCGAGTCATGTGCATGCACATGCCCCTGTTCGTGTTCACTTAGACTTTGATAGGCTTCTCGCATGGCAGGGTCGTGCGCATGTGCATGCCTATGTGCATCCTCCCATATTTTTGAGAGACTTCATGCACGGCACAGGTGTACGCGGGCATGTGCATGTTCTATTGTCCGTCTTTCTTTTCATCTGTTCGTCTGTTGAATCTAGAGCCAACACATATTAAAGTATATCATGGTCGGTAACATCAAAACATATACCTCGTTCATTACAACTCGTTCAAACTGGTCTTCAATGCATGGTATTATGATGTCTATCATATTGCAGTGCTTGATATTCTAGTGAAATTGAATTGCTTTATATATTGAAAATTGCACGTGCTCATCATTCACCCTGAGTGTAAGCTCCCATTTTTGTACATCTATTAGCGCTCTTCCCATGGCTAAGAATGGTCGTCCCAGAATCAATGGGACTTCACTGTCTTCTTCCATAAGATTCACCTTGTCAACTTCCACTAATACATCCTCAATCACTCCCTTCAGATATGTCACTGATCGACCTGCTAGTTGCAAGGTGACATTCGTAAGATTCACCTCGCCTAACCCCACCTTTCTAAATATCGATAGAGGCATCAGATTTATGCTCGCCCCCAAATTGCACAGTGCCTTATTAAAGGTTGAACCCTTAGTTGCACAGGGGATCGTGAAAGTTCTCGGATCTTTAAGCTTTTGGGATAACTTCATCAGAATAATGGAATTGCACTCTCTGTCAATAGAATTGGCACCTGAATTCTTGGAATTTGTTGGATAGTCACTGGCTTAGGTTTCTCTATGGGTTTCTGCATGGTCTCATTACATTTTTTCTTCCTCTTTTTCCAAAGATTCTTCGTCAACTTCATGTTCCTGCTCAATTGGAATATTTGGACCTTCGTATTCTACACCACTCCTCAAACGAATGGCTTTATATTAATCCCTCATATTACCTCAGTGTCACTAGGGAATTCGCATTTTTTGTGTTGGCTTCCCATTGTTGTGGCTATCTACCCCATATGCGTCTCCAAAGATTTCAACCTGGAATTCCCATTCGTGTTTAACTATGTTACTTGATCTTCCATCCTATCTATCTTAGTCTCATCTTTGTTCAATCTCACCTTTGTTTCGCCAATAAATGAGGTTAACATCTCCTATAATGATGGGTTATTTTCTTCTACAACTCTTCGACCCTGATTTCCTACATTTAAATGTATAGAGTAATGTAAGATTTAAAGGCAAATGCATAAAATACAAAGGGCGTGAACATTACAAAAGTGATGTGGTGATCTCTTGATTGATGAGGATTTGATGATCAACTCCTTCCGAGTATCTAATTGAGTGGTGAGTCTTGTTTACTATATGAAAAAACCTCCGATAGCTCGGAAGCTACCCTAAAAAGCCTAAACAAGTGTATCTATTATTTATAGTTTAGCTAAAGGAGTTTTGAGTATCGATCCCACAAAGACTACAGTACTTGTAGTTACCGTATTTCTATTATCTAACCTACAAATTGACAAATATTTTTAAAGAATAAAAATAAAATGAAAGAAAAATAAAAAACGGAATAGACAACTACTAAGCACACGAAAGATATCAGAAAACTTGGATTGGAAGACAATGGATAAAAACGTGTTGAAATGTAAATCCCCCTAAAATGTCCTTGTGATTTTAACCAAAACAAATACAACCATTAACCCTTGAGTTTTAACCTTCCCCTAAGTTAAGTTTAACCCTTTATGAGGATGATAATTCCTAATATTAAATTGATTAACTTAAATCTCTTTCTAATTAAACCTCTAAGACTACATTAACGGATTATGAATTCCCATATTAGGTTTGACTCTAATCTGGAAGATTTATATCATCCAATCTCTAGGATTGCATGCAATTCTTTCCAATTATATTATTCTATCCCATCACAAATCTCTCGATTATCTGTGTGAAATAAACTTCAAATCAATATTTCACATATACGAATTAAAATAATCAATGCATGACCATAAGTGAATTGCATGAAAGCATAAGAAAAGATATTAAGATATTCAAAATATAATCACAAACAACTTCTAAGGTTCATCACATTCAAATACCAACGATTTAGCATATGATGGAGTCGAAAAATAAAACAACAAATAAACAAGTTCCTCTCGAAATCAACATGATTATCTAAGTTTAAGATTCTCAAAACTAAAACAAGACTCCGCTAATGGGCGTGTGATGATGATGTGGTGGCGTTCGTCTTCCTCTGTGGGTGATCTTCCATCCTTGAGCCTTATGATAAGTGTAAAATATACGTGCATTTAGAGGTTTATTTGAGTACATATTTGATATATTTGCATGAATATTTAGTGTGTTTAGGTCTGTTTCCTTTTATTGGGCATGATACTGCATATTTTGTATACTTTTGCAGGAAACGAAGCTTATTATGAAAAGATATTAGTGGAACAACCGGGAAAAAAATGCCAAAAGCCAAGAGACGATCAAATATGCAAAGCAAGCGACTAGGTAAAAGTCACAAGACCTACCCGTGTATTTTACGAGTCATGTGGTTTGATCTGTTGTATTTTACACGCTCGTGCAACTTGATTAAGGGTGATTTTCAGAGAACACATTACGGTCTACCCATGTAAAATCACACGGTCTCTTGAATTGCTTGAGCCACAATAGAGACAAAAATAGATTACGGTTAGGCCGTGTGAAATGAAAGCAGACGTGCGATTGGTGCACGGGTTGATTTTGTTAGGAATTTTATTATTTAGATTTTGATGAATGCCATGTAAAACTTAGAATAGAAAGTTGGCACCCCAATTCTTGTTTTAAATGCATTGTAATAAATAAGCTGCCAAGGCCGAGTTAAGTCGGCTACGCCCTAACATGCAAGAAGACAAGCGAAGACTGAAGGAAGACTCATTGCGAGGCAGTGAGTATGGCAAAGAAGAGTAGACAGGAACTCTCTTTGAAGAAGCGGTGAGATGCGGTGAGTGGAGCATCGGTCAAGTCAACTCAAGTAAAGCCAAGTCTCAAGTTGAAGTGACGGAGAAGAGTCATCCAATGATTGGAAGGCGACTCTAAGTCACCTGGGGGAAAGCAAGGAAATGCGGTCAAGTCGAGATAACTATAAAAGAACCGTTGCCTGAGAAATCAAGAGATTTACTTAAACAAGTAATATCTCCATACCACCTTTCTCGGAGTGCTCAGTCCCGAGAAGCGTGCAAAAGGAATGAACCAATGGGAAGCACCACACCGTGTCGAGAACTACGAAAAGGTGAAAGAACAATTCATACGAGGAAATGGCAATTCCAAGAAGCGCAAGCCAACGGCGGCAAAGTGACTTTAAAAAATAAGCCTATCTCTTCAACGGGCAAATTTTTTAAAGTTCACTATAAAAGGAGGAGTTTGTTTGAGAAGATGGATGACACACATGTGAGATAAACAAGCATATCGAAAAACTAAAATATTCTCAATCCTCAAGCCTACATTACGAAGTACATCAATCCAACACTCACCTGTGAAGGAAGAGAACTTCAATCGAGTTGAAGAGGAAACTTTTGAAAAAAAAAAAGGGGTATACATTCGGGAAGGATTGTAGAAAGGTTCAAGAGTTGAACCAAGTCTTAAACTCTTGGAGGGCTTCGTGATCAAATCCAAAGAGTTTGAGCAAGTGAGTTGTAGTAACAAGGCAGCTGCCTGTGAAGAAAAGTTCGAGTCGTACGAGAAGCCGGTGAGTGATCAAGGCGTCTCATCGAGTCCCTAAGGATCAAGTCAAATTTTGTTGTGATCAAGACTTGTATACGGACTGTTACCACTTTGTAAACTGATCATTACTTAGTGGATTCCTCCGGGGAGTTGGAGAAGAGAGGAGTAGAAGAATTACCCCATCTTGAACCTCTATAAAAACTTCATTGTGTCATTTACTCTTGAGACTTTAATTCTTGCATTATGCTTCGCTTATATCTTTGATAAATTTGCTATCCACTTGATAATTTCTAAGTACTAAATCAAGCTCTAAAATCTTGCATAATCAAACTTAAGGGTGTTAAGTCTTCCGCTGAAAATAAAACCACGTTGAGTTAAATTATAGCCAACAGTGAGTTACTCCATCAACGGCTCAAATTGAGTTTGTTGAGAGACTAACTCTCTTGAGTGACTAATTCGATTGTCCATCAAGGACACAGCGTGTAGAATCAACTCTGTAGATTTAAAAGGACTAAATCGAAAATTTGGTAAGGTTTATTCAACCCCCTTCTAAACCTTACACTTACACCCCTTGGGACCTACAAGTGGTATCGAGCGGTTGGTTCATTGAACCCTCCGCACCGGTTCTTGAACTAGATCTCCAAACTTTTCAAAGTGCGCTTTAGTACTTAAACCTTCAAAACTCTTTTTTATTAAAAAGTCATTATCATGGAAGCAAATTTAACACGCATCCCTATGTTCACTATCGAAGAATTTGATGATTGGAAAATTCGTATGCGAGCTCATCTATCGGCATTACATGATGACATGTGGATAGTGATAGAAGATGGGCCTCTGCAAATATTAAAGGTGAACACGGTTATGCGAAGAGTTGCGGTGAAGGAGAAGAAGATCTTTGCTCCCGGACGGTCATGGTTGAAAAACCAAGAAGCGAGTGGACAAATGATGACAGAAAAAGATACAACCTGGACAATGTAGCCAAGGACATCCTTTACAAAACCTTGGACAAAGCCATGTTCAATAAAGTCAAATCTTGCAAAACGGCTAAGGAAATGGGACAAGTTGACATTGATCCGTGAAGGCTCGAGCAAATCAAAGAAAACAAATTATCGGTGGTTGTACGAGAAATTTGAGAACTTCAAAATGATCTCGGGAGAAAACCTGGATCAACTGGATGCTCGGTTTGCGAAATCACAAATGAGTTTGTCTACACTTGGAAAGGAATATACACGAGAAGAAATGTGTATGAAGATCCTAAAAAGTCTTCAAATTTGAATGGGAAATGAAGGTCATAGCACCGAGACATTCCATGGACCTATCAAAGACATCCAACCATGAGTTATTCTCGGACCTCAAAGCTTACGAATTTGGCCGAGAAGAAAAGACCAGGAAGAGACAATTGTACCCAAAAGCGGCTGCTCTAATTGTTAAAGATGGGAAGAGAGGCGAGGTCAAAGATGTCATTGACCCGGAAGAAATAATACGATGGTCAAAAGATTCAACAAGTTCTTCAATAAGAACTACAAGAGAGGAAAGGAGAATCTTCGAGGAAGACACTCGGCTCCTCCAAATCAAAGGAAGACAGACCAACCAAGAGAACAGATCATCAAAAAGTTGAGTATCAAAGGCGACAACTCAAGAATGGAAAAGAGCTGATCAAAAGGCTGAATATCTATGTTGGAATCAGAGACAACCAGTCACTATGCCATTGATTGCTCATATCCTGTAGTCAACAAGACAGGATGAAGAAGAAAGAAAGATCTTGAGAGAGAAAGAAGACAAGAAAAGAAAAAGGCAATGATGGCCGAGATGCTGAGAGGCAGCCAAGTCAAGAGAGCAAGCGGTGATTGAGAGAGAAGCGGTGAAGTGACTACTCAAGTGACTCGAAGAAGAAGCCCGACCGCTTGATGGCCAAAGAACAAGATCAAGGAGATGAGGTACAATCTAACTCAACAAACTCGAGACACTAGTGATAGTGATTGTGACACACACACTTCATCACCTCTTGATCTTTATGATTCATTAGGCAAAATGATGAAAGATTTTGAACACATTAAATCCTCACACACACTATTGAATGAGGAAAACTTGACTACTCAAAAGTCAAAACTCAAGGTGACTAAGGAGCCGAGTACTCTAAGTCAAATAGCTAATGAGAATGAAAGTTTAAAAATTTGAAAATGCTAAATTAATAGCGAGAAATTGCTGCTATAGAAAAGAGAGGAGAATGACCTCAAGAATGTTATTGCCTCATTCACTAAGGCATCTAAATCATTGGATGATCTTATTATGAGTCAAAGAGAATGTGGAGACAAGACAAAGCTTAGGATTTAATTCCTCTGTGCTATGTCAAACCTCAAGAGCAATTTTGGAAAAAGGATCTTCAAGTCATGAAGAGTCCGAAAAATCCAAAACTCCAAATGTTGCACACACATTCACTCCAAAGCACAATAATAAGCAAACTGGCCTGGTTACAAAGGAAAAGGAAAACAGCCGATTAAGTGTCTTGAAAGGACAGTGAGAAGAGTTTGGCCGAGTCCTCGGCAAACTCCAAACAGAAAATACTCTGTAAAGAAGAAGCGAGCTACCAAAAATCCCAGAAAACCCATAAAAGAAATACATATGATGGGAATGGTAGAAAATATCCAAGCCAAGCTGATTGGAATAATGTGAATCAAAGCACAGACTTATGGAATATAAGCCCAAATGGCAAAGTCCTAGAACTCAAAGGCCATTCCAAAAGTATAAGAGCTTTCATCGGCACACATATGCACCTAGGCACTACACTCAAAAACACCACAATTATCCAAGGAAGGCAATTGCTAAAACATATATGCAGGCATCTGAGACAAAAGAGACATTTGTATGAACCTAGAATCCCCAAGCAATTTGCCAGGATTAATTATGATTATGGAACCGATAGATGGCAACCTCTTAGAGTCAAATCATTTGGCTATAGGTTGGTTGGATCATCTTACAATTCTAACCCCTCAGGACCCGGACAAGTATGGGTACCTAAAACTTAATTTCCTTGATTGCGGGTTCAAGGAAGTGAGTGCCAAGGAACCTGGTACATGGATAGTGGCTATTCCGGACATATGACAGAAATAAGAGAAATCTGTCAAAATTCAAAGGAAGTTAAAGGAGCAAAAGTCATATTTGGAGAAATGAAGCTCTGGTGAAATAAGAGGCATTGGATCCATCAAAAGGAATGGATTAGAGATCACGAGATGTTGCATATGTTGAAGGACTAAACTTCAATTTTTCGAGTATCGATCGGCTCGTGACAAAGGGCTACAATGTTGGATTCAATATGGGTATATGCCAAATCAAAGATATTGAATCAAATGAAGTGGTCTTTGCAAGGATGTAGACAGAAAAATATGTATGTAGTGGATTGGTCAACCGCAACACCCAAGACTGTCTACTAGCAAAGAGCACAACTTGAATCAAGTTGGCCGTGGGCACAAAAAGTCGAGTCACTGAATTTCAAAACAATTAACAAGGTTCGGCAAGAAGTCATCTTGTAGAAGGACTTCGGACTCGATACAAGAAAGAGAGTATATGTGATGCATGTCGAAGGGAAAACAAATCAAGTCGTCATTCAAAGAGAAGACATGCCCATCCTCAACAAGAATATTGCATCCGCTTCATATGGATCTATTTGGCCCAAGTGGAACCAAACAAAGATAAGTGGGAAGAAATACACCTTGGTGGTAGTAGATGACTACTCAAGATATACATGGACAATATTCATGTGTAAGAAGAAAGAAACTCTACAAAAGCTACCACGGTGATGAAGAGGATTCAAAACGAGAAGAGTCAAACCATTATCAAAATAAGATCGGATAGAGAACCGAGTTTGTCAATGGAATAATAACTCAAGATCTTGTATTGAGAATGGTATTGGTCATGAACTATCGGTGACAAGGACTCCACGGAGAGAATGGAGTTGCGAGAAAGAAGAAATAGAACCCTCAAAGAAAGAAAAAGGACCATGTTAGCTGAAGCGAGTTACCAAAAGATTTTGGGTGAAGCAATCAACACGACTTGCTACACCCAAAACAGATGTATGATAAAAGACGGTGACAAAGACTCCTATGAGATTTGGATTGGAAGAAAACCAAGTGTTGCATATTTGAGAATATTTGGATGTAAATGCTTCATCCACAATAATGGCAAAGACAACCTAAAGGCTTTTGATGCTAAAGGATGAAGGTATCTTCTTAGGATACTCGGTGAAAAGCAAAGCCTACAGGATACTCAACAAAAGAACTATGGTTACTGAGAGGAATCCATTCATGTAGTATTCGATGAGCCAAACGTAAATGGAGAAGACATTGAAGAGTCGGTGATAAGTTTGAATCATCCAACCATACGAGAAGAATCCTTATGCTCAAGTGAAATTTGGAATTATCAATTCGAAGAAGATGAGATAGTGAATCTCAAAACAGTGGAAAATTTGCGGCTAAGTGATTACGTGAGAGCGACCACAACAACACGATTGCAAGTCGATCAATCCAGCTAACTTACTCCAACCTCGATGTAAGATGGTGAGAGACCATCCACGAGAACTTGTCATTGGAGATATAAGAGAAGGTGTCAAGACAAGATCCGAACTCAACAAGAAGCCATGTTCACATGCTTCATCTCGAAAATAGAGCCCAAAGATGTGTCACAAGCATTGGACGACACACATTGGATTCAAGCTATGCAAGAAGAGCTGAATCAATTTGAGAGAAATAAAGTATGGGAATTAGTGCAAAGACCCATACATCAAAATGTTATTGGAACCAAATGGGTGTTGAAATAAGATGAACGAGGAAGGTTACGTGGTAAGAAACAAAGCAAGACTAGTATCCAAAGGATATTGCAAAGAAGAATGGATAGATTTTGATGAAACATTTGCCCCTGTAGCAAGATTGGAAGCTATAAGGATGTTTCTTGCCTATCGACTCACAAGAATTTCATTGTATATCAAATGGATGTAAAAAGTGCATTCCTAAATGGTTTATTGGAAGAAGAAGTGTATGTTGAACAACCTCCAGGATTTGAGCGAGAAGACTCTTGGAGACAAGGTATACAAACTCAAGAAAGCCCCGTATGGATTGAAACAGGCACCCGAGCATGGTATGATACCCTGTCACAATTCCTAATCGAAAATGGATTCACAAAAGGAAAAGTAGATAGAACACTTTTGAGAATTCAAGACAAGAAGAGTATCTTGCTTGTTCAAATATATGTGGATGACATCATTTTTGGATCCACTAACAAAGAGTCGTGTGAAAAATTTTCAAACCTCATGCAAAGTAAATTTGAAATGAGCATGATGGGGAGAGCCGACATTCTTCCTTGGACTCCAAGTGAAACAAAGTGAAGGATGGAACCTTCATAAGTCAAACGAAATACACCAGAGATTTAATGAAGAAGTTTGGTATGGAGGAGAAGTCTTCGTAAAAATACCAATGAACACATCGGTCAAAATGGACATGGATGCGGATGGCAAGCTGTAGATCGACAAGATACTGAGCACTTATTGGATCAACGCTCTATCTCACGGCTAGCAGTGCCCGACATCACCTTTCTTTGTAGGTGTATGTGCAAGATTTCAATCTGCTCCAAAAGAGAGCCACATGAGTTGACTAAGAGAATATTGAGATAATTGAAAGGAAGCCAAGAAGTAGTCTGTGGTATCCAAAGGAAGGTGGATTCAAGCTAATTGGCTATTGATTCGACTATCTTTGGATGCAGAGTGGGACAGGAAGAGCACTTCAGGCACATGTCAAATGCTAGGAAACGACTAATTTCTTGGTTTAGCAAGAAGCAAAACTCAATAGCCACCTCTGGTGAAGGAGAATACATAGGCTGCGGGCAAAGTTTCAGCCCAAGTCCTATGGATGAGACAAAGTGAGAGACTATGAAGTTGAAGAAAAAGAAATTCCAATCATGTGTGATAACACAAGTGCAATTGCAATCACTCAAAATCCCGTGTTGCACTCAAGAACAAAACATATTGATGTCAGATATCATTTCATAAGAGATCATGTTGAAAAGAAGGACATCATCCGGAATATATCTCAACTGATAAACAACTAGCTGACATCTTCACAAAACCATTATGTGAGTCAAGATTTGAAGAACTCAAACATGAGTTGGGGCTAATTGAACTAAGCTGAGACACAGAAGAATCAAAGAAGAGAAATGGAACAGAAAAGGGGTGAAAAAGAGTGAAAAAAGCAATCGGCTCAAGAAATTAGTCAGACGGAATACAACTACACCGAAGTCGGTGATAGGCCGAGTCGCCAAGAGAAGCGTGAGAAGTAGAGTTAAATCGCCTAAGAGATAAAGTGAATAACTTATGAGCAAAGTGACAAAAACGCGATCGTTTTTGACTAAGCGGGAATGTTTTAAAGAATACGTCAAAGATAATGATGATGTGTACTGGACATAAAGCCGCACACCAAGCTTATGATTGGATATAAATCTTTGCCGCATTAAATACGAGACATGAAATGCTCAATAAGCGTCACGAAATCCAAGCCGTTGATTTCGATCACAATTCAAAAACCACCCGCACGTCCTTTCATAAACCATATTTAAACCATTTTCGTCCGTTTCTCTCTCACTTCTAAAACTGTTCATCTCTTTCTCTCAAAAGCAAAGGCAAGATACTCTCGAAACCCTATCAATCTTCAAATCATTTTTGCCTTTTTCCTTGAAATAATCCCGAGAAATGGCACCAACTTATGACTTTACCAAGTTAGGGAAGCAAATCCACACGGTTCGACGGTGGATTTCGACGGAATGGTGAAGCAGGGGTCCGACGACACCTAGTGAAGAAAATCGCTGAGAAGTTGGAAACGTCCGGACTAAAAGTGTTTCTAACGTTAGAATATCCGATGACCTATGTGGAGGAGGTCGCACAATTCTACGTGAATGCCGAGATTCACGATGAAGGAATCAAGTCTTGTTCATGGAAAGCGGTGACTATCACGCCAAGGATTTGGTGAACATTGCTCACTACCGTGAAGGAGCATACGAGATTAAAGAAGCGATGTAAACTTGGCGACGCATGGAAAGAAATAGCCAAGTCCGACTTTGTCGATAAAATAATATACACAAAGAAATAAGAGATCTGTTGAAGGAGGATTATCACAAGTTGTTGGACATAGTTGCCAAATGTATCGACATCAAATTTGGCGACTTTGACCAATGTCAAAGGCAAAGCCGATTGTAATGGTTGCAATCATCGAAGAAAAGAAGATAAATTGGCTGAGTTTGTCTACAGCGGACTCGCGAGCGTGGGAAACAAGTCCTTCAAAGAAGATGGCTCATTTGGAGGATCCTAGGATATGGCCTAGTGATTGGCGGCTATTGGAGGTGAAAGGAGTCCCTCTTAGACATGGGAAGGCATTCCATGTTAACAAGAGGATGTTCAAAGCAAACCCTCTCAGGCGCACTGAGAAGAGAGCTTACGCCAAGAGAGCGACACGGTGAGGGGAATCGGTGACCCGAAGATACGATTGTTTCCTCTCCGGCCAAGAAGAAAGCTGCCCCTGCGGTATGCTAAGAAGATCTATTGCCCCGCAAAGAAAGAAAACCAAACATGCTCCCCCCCCGCAAAGTCACTGCCCCTGCGGCGAGTCACCGCCCGGCCGTGTCTCTGCCCTGCTAGCAATGGCCGATCGAGAAGGACTCACAAATACCTTCTCCGATCGTCAAAAGGAGGAGAACCGACAAGCCAAGACGGCCGGCTCCTCGAAACAAACACCGACCCGGCCCCGCCGCACAAGACTCGAAGACACCGTCTACGAACCAGAAATCCCTCTCGGTACAAACTAGGAGACGAAGACGGATTATCAAGCGCTCCGAGCTGGAGAAACCAGTGAGTCGACCCACTCAGCTAGAGAAGATACCGGAGGCTGCTGGAGAAGTAGAGTCTCCGGATGTAATTGATGAAACAGCCGGAAATTGAAAGCGATCAGCAGAGGCAACTCGAAGACACAAGTTGTAGTTCACGTGAAACACAAGAAGAAAGCGCAGAGCGAGATAGTGATGTAATGATCCTATCTCCACCTTACCCGGACATCCAAAATCATCTGCGTGAGTGGAGGAAATGGAAATTGAGCAAGTCGAGGAGCAGTTCCAACGCCCGAGTTCATAGAAGAAGAAGAGGAATCGCTAAATTTCCTCGATTAACTATCTGTGCTCCGGCTACGGATGAAGACAAGCGCTTAGACATCCTGCAGATTTTCAAGGACAAGGAGAGAGAAAAGCAAGGCGAGGAAGCCGAGGCACGCGAGAAGGCAAGCATCCGCCCTCTATCTCAGCACCACGAGAACACACACATCCTCTCCTTGATGTCTTCTCTCGATGCGGTGATGAGGAACAGGAGAATCGCCGCCACGAGAAGAGTTACAAATGCAGCAAGCATTGCACGAGTCAAGAATCCTTCACGAGCAAAGACTAATGGAGGGACCAGGAGAGTCCTCGAACACACGGGAAATAGATCCAATGGGAGTGGTTCAAATAAATAGCCTTTGTTGTTCTTTGCTACCACTTCCCCACTCACTCGAAAAAAGAAGGCAATAAGGGAGATGGCGATGAAAGCGGGACAATGGGGACCCCGGTCGAGCCAACCCCGATTGAAGGTGTTTTACCACCGCCCCAACGGCTAAACATTCAAAGAACACTGTAGGGAGTTTGGAGACGAGTGACCCCATTCCAAGTCACTCGCTAGTGCGCCAGTGAGGGGAAACTCCCTCCACCTGCGGCAAGGTCGGAGGATTTGAGATGACTCTACAACGAATCAAGGAGGCGAAGAAGAGAAATTACAATCACAAGAAGAATAGCAAGTTGCCATCAACGAAGCTCGCAGACGATTGAGACTGTCTCGGTGAGGTGCAAAGCGCTCACAAAGGCTAATGGCGGCTTCGATGCGATCGAGGCACGAGGAAGGAAATACAGGAGTTAACACTACAGGCGATGAAAGTGCAATCCATGGGGTTGAGACTCAATGGATGCCTTTGTAGAAGACCCTAAAGTGACGACATGTCGAAAGGGTGGACAAGCCTCTTGGCAGCGAAGAGAGAGGCCGGAGGTAATGAAGGCCACGGGAGGTTGAGACTTCCCGGGGTAAAGAAAAGTCAAGTAGAGAACATCCCTCCGCTATCATCGACCCATCCGAGAAGGAGATCAGCGCACTTCATGATTCCCAGGACAACCCCGATGTCACTTTTCTCGGGGATCGAAGGCGAAGAAGAAGCTGAGTCATCCCCCATGACAAATCCAAAAGACTCGATTGCGGATGTTCCAAGCACGAGCAAGTCGATCCTAAGACTACTCGTCAAACTTTCAATTTTGATGATGAGCCACCAATGGAAATCTCATCATCGTCCGATGACGCTCCGATAAGGCCGAGGACCCGATCATCGAAATGGAAAAATCGGTGAGACCAACGAAGTCGTTAAGACAATGAGGCTCGAAGCCGGGTTTGCTTCACAAAACAAGTGAACAAGAGACCACCGCACGGGCTCCTCAAGCTCGCAGAGGATCGATTCCCAAAAAGAACTTCACGCGCACCGCTCATCATCGAGCAATTCCGGTTGGCGGTGATGAATCTTTTGTAGAATCTTTCCCTTTTTCACCGGAGATACGAGAACTCCACGAAGAGTCGAGAGAATGAGCGCGACGCTATCACGAGACCCAGCTCCGTCTTTTCATCGGGCACCATTGTCCCATTTGCTTATGACTTTGATCTTTGTATGGCCATCACCGCAATAGAAGAATCATTGAAGTTCGAGAAGTATTCAAGGCACTCTTTTTGCCGAGGTTGAACGGATGGAGAGGCATCGAGGCCTCATTGGACATGCGACTAGACAACGAGAGATGCCAACCTTACGGCCGACTTGAGAGGCATCACATCGAGGATAAGGGAATGGTGGCAACAAAGCAAAGAAACAATGCGTGTGGAACAGGTGAGATACTTTGAACATTGTTCAACAAGTCTTTGGTGTGGAGAGCTGAAAATCCGATGCAAAAAAGTTGAGAGAACACATTGAGCATATGCATGAAGCTCACACCGCCGAGATCAAGCCGCTGCGTGAGCAAAATACAAATGATCTACAGCGTTTGGAAGAACACATGACAAGAAAATTCAGCCTTCTCATGGTGAGATGAAGCGATTTCATTGAGAATCCAACGCTACTCGTCTGAATTCCGTGTTGCATACAACGCAGCAGACTTGAAGCAGAACTCAACCATCGAAGCCTCGACTTCATGCTTGCCGGCATGTTCCCTGGGGTTCCTCTATCCTTTGATGATGCCAAAAAGGGGGAAGAGGAATACCTCAAAGCGCTAAAATCAGGCCGAGAAGAAAGAAGCGGTGAGAAGGAAAATGTTGAGGAAGTTTTGAAACATAAGAAAGGAAAGCTTGTTGAGGGGGAAGGATCAAGAGATGTGACATTGATGATTGCACAAACCCCCAACAAGGTCCTCCACGGTGACATTATCGGCGACAAACTCCGTGACTCGCCACTCCAACACTCTGCTTTGTATCTATGGTGAAAAGAGAAAAACAATTGAAGCGAGGGATGAAGGAAGTGGAAGGAAGAATGGATGCCAGGGTGATGAACATCTTGAAATAACATGGAGGCATTCAAAGTGAAGAGACACGTATGCCATCTCGGATGTCGGGACAGAGCCACGATCGAGTTGATGAATTTAAGACTCGAATCGAGGGATACTTTGCAAATATGTCTATGGCTCAAGCTTGGGACTGATCTTGGGAAAAGGGTCTCACGTTATGTGAAGAAGAAAGACAGACGAGACAACCAGACGGCGTGATCCTCTCTGGTCACTCCATTGGTCACTCAGTTGGAAAGAAGAAGACCCCAAAGTCTGATACGCCCGAGATAGAGGAAGAAGCGTAGTGGAGGAAGAAGCTTGGACCCAGGCCTCCGCCCAAGAATATTGAATACGTAGATCCAGGAAAGAAAGGAGGGATCTTGGGCTGGGCTTGACCAAGTGGCAAATTTGAAAGTGGCTAAAACTACGCCGAGTATGCAAAAAGACTAGAAGAAGAAAACAAGAGACAAACTCATCTATGGGAGGAGAGACAGGAAAGAATAAGAAGAGATGAAGCTGCCAGGAAAGCGTATGAGAAGAAAAAAGAAAGCGGTGACGACGAGAAAAAAGAGAAGAAGAGAAGAAGATCTTGATCAAGATGAAAGAAAAGAAACAATGAAGGAGATGAAGTGTTGTTGTCCAACCCTTCGTGTATTTTATCTTGTAAATACATACAATGTAAGTCTTACGTAATAAAGTTATAAATTCTTTATTTTGGTGTAGACAAATATGTGCTCGATACACCTTGTAAACTTGATTGTGTAAAAGAACAGGAATGATATGATCAATAAACAGATCTATTCTCAGCATACATTCTATGTCAATACACTATCTGTATGTATCTTTGCTATTTGCATTTTTGAATGATTTAAGTTTTGGCATCATCAAAAAGGGGGAAATTGTTAGGAATTTTATTGTTTAGATTTTGATGAATGCCATGTAAAACTTAGAATAGAAAGTTGGCACCAATTCTTGTTTTAAATGCATTGTAATAAATAGAGTGGCCAAGTGAGTTAAGTCGGCCTACGCCCTAACATGCAAGAAGACAATCAAGACTGAAGGAAGACTCGCTGAGACAGTGAGTATGGCAAAGAAGAGTAGACAGGAACTCTATGAAGAAGCGGTGAGATGCGGTGAGTGGAGCATCATCAAGTCAACTCAAGTAAAGCCAAGTCTCAAGTTGAAGTGACGGAAGAAGAGTCATCCAATGATTGGAAGTGACTCTAAGTCACCTGGGGAAAGCAAGGAAATGCGGTCAAGTCGAGATAAGCGTAAAAGAACCGTTGCACGAGAAATCAAGAGATTTACTTAAACAAGTAATATCTCCATACCACCTTCTCGGAGTGCTCGATCCCCCAGACGCGTGCAAAAGGAATGAACCAATGGGAAGCACCACACCGTGTCGAACTACGAAAAGGTGAAAGAACAATTCATACGAGGAAATGGCAATTCCAAGAAGCGCAAAGCCAACGATCGCAAAGTGACTTTCAAAAATAAGCCTATCTCTTCAACGGGCAAATTTTTGAAAGTTCACTATAAAAGGCCGAGGAGTTTGTTTGAGAAGATGGATGACACACATGTGAGATAAACAAGCATATCGAGAAAAAGCTGAAATATTCTCAATCCTCAAGCCTACATTACGAAGTACATCAATCCAACACTCACCTGTGAAGGAAAGAGAACTTCAATCGGTTGAAGAGGAAACTTTTGAAAAAAAAAAAAGGGGTATACATTCGGGAAGGATTGTAGAAAGGTTCAAGAGTTGAACCAAGTCTTAAACTCTTGGAGGGCTTCGTGATCAAATCCAAAGAGTTTGAGCAAGTGTTTGTAGTAACAAGGCGGTTGCCCTGTGAAGAAGCGAGTCGCACGAGAAGCTTGACTAAGTGATCAAGGCGTCTCATCGAGTCCCTAAGGATCAAGTCAATTTTTTGTGATCAAGACTTGTATACGGGTATTACCACTTTGTAAATTGATCATTACTTAGTGGATTCCTCCGGGAGTTGGAGAAGAGAGGAGTAGAAGAATTACCCCATCTTGAACCTCTATAAAAACTTCATTGTGTCATTTACTCTTCAAAGACTTTAATTCTTGCATTATTAATCGCTTATATCTGTGATAAATTTGCTATCCACGATAATTTCTAAGTACTAAATCAAGCTCTAAAATCTTGCATAATCAAACTTAAGGGTGTTAAGTCTTCCTGAAAATAAAACCACAAGTTGAGTTAAATTATAGCCACATTTGAGTTACTCCATCAATAGCTCAAATTTGAGTCGTGCATTTGAGAGACTAACTCTCTTGAGTGACTAATTCGATTGTCCATCAAGGAGGACAATTTGTGTAGAATCAACTTTGTAGATTTAAAAGGACTAAATCGAAAATTTGGTAAGGTTTATTCAACCCCCCCTTCTAAACCTTACACTTACACCCCTTGGGACCTCTGATTTGTTTCCTAATTTTGTCATGACTCTACAAGGGATCTCTCAAGGCAACTACAAAAGGAAGACTAAGCCCTAAAGTTGGAGACACATATTTTTAGAGAGAAAAGACACACACAACGATGAAAATCACAAGACCTTTACCAACCACGATGACATGAAAGTTCGAGATTGTAAATACGGATCCATATACACAAGAGGGTTATATCATCATAATCTAGGGCTTTTGTTGTATAATTCATTCCATGTTTGACTATTTGTTTTCAGATTTGTCTATGAATTTGCAAGCAAGTATGTAAGGCTAAATCTCTGGATCATAGGGCATGATCGAAACTATGGATTCATGTTAATTGTAATTTGATTGTTTCTTCTTAATTGGTTTCTTGTGTCTTATTTATGAATTCATGTGCTTATTTCTTATAGATTATCTGGCCAATAATTTATATATCTTATTTGATAATTCTTAATTCGAAAGATAAGTTCTAACTTGTGTAAAGCGAATTCATAACATAAATGGGCAGAGAGTAGGGAGGCTTATAACGTTTGTGGGGGTTTACGTTAATTCTATATGTTTTTGGGAGTTGATATTAATTATTGAGTAGGGATACTAGCAATTCTTAATAATCAACGGTTTGTTTGCACTCGGGAGATGGAATAAGATACTTTAGGAATTGAACCCATAGATACACATAAATTGGTTTGGATGAAATGTTAATTGGAATTAATATTGATGAAGCATGTTAGATCATAGTCCTATGATTAGTTTTCGTAATTGTTTGAGTGTTTGTGAAGTTTGGAATTTACAATACTTCAGATATTTTTAATTTGATAATTTTATGGTTAATTTATACAACACTTTTTATTTCGATCGCTTCAATAAAATTGGAGTACGATATTTTCTATACTTTATGTGTTTTAGATTCAATCCCAGAGGAATACGACCTTACTCACCATTATCTATAAGCTACAATGTACACTTGCGGTTTAGTTAAAAGAAAAGTTTTTCATTGGTGTCGAAAGATTCAATATAAATATAGTAATCGGTAGTTCAATATTAATTGAAGCATAATTTTTATTTTGATTTTTTATTTTTGGAGTGCGAGATAAGTGCATGATAATGAAGATCATTGAATGATACCCATCTTGCGAAAAGAATTCTTAGGGAAATTTGTGAACAATAAAAATGAATGGTGTTTCTGATAGAGGAAAGCATGTGAGAAGGGCCATGAGAGATTTTGCCATTTATTTGTTGTCGCCTTTTCAACGCAAATTTTTGAACTAAAACGCGATAAGGAGATGGTGTCATATCCGGATGGTGTCAAAGTTTGGGGCTTAGCGTGGAAGATCCGAATGCGAAAATAGAAATTGTCAAAATTGTCATTTGTTGTCGCCATTTTAAAGTCACGGAGAACACATAGTTATCGTCAAACGGAAAATAGAAATTGTCAAAATTGTCATTTTAAAAAAGAATTGTAGAAATTGTCAAACCGGAATTGGATATCGTCAAAATTGAGTTGGAAGACGTCTAAAAGAAATTAGTGGAGCAGTGAAAGGGAAAATACTATCATTGGTTTTCGATGAGATGTTGGGTATCGTGGTAATAATTGAATTTGAATATCAATTAGAGATTTAAGTTGGTGAGGTGGAACAGAGCGATGATTCATCTAGTGAGGAAAAGAACATACAAGAAGTTGCTAAAGAGGAGTCCTTAAAACAAAACCACATTGAGAAAGGAATCGAGAGAAATTCTTGTGAAAGAGTTGTTCAAAGGACTATTGGGATAAAACAAGAAAGAACCTTTGTGATTATTGAAAACACGAGACTTTAGGCGGGAGTTTTGAGTTTTAACACAATTATCTTTGTTTTTCCTAGTTTCATTGTTTATTGGCTATATGATTTGTGAAGAAATAGATGAGTGCACTTGCCATATGGTTTTGATCTAGGTGGATTGATACAAGAGTTATATCTTTTTGGTGTCCAACGTTTGAATTTGATGACAAATCACTTTCAAGAAGAGATGAATGATGTTAATCCATTTACGACAGATCTTTGCTACACCAAGTACAAGTTATATTATGAAGACTTTGTATTCGATTTATTTAGTTTATTGTATTTGTTTATTGTAGATTAGGTGTTTAATTCCATGTTTGAGTCATTTGAGTGGCCGAATTCATATCGAGTCTACAGTCATAGTAGTGAGTCTTATGTAAAAAGAAACATGGACGATCAAATAATAGAAGATCTTTCAAAAATCCTCCAAACGCGTCATGATTTTCAACATTGGCAGGTCTCAGTATTAGAGCCATAAATTTCGTTAAAGTTTTGATATGAGCTGATTCAAGTTGTTATGAAAAGCTAAGATATAGAGATACAACTCTTGTGAAGACTCCCGAAGCTAATCACGCATTTTAGGATGAAAAATGACCAATGAAAGAGTAATAAAATAGAAAATGCAGAAAATATGAATTGGTTACTACGGTTCACAGTAGTTGAAGTCAGCGCTTAGATCCACACATCAAATGGCATCGGTAGCCCCTCTCGATATCACATCAGAAGCAATCTTACTATGGGGTTAGAAACGGTGCAGAGTTTCCATTGGGGATGTTTAGTCCAGGGCTTTCACTGGGCGTCTGTATTCCTAATCACCAATATGCAACATAAGACTTCGAACACATGAGAGCGCAAATTTTCCCAAGTAAGACGAAATGACAATGAAGTGGGGTTCGGGGGAATGTTTTTTAAATCATGAACATGGGTGTGCTTTGGAGCATGACTAAGCCGTGTTTCATACAGTAAAATCCTCTGTTCTTAGTAACTACTCCTCGAACTAACCCATACTTAATCTAAGCATCAAATTGACGAAAAAACACCAACACCCACCAAAACACCCATTTATTAATTGAAAGTGCATCCTAACAACCTATTACTCAATAAAGTAAGCGGACACGGATTCTTTGGGTTACTTTCGGTTAGCTCTTCTTTATAGTCGTATATATGGACTACTTTATCTTACTATAGAGGTTTGTCATGCGGATTTGGCTATGTGTTACCAAGAAAGGCTCCATGTGACCTTCTGCGGACGAGTTTTGCGATCTACCTATTCTAACTCTCTCAATGATGTCTCCACTTCTTGGAATTGAGTGTATGTCGAATGTACGAATTGTTAGATAAATGTTTTTATCATGATTTTGATGATTTTGTTTAAATGTGTTTTTATACCAAAACAATATTTCTAAATGTTGTCCAAATACTCCCGATCAATATAAAATGTTTTTACTAATTTTTCGGAGTATTTGTTGAAATTTATTTTCGACAAAAATTGGACAACACTTCTGTCTCGTGTTGGAACGGTCACCCTATAGGGCATCACGTATGCGAGTTGAGTTTTTAAACAAAGCTGGATCAAGAAATATCGGGAGGGCGGCCAGGTGCCTAGGATTATTCTTGAGATTACAGAACACCCTGTATTACAAAATGAAGGACCCCAACCGATCCAACAGTGGGTCGACCGGTCTCCCTGTGTATTTTTCGTGAAATACATTCAAATCCTTCTCTCTGTGCGGTCGGTCGCTATAGGCTTTTGACAGCAAACTATCCGTTGGGTTTTCAGACATCTTTTCTTCAATTTAGGGGGTTGATTTCTAACAGCTATAATCTTGATTTTAATTGCATTTTTTTTGCAGAATTCACTCTCCAAGACTTCTCCTATAAATAGATGAAGCATTCAAGCAACAAGACACAACACAACATACAAGCAAAAGCATACAAGCAAAATACTTTGTCAAAACTCTTATTATATTAGCCTAAGTACTTACCCTTGCACATCTTGAGGTCTAGGCTTTTCATTCTTGATTATACTTGCACTCAATATTTGTATTGTCATTATCGAGTTGTAATCTTGAATTTTATCCATCATCCAAAACAAGATATCCTTGTTGTTGTTCTTGTGGTAAGAGCACACTTGGGTGATCTTAGGTGTTGAAGAGTGTGGTACTCTTCATAGGTGTTGAAGGAAGATTACGGTAATCTCCTTGAAGGTGTTGTAAGAAGATTGTGGTAATCTTCAAAGGTGGTGTTGTATTAATTGTGGTGATTAATAAAATTTCTTTTTCTTTTTCGAAACCCATCACGGATATACTGGGGTGGTAGAGCATGTAGTCCCCAGGTGGGGTGAAGCTCTTTAAATCAACGTGTGTTGTTTATTTTCCGCATTTCCAGTTTTATTCTTTCTTGTTCATTCGAAAAAGAGGGCGGAATTTGAAAAATCGGCACAATCTATTCAACCCCCCTCTAGATTATCGTAGCCATTTGGACTAACAAGTGGTATCAGAGCCAAACTCTTTAGCTAGCTCGTTCCGAGTAAAGAGGAAAGATCCATGGCTACGAACGAAGCATATCTCACCATCGGCGCCTCCACCAACAAGCCACCGCTATTCGACGCCAGCAACTACGCATTTCGGAAAGACTCGAACGGAGTGCTTTCTACAAGGGTGCGGATTTGATATTTGGAATGTGGTATTGAAGGAGTTGATCAACCAACCAAGAAATTGGAGGACGGCACCTCGGTTCTCAAAACTTTCAAGGAGTTCGAAGATAATGACAAGAAGGTTTTCTCTCTAAACGTTAAAACCTTAAATATTTTACATTTCTCTCTTACTGCCACCGAGTATAATCGCATAAGAGGCATAAGGTCGGCACATGAAGTTTGGAAAAAATTGGAGACAATATATGAAAGAACAAAGAAGGTCAAACAAGCGATAAAAACCATGCTTGTTAAAGACTTTGAAAACTTCAATATGCATGATGGTGAAAGCATATCAAAAATGGTGGAAAGGCTTGACAACATTGTCAATCCTCTTGTAGCTCTCGGTAAAGTCATCTCCAAAGAAGACAAGGTGACTAAGGTATTGAACGCTCTTCCCGGCTCATGGTCCAAAAAGGTGACTGTATCACGGAAGCACAAAATCTCAAAACACTCAAGTTCGATAAGCTCATCGGGAACCTCCTCATTTATGAAGTCTATCTCAAGGAGAGGAAATATTCCTAACCATCCACCACTCAATTGGGTATGCAAAATATTCCTAAAGGCCTAGAATATTCTTCTAATAATTCATATTATGCTAACGATGAGGATGATGAAGAAACGGCCGCTCTTGTCCAGAAATTTGCAAAATTTGTGAATAAAAATAAGGCAAGAAAACCGAGAGACAACTCTGTTTCAAATGCGGAAAATCCGGGCACTTCATAGCCGATTGCCCGAAACTCGATGAGGAGGAACAAAAGAAGAAAAAGCCTTTTCCGAAAAAGAAGGCTCTAAATGCGGATGTCAAAATTTGGGATGAACTACTCGCCACATCCGATGAGGAAGGAGAAACCGAACATGGTCTTATGGCCATAGACAATGAAAATAACGAGGTACGCTCTAACTCTTCAACTTCTTCCTTAGTTGATGAATTGCAATGTGATTTTGATGAATTGCAAAATGAATTTCAAAATTGGATTGTTAAATACAAGACTTTGAAAAAGGAGCATAAAGAGCTTAAAATTGAAAAGGATAAATTGTTTACTTCTTATGAATCTCTTGATAAAGCTCATACTATTACTCTTACTAAAGTCCGTACTCTTGAAATCAAAAAACAATCGCTCACTAATGATCTTGAATGTTTAGAAAAGGATGTGCATCGTTTTAAATTAAGTACGGATAAAGTTACAAAAATCTTAGATGCACAAAGAGGTGAGCATTCTAAATTAGGACTTGGCTATAAACCTTTTCAACCTATTTCAAAGAAAAATGACCAAGGTCCTACTTTTGTACGTGCTAGTAGTGCCCACAATCTTATTTGTTTTTATTGTGGTAAAGTTGGTCATTATGTTACTCATTGTAAATTGAAGAATAATCTTAGCTATTTTTGGAGACCCAAAGGTCTCGAAACTAACCCACATGGACCCCAAAATTATAGGGTACCTAAAAGTGCTTCATTTGTAGGTAATATGGGCTATAACAACCATGGAAGATTCAAAATGGCTCGTGGACGGCGGGTGTTCGCGCCATATGACCGGAAGGAGAGAACATTTTACCAAAATCAAGCTCCAAGAAGAGGGTATGGTCATGTTCGGGAATGGCAAAGGAATAATTCTTGGAAATGGAGAAATTGGTAACTCTTCTTTCTCTCTTAGTAATGTTCTTTATGTTGAAGGGCTTAAGTTTAATTTGATAAGTGTAAGCCAACTTTGTGATTTAAACTATAATGTTATTTTCAATAAAGAAAAATGCCTTATTGTTAAAAATGATGAAATTATTTGTGAAGCAAATAGAAAAGGCAATCTTTACAAAATTTGCACAAGTGATTTGGTTTGTCAAAATGTTTCTTGTCTTGTCGCCAATAATGATTTGACTAGTTTATGGCATAAGCGACTTGGACATGTTGGATACAAAATTTGCAAACCATTTACAAAAACCAACATGTAAAAGGACTACCCAAATTGAATTTTGAAAATCTTGGCCTATGTGACACTTGTCAAAAGAAAAATTAGTTAAAAGTAGTTTTAAGCCCAAAAATTAAATTTCCACAACCAAAACCCTACAATTACTTCACCTTGATTTGTATGGGGATATTGATATGGCTAGTTTAAGTGGAAAACATTATATCTTTGTTATAGTCGATGATTTTTCTAGATATACTTGGGCTATTTTTCTTGCAAATAAAAGCGATGTCGTTAATGAGTTTGTTAAGTTATGTAGACTTATTGAAAATGAAAAAGAAGATACTATCTAGTCTATTCGAAGTGATCGAGGTGGTGAATTTGATGGAGAATTTAGAGTCTTTTGTGAAACCAAAGGATATGCTCATAATTTTTCGGCTCCAAGAACACCTCAACAAAATGGAGTAGGAGAGGATGGAATGCCACCTCGCATCGTTAGACCTTAGGTTGGACAACGGTGATGCAAACATTAGCCGAGATATTCGAGGTGTTGTCCTACTGGATCGAGGGGAATGGGCTGCCTGACAACTTTGCTATGCGCTTAGAGTAAGTCCGTTATTTCAAATCATTCTTTGCGGAGATGCTAGTATGGAGTGCCGACAATGCACAACTTCAAAGCAGAGGTAGAAAGAGTTCATGGTGAGAATTGAAGATTCCCACAAGTCGGATATGGAGTTACTTAGCCGCAACACCAGAGCGAAATTGCACGCCTGGAGGAAAACATGAACCAGAAGTTCAATCTTCTTCAAGCTGAAATGAAAATGATGGCAGTTGAGTGAAAGGGGAAGATGAGGCTTAATTTGATGACAAGCAAAATTTGATGAACAACTGACTTGAATTCATTCTCAGTAGTGTGTTCCCTGGCCTAACCCTTTCGTTAGGTGATGATGCCAAAAAGGGGAAGATGAGGCTTTGAAGGACTGAAGGAAGAGAAAGGGAGTCATAAGGTGGAGAAGAAGGGAGATACATCTAAAGGGGAAGGAAGCTCGAAAAATCCCCACTTGAAGCTTATGTTCGCTGAAACCCCCCAACAAGGAGAGATCACATCTTCTATCCTCGTAAGCTACCAAAGAGCATGTCGTGGAACAAAAAGCTGAGATAGCAATGAAAGAATCAAGAAAATATGATGGTTCTCTAGTCGGAAAGGATCACCCTGCGATCAAGCCCCCGAGAGACATTGACATGCTTGATGCTGGGTCTGAACCCATATCCCTAGAAGAGTTTCAAACTCTTAAGGCAAAAGGTTATTTTGAAGATTTGACTCTACCTCAAGCCCGAGATTTGTCTTGGGAGAAGGGTCTTGAGATATGCATATCGGTGATAAGCAACAAAGTTCAGAAGAATCATTTGGAAAATCAAAAACTCGGTGCAAAGTATACTCCCGAGGAGGAGGAGCTGCGAGTCGAGAGAGGAAGGGGAAGATCCGGTGGAAGTGGAAGAGGCGAGGTTCTCGACCGTAGCCGAAACTGGAGAATGTTATGTATATTGATCCGCAAAAGAAAGGGATCACATCTGGGTTGGATATGATCATCTAGCTAACCTAGAAGTTGCACGCAAGAATGCTGAAGTCGTGAGAAGACAAGAAGCTGAAAATGAACGAACAACTCGTGAATGGGAGGAAAAGCGTAGGGATGACTGCTTTGCAAGGAGAAGAAGAAGAAGATGGATGAAGAGGTAAGAAAAAGGAGAAGAGCGATGAAGACAGGAGAGGAGAGCGATGACGAAGAGAGAAGAAGGAAGCGACCAAGGCGTTGAATAAGGCCGCAACCCCTTCGTGTATTTTACTTAGTTGTAAATACATAGATGTAAGTTTTCTTTGTAATATAGCTCTAATACGTTCCCGTAACTTTTGCTCTAATATCTTCTTTGTAACCTAGCTACGATACATGTTGTAATTCTATACTTGTATAAGCTTTGTTACATTTTTAAATGACTTTGTAAAGGACAAAAATGTTATGATCAATAAAAATGATTATTCAAAGCATACATTCTTTGTTTCTTGCACTTTGCTTGTGTTGTTTATTTTTGTTTAAGTTTTGGCATCATCAAAAGGAGAGAAATTGTTAGGAATTTTAGTTGATAAATTTTGATGATACCATGTAAAACTTAGATTAGGAAGTTGGCACCCCATTTTCCTTGTAATTATATATTGTAAGTGAAGTCGGCTATGTCAATGAATGCAAGAAGTCAACTGCAGACTAGAATGACGACTCTGATGTGTGTCAGCTGAGTATAGCAAAGACGGAAAACAAGGACTCGACTGAAGGAGAGCCAGCTGAGGAACAACTGTGGGAAGTATGAGGAAGTGTCAGTCAAGTCAGTGAAAGAAGCCAAGTCTAACAGTTGAAGTGACAGTTGAATCATTCCCATATGTTTGGAGCAGACTCAAGTCAAGGGGTAAAGGCAGCAGTCAAGTCAAGACAACTGACATTGATCCGTTGGAAGGAAATCAATAATATTACTCGGTTTAGTAATATGTCCAAGCTTCCAGGTCTTAAAGTGTTTTGCCCAGAAACATGCAAAAGGGATAAGCTAATGGGAAACACTGGAGCATGTGTTAGACCCTGTAAAGCTGCAAAGTCATTTAATACAAGGAAGGGTCAACATCACATCTCTGCAGACCAAGAAAAGACAAGCCAACGAACAAGAAGTGTCATTTGAAAATAGTCTATCTCTTCAACGGGAAAATATTCAAATGAGCACTATAAAAGGCTGAGGAAGCATTTGAGAAAAGAAAACTTGAACCTAGCACGAACGAATCAAGCAATTATCAAGCAAGCATAACGTGCAATATTCTCAAGTTTACTCAAAAAAATCCTCAAGCCTAAAACTCGAAGGAACTCGATCCAACTCACTTATTTGTGAAGGAAAGATTACTTCAACCAGTTGAAGAGGAAAAGTCTAAAGAACGAAAAAGGGGTCTACTCTCCAAGTTGAATGAGCTGTAGAAAGGTTCAAGGTCGAACCAGAAGATTCAAGTTTTTTGGAAGGCTATGTGATCAAATCCAAAGACTTGAAGGAGTCTGAGTAGCAAGGCAAATTGTCTTGTGAAGAAGTGAGTCGCAGGAGAAGCCATTTGTGTGATCAAGGCTGTCTCGGGATCGAGAACTAGTTTGTAACTTGATCTGTTACTTAGTGGATTCCTCCAGAGTTGGAGAATAGTGGAGTAGAGGAATTACCCCATCCTCGAACCACTATAAATTTGCTTGTATCATTTACTTTAAGCATTTACTTTCTTGCTTATATTTTTTCATATCTGCTGATAAGTTATATAGCTATCCAACTGATAATAACAAGTGCTAAAACAAGTGTTAAAAACGAACTTAAAAATTATCAAAGGGTGTTAAGTCTTCTGCTGTTCAAAACCAAATCAACTAAAAAGTTAAGTGTTAGCTGACACAACCGAGTAATACTATCAACAGCTCAGTCGAGTCTGTTGAGTGGGTAACTTGGCTGAAATCAGCCAACCTAGCTGTCCCCCTAAGGACTTAGCTGATTTGAGTCAACTCTGTTGAAATTCTTAAAAAGACTAAAAGTGAAAATTTGGTAACGTTTATTCAACCCCCCTTCTAAACCCTACACCACACCCCTTGGGACCTACACTAATTATTCTGGCACCGCTTTCAATGCATAACTATGTTTTTATTCCAAAACCTTTGAGTCATCATAACTTATTCGTTTCAGATCCATTTTCATGCATAATATATCAAATTAATAAACTTTTCGAGATCTACAATTTGACACCAATATTACACATATAAAAACAGAAAGTGCAGATTCAAATTTTTTAAATAAAAAATCAAATCACATGTACCATCAAGTTCAAGCACATCAAATATGCGAGATCGATCACTAATGGCTCCGACACCATCGTTAGCAAATATGGCACTTATCATAAATACGCATATTTGCACATATTAGGTGGATCGAGTATACATGTTTGCAGTGGAACCGTCGATCCACATAGCCAGGATTGAGCCCGTCTACAAGCCTCCTTTTGATCCATGATTAAGTCATCTACAAGCCTTCTCTTTGGTTGAACCTCGAACAATGAATGAACCCCGTAGATTGGTTGAACCACGACAAGATTACGAACCGCCTTTCTCGTTGATGTAAATAACTACTAGAGTTATTCACTTTGATGTGAATACATTAAACCCTTGGAGAACTTTGGTGATGCTCCAAGAAGAAAACAGTCGAGAGAAATTTTAGGAGAGAGATTATTTTTTGTATGTGAGGGGACGTTTTTCCATATCTTATGATATTGTAGGGAGAGATATCAATATATCTCAATCCCATATCCCAATTAGAGTCCTGATGAGAGACGTTTCTAGATAAACCTCATCTAAATAGGACTCCTTATTATCTCAAATATGGGTGCAATTATACGATCAAACAACATAGTCTTAATTCTTCGACGTCGAAAGAAATAATAAAGTGTTAAATAAACTGGGAAATAGTACATTAAGTTAACAATTCCTTTATATAAGTTATATGTAAAGCCGTAAAGATCTTACATATATGTTGCCTTATCGATCATGTTCCTAAAAGCCAAATTTTTGTTACATCCATGTTCTGGATCAGATTAACTTTTGTGTTATCTACAAAAGATCTTTTCCTTTCTTGTGTTTTGGTTTGAGTTGTGAAGGAGTTTTTGTAAATACAGAAGGTTTCACGTTCGCTTCTCCCCTATCCTCACAATAATTTGTTTAGTGGCCACTCTCTTTCTTTTTTGGGAAATAATAATGTCCCAGATTCTTGAGGTTCAAGTATGCACCAATACACCCTCACCACCCACTGACCTCCTCCGCAAGCTACCCCTCAACCCCCACCTTCTCTACTGATCCCGCCCCATCTCCCTTGCCCCCCACAAGCACTATCCCTAGGTTGCACCTTAGCCCCATGATGTAGGCATATCAATGATATTATCTTTTAAATTTAGGACCATATCAATTAGATTTATGTTATTTTTTATTATATGATTTCCTTTTTATATTGTTTATTTAGGATACTTCATAATTCATTCATTGGGTATTCTATTTCTTATAAATTGTATGCGTTAGAGCTTTCCATGAGGTGGTGAATAGATTAATAAAAATGTGGGGATAGTTTTCTCTTATTTCTACCAATTTTTCGGTATCTTGGGGATCACGAGTTTTTGGTGCATATAATCTGGTATTCATGAGCGAATCAATAGAATATAGAAGGTTGTTTTATTCTTACATGCCAATTGTTTTTCATGAGATGCTTTCGATGTATCCGTTGGTATCAAAGCGAATCCATTCTTGACAACGATGTCGCCAAGAAGATCTTCGCCAACAAAATGCTCGTATAAGAGGTCTATGAATGTGAACGCATGATGCAAATTAAACAATGGATGGATTAACAAAGGTGTAGTTTGATGAGTTATTGACTATCCAGATTAAATATTGATACTGTAATAATCATACTTTCGAGAATGATTCGATGGATAGAAGAGGATCATTACGGAAATTCAAGGACAAATTTTCTTCACCTGGGAAGAATGATGTAGGCGTATCAAGGATATTATTTTCTAGATTTTGGATCATATCAATTAAATTTATGTTATCTTTTATTCTGTGGTTTTCTTTTGTTTTGTTTATATTTAAGATATTTGATAATTTGAGATTCTAAATCCTATATATTATATGTCACACCCTAAAATTGGGACCTGCGACACGAACGATCTAACTTACGCCGATTTACCAGGGCGGCTCATTTATTCATCAATATAATCTAAACATAAATAGCAATTCCCAATATGTATGTATATTAAAAAAAACCAAGTTTGGTACAGTCGCAGCGGAATCAGAAAAATCAAAATTACAATCCATGTCACAAACATACTTCTTACGGGTCCTACGCCCGACTATTACAAGAAAATTGCTTAGAACTTGTCCATACATAATGAAATCATACAAATTCAAATTATCTTAACAGCTCCCAAATAAAACATGAAACTAGTCTGAAGCTTCATATCCTTCACTGTCGTCCTCTTGCAGCGGGACCTCATCTCTGGTTGGAAAAAAAAGGTAGGAGTGAGACAAAAATTCTCAGTGGATGTGGTGAGCGTGTGCAAGTGGGGCTTATATTTTTATGCAGTAAAATCGTTTCATGAGTTTTGACGCAAGAAATGTGCAATGACATTCTCTTATACTTAATAGTTTTATTAGTATTAATTAACAGTCAGTCCGTCAATTCAGATTAGTTGGTTGCGCACGAAAGTGTGACGCCAACCCAGTCAGTCCGTCAATTTATATCAGTTGGTTGCGCACGAAAGTGTGACGCCAACCGGATCGATCCGTCAATTCATATCGGTTGGTTGCGCACGAAAGTGTGACGCCAACCAGTGCCACCTTATACGACGCAGAGAAGTGTCGATCAAACATTATCTCCCCAAACAAGACACCTTATGCCTCCGCCGATAGAGGTCAAGCCGCTATCCCGATTGGCATGCGTCTCCATAGTTGAGCCGGCTAAGCTCGGAGAACATCATAATCATGATTATACCGAGAATCCTATGATCCAATCGCCCGCCGACTCTCATCCGGCTCGAGGTTGGGAGTTGGACAATGGAGGCCGGCATAAGACTGAAGCCAAGCTACTTATCCCATACGTGACTTATCAATTCCACAAATCTGTCAATTCATATTAGTTGGTTGCGCACGAAAGTGTGACTCCAACCCAGTCAGTCAGTCAGTAGGACTGGTGCGTTCATAGACTCGTCGCGTCCGATATTGATCGATCGATCATTGACATGAGATAGATTTCGGAGGGGTAATCTAGCCGGTTCTATTCATTGATTCAATGTATTATGTTGAAGTTCTTAATAAGTTTCAGCATATGCGGGCGAGGAAGTCGTTGTATTACTAGTACAATTATTTGGTATGAAAGTTTCAAATATAATTCGGATAATAATTAAAAATAAAATCTTTAATTAAATGATTATAAAATATTTTTAATATTTAAATAAACTGAATTGAGAAAATATAAGTCTCTATAACTTTGGTAAATTTTATTTAAAAATAAAATATTTTATTAAGATAGGAATTTTTATGTCGGGTTTTAAAATTCCATAAATTATGACCCCGGACTCGGAAAAAGGCAAGGTCAGTTTCTAATTTTTTTAAAAATTCAAAAGAATCATATTTTCAGGGTCTCGGGGTCATATCTTTGAAAATTATAGGTCAGTCCCGAATTTCTCCCAATTTATTATTTTGACACGATACTTTTAAAAATAGATACCTCTTAAACCGGAAAAGATATTAACGAAATTCCAAGTCTAATAATTTCTTTGGGACAATATGCGTATAGGTTAAAAGCAGTTTTGAAAAATTTCCACATTTAGTACCAATTTTCTAAAAAATTCCATTTTAGCCCCAAAGGTAATTTTACCGTTGAGGGCTCGTTTCAAGCCCGTTTGTCGTGGACTTTGGACTATAGATTCAGAAAAATATTTGAAATGAGTTTGTATTATTTTGGAAGAGTGGTTGCCCCTTATTTTTGGATTTTACAGTTCAGCCATAAAGTTTGGAAAATAGTCATTTGGTGTGTAAAAGTTATTATATTCGCATTTGCTTGACCCGATACTTTAAAAATTATATTTGGTGTCTAAAAGTTATAAAGAATCATATTTTCAGGGTCTTGGGGTCATAACTTTGAAAATTATAGGTCAGTCCCGAATTTCTCCCAATTTATTATTTTGACACGATACTTTTAAAAATAGATACCTCTTAAACCGGAAAAGGTATTAACGAAATTCCAAGTCTAATAATTTCTTTGGGGCAATATGCGTATGGGTTAAAATCAGTTTTGAAAAATTTCCACATTTAGTACCAATTTCTAAAAAATTCCATTTTAGCCCCAAAGGTAATTTTACCGTTGAGGGCTCGTTTCAAGCCCGTTTGTCGTGAAATTTGGACTATAGATTCAGAACACTATTTGAAATTAGTTTGTATTATTTTGAAACAGTGGCTGCCCCTTATTTTTGGATTTTACAGTTCAGCCATAAAGTTTAGAAAATAGTCATTTGGTGTCTAAAAGTTATTATATTCGCATTTGCTTGACCCGAAGGGTCCCAATTATTATTATTCATTTATTCAGTGTATTTACAGTAAACAAAGTTCAAAATTTCGAAATTTTCAGTTTTCACAGTTTTTGGATTTTTCACTTTTGGCCCTATATTTTGCCTTATTTGCAAAAATGGCCCAACTCGATTTTTGTTCACAAGTCCTTAAGTCCAGAATATTAATATAACATAACAAAATACATTTTTCATATTTCTCAGCCATCTTGAAGATATATATATATAAATGAGACATATATGCATATATAAGCTATTTTCTAACAATAAAAGCACTTTTACCATAATTCCAACACATACATATTTTTCGAAATTTTCCAAAAATAAAAAGGAACTGAAAATTTCCATAAAATTAAAAAATATATATTATTCATGTCATTTTATGCAATAATCATGAAATTTTGAAAGGTTTCACCCACCTTTAGTCTCTTGGTAGTTAGTTGGTCTAGGTAGTTTCTCATCTTTAGAACACCTCCTTAAAGGTTCAAAGCTTCTTAGGGCAGCCCCTAGTTTGCAAGATTTGGGTGTCAAAATGTGAAGAAAATTAGAAAAAGAGAAAGGATTAAGGAAGAACTAGTCTAGGAGGGTCTTATTTTCTTGTTCCTTAATCACAACCTTGAAGCTCTATTTCACCTCACAATTTTTGGTCCTCTCTCCCTTTTTTCTTCAATATTTTCATCCCTTAGTGTTCTTGAGAGAGAGAAAATTGTGTTTTGTTATAAAAGTGACTAAGTGTAGTGGAAGAAAGTTAAGAGGAGCGTATGTAAAATAGTTGGGTTTTCCTTTGCCCATCAATTGATATGGCCACCCCTCCCTCTCTATCCTTAAACACTCATGACTTTTTCTTCTTGGAAGTTGTCTTGTAGAGCATGCTTGGAGGAAGCATAAAAGTCTTCTTGGGGCTTGAGGAGATGTTGCATGCTTGAGTGAACGTGACAAGAAGAAAAAGACAAGAGAAAAAAAAGAAAAGGCTTGTATATGGAAGTAAATAAGACAAGAAGAAAAAAAACAAAAGTAAATAGACAAGATTTGTTTCTTCTACTCTTGCACAAGTCTCTTTTCCATCTTACAACTAGTTCTCATATATAAATATATATATATATATATAAGCCAATTCCCATATTGTAAATCATATCACACTTATATAATTAGTCATCTATTATAAGGTGTCTAGTAATTCCCAAGTAGTATCATCACTTATAATCTAAGGTATTAATAAAATTAGAACCAATAATGCGGGTCAATATATACCAATCAAACAATTAATTAAATTATAAAAATTATTTCGAAATATATAAATATAATTTTTGAAATTAATAAATTTTTTAAATAATTATTATGCTACGAGAATATAATTAGTTATTAAGAGGGAAATTCAACCGGCTAATGTATTGGTTTTAACGGATCATAAGATGAAATGATTTGTTTGTAAAGCATAAAATTATTTTCCAATAAAATAGGTTCAAATACTACATTAATTAAAATCATAATACATTTTGTTAACTCAAAATAATAGATTTGGAGTAAAATGTTGAGTTTATCGAAATGGATATTTCAAAATCTCAAAATTAAGACGTAGTTTCTTTTAAATAAAAAATATTTGACCGATTGAGCAATAGTAGTTTTATGGAAAAATGACTAAATTTAAGTATCGTCTTCATAAAAATATGGCGTCAAGAATTTTGTTTTTCAAATACTAAAGAACGTATTTTAAATAACACTTTTTATCGAATCGAGATGTAATAAAAATGCTAATAATTATTAAATTTAAGTGATAAACATAAATCAATTGCATTATCACGTAATTAGGTAATAAATTAAGTAACGTTAATATTGATAACATATCGTATGATGTAAAATAAATAGTGAATATAAGAATAATTAACTGGAAACTAAAATAATATATCGAGAAATATATGTGGATCGTGTCATCTATGTTATAAAAATCTGGGGCCCCACATCCTCCCCTCCTTAAAGGAATTTGGTCCCCAAATTCTCTTCGGGAATATTTCCTTTCAATTCAAAACTAGATTCATACTTAGTGTATCTATTCAATGCAGGATCATCATTATCTCAATATAAAAACTTATGCGGCCTAGAGGCGCTCATTTACAATCCAAGTTCACATCAGTCAGCTTCAAATAATCATTTTGCAAAAATATTCCTAATAAACCTTAGTGTTTCTCAAAATTTTCTTCCCATTATCATGTAATACAAAATACTCATAATACCCTATTCATATGTTCCGTAAGATTCGATTGAGAATCATTATTCGATTATCACTTGAGCAATCATATTTATTCTACAATATTGCTTTGATGTACTATTTCCATAATCATTAGCTCGAAACATGCCTCTTATATTCTAAATCTTGAGCATATCCTTGTTTGTTCCAACTAGTTAGTATTTTATCCACTTAAGAAATTGGTACTTATTATAATAGTCTCGATTAACTAAACAGTCGACACTTATTCATATCTTGCATATTTTCTTGGGTAATTTATAGCAGATTTCATCGCGAAATGGTACAAGGTCGGGCAAGATTTTCTATCCACCAATATTTAATGGTCGAGACCTTATCAATGATTAAATAAGTAATTTCCAAATTTGTATATAAGAGTTGTTCCTACTAAAATCTTGATAACAATCTCATATTCTCATATCCATGAGGACCTTGATTATTTCGAATAAAAGTGTGATTCTTATATATCTTATATAAAATACTAGTATCCATCTCATCATTAGTTAATCAACACTTAAGTAATTGACAACTAAGTCACAATCAACCACTAAAGTTACAACTAATCCACATATAGGTGTCTAAATCACAATAGTTGTCCGAATAATCCCAGATGATCATTATCTAATCTTAGTTCACAAGTTAGATATCACAACTTAGAAGATAATTAGTAGCGATATTGAGTCGAGATCCTATAGTATTCACATCCTTACATATCTTAACGGTGATACCCAACCACAAGTCAAATTTTATTCTTTCAGATTACACAAGAGTTTAGGAAAAAATAACACAATGGCACTACAATCTGTAAATCATACTTGATGATTCCCATATTATCATTTTACGAAGTAATATCACTAAGCATCTAGATCCCATAACATATCACATACCCAAATCAGATATTATCAAGTGATAACACATATCCTTCAAGTGTCATCATATCGGGGCATTATACCTATTTGTTACATGTTTTTATCTTAATTTTGATGATTTTATTTTTACACCAAAACAATGTTTTTTAATTGTTGTCCAAATACTCCTAATTGATTTAAAATGGTTTTAATATTTTCCGGAGTATTTATTCAAGTTTTATTTTAGGTAAAATTGGACAACACTTTTAATGATTTAATGTTTATAAGTTTTTACTTCAAAACAAGGTTCTTAAATGTTGTCTAAATACTCTCGATTGGTTTAAAACGCTTTTACTAAATTTTCGGAGTATTTCTTGAGTTTTATTTTCGACAAATTGGACAACATTTCTGTCTTGAGTTTTATTTTAGAACAAAAAATGAGACGGAAGGGAATTGTCCAGGTCGACCGACCGGGCGTCGGCCGTGACGTCGGCCACTGGCGTATCTTTGAAGCAGAACTTGAATTCCTGAAAAACCCATGAGGGGGACCGATTGTGGAGGAGGTCGACGGTCGAGGTGTACGTCGACGGTCGCCCGTGTTATTTTCTTTGTGTATTTTTCAAACGTCTATTTCGTCGCGACCGTATCTATCTTTTGACAAATGACAAAATTCGACCGTTTGACAAAGACAAACTTTCCTTAAAATGTGGGATTGATTTCTAACAGCTATATTGTTTATTTTAATTGTATTTTTCTGTAGATTTTCAATCCCCAAGAGGAGCCTATGCTTGATCAATCATCTCCTATAAATAGAGGAAGTTTTGGAGCAACCAAAACACCACAAGAGAGAAAACTACAACACAACACTCAAGAATACACTTGTTCTTACATTGTCTTATTTCTTATTGTAATTTGCCTAGCTATTCACTTTCACATCCTTGAGGTCTAGGCTATTCTTGATAATCTAATTCATTATCGAGTTGTAATCTTGAATTTTTGGGTTATCATTCAACACAAGATATCCTTGTGAGTGTTCTTGTGGTAAGAACACACTTGGGTGATCTAGGTGTTAGGTGTAAGAAGATTGTGGTAATCTTCTTGTTAAGGTGTAGAAGAATTTGGTATTCTTCAAGGTTGAAGATTGTGGTAATCTTCACAAGGTGCCGTGGGAGATTGTGATAATCTTCAAGAAGAGATTGTGGTAATCTCAAAGGTGGTGTTGAAGAAGAGTGTGGTGCTCTTCAAGGTGTTGTTGTAAGTGTAAGTCCAAGCGGCTACGATAATCTAGATGGGGGGTGAATAGATTATCTCCATCTTTTCAATTTTGCCCTCTTTTTCAAACCGAATGCTCAAAGACAATAATAAGGGTGCGGAATGTAAACAACACACGTCGATTTATAGAGGTTCAACCCACCTAGGGCCTAATCCTCTACCACCCCAGTATATCCGGGATGGATTTCAAAAAGAAAAAGGATTTTATTAATTTACCACAAATTAATACAACACCAACTTACAACAACACCTTGAAGAGCACCACACTCTTCTTCAATACCACCTTTGAGATTACCACAATCTCACTTGAAGATTACCACAATCTCCAACGACACCTTGTGAAGATTACCACAATCTTCAACCTTGAAGAATACCAAATTCTTCAACACCTCAACAAGAAGATTACCACAATCTTCTTACACCTAACACCTAGATCACCCAAGTGTGTTCTTACCACAAGAACACTCACAAGGATATCTTGTGTTGAATGATTACCCAAATTCAAGATTACAACTCGATAATTGATAACAATAGAGTGCAACTGTAATCAAGAAAAGCCTAGACCTCAAGAATGTGAAAGTGAATAGCTAGGCAAATTACAACAAGAAATAAGACAATGTAAGAACAAGTGTATTCTTGAGTGTATCTTGTTGTGTTGTAGTTTTCTCTCATATTGTTGTGCTTCAAATCTTCCTCTATTTATAGGAGATGATTGATACTTGATAGGCTCCTCTTGGAATCTGATATCTACAAAAAAATTGCAATTAAAATCAAGATTATAGCTGTTAGAAATCAATCCCACAAATTAGGGAAAAGCTGTCTGCTACACAACGGTCAGAATTTTGCTGTCAAACTTGAGGGCGACCGGTCGCGCACAAATAGACGTTTGAAAATGAGAATACACATTTACACAGGGCGACCGGTCGACGGGGGGTCCGACCGGTCGACCCTATGCCCAGCCGGTCGAGCAAAACCCAAAAATGAGTCCAGGAAGTTCTGTTTCAGAAATTGCTCCCAGGCACCGGTCGACACCCCGGTTGACGGTTGACGCCCACCGGTCGACGCCCCGGTCGACCGGTCGACCATACCGGTCTACCACCTTGTTGACCGATCAACCAACCTTTTTTCAGCAAATAGCTTATTCACTGTTTTTCACAACTTTCAGGTACGGGATGCCCTATAGGGTGACCGATTGGCCTCAAAACAAAAGTGTTGTCCAATTTTATATCGAAAATAAACTTCAAGAAATACTCCGAAAAATAGTAAAAATATTTTAGACCGATCGGGAGTATTAGGACAACATTTTAGAAACATTGTTTTGGTGTAAAAATACATTAACACAAAATCATCAAAAATGTTGTCCAATTTATATCGAAAATAAACTTGAAGAAATACTCCGGAAAATATTAAAACCATTTTAAATCATTTAGGAGTATTTGGACAACCTTTAAAAACATTGTTTTGGTATAAAAACAAAATCATCAAAATCATGATAAAACCATTTATCAAACAATCTCCCCCTTTTTGATGATTACAATCCAAAACAATTTTAACGAGGTCGATTTTGAAAACAAAATATTTTTACCGGTAAAAAGGAACTTTCCGTTGTGAGCGACAACATTCCACGCAATATAAACACAAGGATGAGAGTAGAGATATTAAAAATATATAGCAAAAGCTCCCCCTATCAATATGCACAACAAGAGTAATGTAAAATCAATCATCCACAAGCTAAAAGCTTAGCTTTTACATATTGGTCCTAAGTACAAGAGCTTGCAAGCTCCTCCTGTCAACAAAACATCATTAGACAAGTGTATAAGTCCATCATACAACAATTGGACTAAGTATAATGCACAACTTATGACTTTGGGAAGCCATAGCCTATAGCTTCTTTTGTTTAGCTTAACTTAGCTTTTATGAGCTAATGAGCTTATAACCTGTTTCTCCCCCTTTGGAATCATCAAAAAGAATGTTAGCACGATAAAAACATCATATAGTCATATCAAAGTGCGCAACCAAACCGATGTATCGAGCTATTTGAACAATGAAGCTTATAGGCCAAATGGGAGGGAAAAGTCGATCATACGACTTGTAGAAGTTTATGAAAAATCATTTGATTTGCAAAAACATGATCTCTATAAATATATGAGACTTTTGAAATCGAGAGAATCATGTAGGTGATGAATTTTTTATTGAGACATTTTATCAAACACTTGGCGGGCGTCAAAAATTGAAGAAGATAAATATAGCCCTTGTAAATGTAATCAACCCAAGTTTTTCATCACCAAAAGCCATTTGATACATATCATCCAATCATCAATCACAAAGACAATTATATAAGAATTACATCAAGAAATATACATATAGGCCAAGTTCTCGAGGTTCAACCCAATTGAGATAAAATAGTAGAAATCTTACCATTCAATCGATAAAGACGAGCAATGATGATGATAAACGAGCAATATAATCCCCAAAATGTGTAATTTATGCAACAAAACTCATTTGGAGTGAATTGTGTGTGAAATTTGCAAAGGGGACGAAAAATGAACCAAAAAGCCAAAAATGTTAAGTCCGGAAAAGAACCATTTTTAACCAAAAAATCCCTTTAGGGCGACCGGTCCAGGGCATGGCGCGGTCCGGTCCACCTGGTGGGCGACGGTCGGCCCCCGCCCTGGCAGCCCCATTTTGGTTCGTTTGAAAAATCCAAAGTTTGATCCAAAAATCTGATTTTTCGCCCCTAAGTTTTAAAAACGTGCAAAATACAAACGTAGACCTCATTCAATATACATTATGTCATAATCAAGATCGAAATGAGATAAAATACTCGGCGGTAAATGAACAAATGTCCGCGAGTTAACTTTGAGACGGGATTTAAACACATCTCAAGTATTTGTTAAAAACGCAATCCCTTAGAAAGATTTTGAATCTCAATATGTTTAGTTCGATTATGACGAACTATATTTTGAATAATTTTCACCGGGCTTGTAATCCCAAAAAAAAAATAAGAACGTTTTAAAGCTTTGGATACAACTAGTCATAGGAAGAAGTGCCTTTCAAATATTTGAAAATTTCTTTTAACGGCACTTTAATGAGATTCGTTGGGATATTTTTTAAGTCGAGCATATAGACATAAGGCATATGGAATGTCGAGTCTATAGGAATAATACAAGAAAACATACCTCGAATTTATTTGTCAACCGACATGCCTTTCTCAACCTTGTTTGTCAATCTTTTCATTGGTAGTCATAGAGGTTGAGATGATTCTTCCTTCTTCAATGCCTAACTCCTTCAAGAGTTCTTTTGAAATATAATCATCTACTTGGCATTGAATAATTTGAAGTCAAGCAAGAAATTGAGCTCCCCCATCATGCTCATTTCAAGTACACCTTGCATCAACTTGGAGAAATATCTTGTACAAATATTCATTAGTAGTACCAAAAATATTCTCATAACTATACACAAGTAAACAATCTTGCCCTTTTTCAAAAACAAAGAGAGTAGTATCAACTTTACCTCTTGTAAAATCATTTAGCAAAAATAGCTAAGTCTATCATACCATACATGGGTTGCTTGTTTTAAACCATACAAGGCCTTTTATAAAAATCAGTTGGCCTAGAAAAATTTAAAGCCCCGGAGGTTGTTTTACATAGACTTCTTCTTGAATAAAATCATTGAGAAAATTGGATTTAACATCCATTTGGTAAAGTTTGAAATTTTCTTAAAACAAGAATGGGCAAGTAAAATTCAAATAGCTACTAAATGTGCTATGAGTGCAAATGTTATATCAAAATCAGTTACCTTCTTCTTGAAAATACCTTCGAGCTACTAACCTCGCCTTAGTTCGACCAATGTTGCCTTGGTCATTGAGTTTGTTCCGGAATACCCTTTTTGTCTTTTTCATTAATATCATCATAGGGCATCCAATTGATCTAAGGTGTTCATAATAGAACATTTACATCCAAATATTTTGAGGTAACAATATTTGGAGTACTTCATTTGTCATCTATACAACTTGACAAACTCATTACCGGCATCGCTTATATAAGCAAGAAAGAATAACCCAAGTGTAAAAACATGCCTCAATCATCAATCACAAAATATCTTGAATAAGAGCATAGTAGAAATAGACACTATATATATATAGACCATGAAGCAAGAACCACATACTATGCATTTAGAAGATCATCAAGAATTTAATAAATCATGCAAGTTCAAATAAGCTTAAGAAAGCTACAAAAGGTCTCTTTAGTAATTTGAAAATCCGATAGCATATAGTTGAGACCTCATTAAAAAGAAGTATTTGAACAAGAGTTGATAAAGCAAATATGTGCAATCAAATATTGAATAGTGCCTTTCAAAAAATCTAAAAGTCCTCTTAATGGCACTTGTATTAAATACTATGAAAAACAAGCACATAGGCACATGGCAATACATATATCGAGTCTATAAGAGTAAGAATAACACAAGTAAACATACCTCGATAATTTATGCCTTTCTTGACAAATAATGACGTAAATGGCCATTTGTGAAAATATGTAATTCCTACACGATTCTTAAAACAAATCTAGCACAAATCATAATGATAAAAGTGTAGGCTAAGAGATATCACAAGTAAGCTCATGCCATAAAAATTCATAAGAGATGATAACACTCTTTAGTCTTACAAAAATGCACAAGAGTTTTAACAACATCATATATAGTCTTCTTTTAAAAAAACTTTAAAAGCACAAATATATATTGAAGACCTTAATTAAAAAAAAAATACTTGAAAACTCATTTTGCAATTAAGACACAAATAAAAACATGCATAATAACAAAATAAAATGCATATTTAACTAGGGAGATACGGGTTACCAATTACGCCATTTCAATGGGTTGTGTCGTTCCCATTGTTGATGATATCTTCCCCTTGAGAAGTCACTTTGTTGATGATGACTTCTTTGATTACTCCATTTCCAAGGTTTGTTGCCTTCCCATTGTTGAAAGTCTCTTCTTCTTTGAAAATCATCTTGTTGATGATGTCTTTGCCATTTCCAAGGATTGTGTTCTTCCCATTTTTGATTATATCCTCTTCTTGGAAATTGGCTTTGTCGAAAATAGTTTCTCCTTCTTTGATAAAATGAAACGGTCATTTGATGTCTTCTTGGCGGTATAAATTTTCTTCGATCATTATTTCGCCAGGTACCTAATATGACATTGTTTTGTGGTACCCTCATGTGTTTGGGTCCTTTGGGATTAGTCTTGAGACTTTTAGGTCTCCAACAATAATTAGAGCTATTTCTAGCCCGACAAGTATTTACCGTATGACCCTTTTTACCGCAATAAAAGCATGTAATAATTCTAGGAGCATAATGACCAACGTTCTTAGAGACTTGATTCTTTTTCATGTGATTGACACCCTTAGGCTTATGATCAAGTTCTAGTTTCGAATTATCACAACAATCAACAATATTGGTCATTCTATCGGCACTCAAGTTGGATTTAGATAAATCATTTTTCAAGCAATTTATATCCTCAACAAGAGTACTATTTTCTTTCTCAAGGTTTCTAACCTTGTCAAGAGTGGTGGTGTGAGCATATGATAGTGATTCATAGGAAGTAAATAAACTATCCTTATCATTTTTCAAAACATTGAATTCCTTTTTCAAATTTTTGTATTTAACAAGTAAGCTTTGGAATTCATTTTGAAGTTCATCATAATCATTTTGCAAATCACTATAATCATTTTGTATGACAATACCATAGGAAGTAGAGGGTTTAAGACTTACCTTGTTTTCTTCTTCGAAGCCCATAAGACATTTTTCGACTTCATCATCGGAATTTGTAAGAGGCTCATCCCATATTGTTGGATTTGATGTTGTATCCATTCGAGAAGTAGATGCTTTTGAGTTGCTCCTTTTATTTGCATATAATTCATAGATGGCTTCTAATTTTTGCCATACTTCATGTGCCGATCGAATACCTACAACATGATCAAATTCCAAAGTGGTAAGTGAACAATGTAAAATATTAAGAGCTTTACCATTTAAGGAGATGATTCTCTTCTCTTCATCATTGAGCTCTTTGAAGCCTTTGGAGGTGTGTGGTGTATTTTTCATCGGAATGGATTCTCCATTTATGACGGTGTTCCAAATGTGGAACACGCAACCTTGTAAATAGCATTCCATTCTTTCTTTCCAAAATGTGTAATTTTTGGAATCAAATAGAGGTGGCTTGGTGGTGGAGGCTCCGGTAAGAAGAGCTTCGTTCGTAGTCGACGATCGTTCCTCTTCACTCGCGATGTGAAACGAGCTTGCCAAAGAGTTTGGCTCTAATACCACTTGTAAGTCCAAGCGGCTACGATAATCTAGAGGGGGGGTGAATAGATTATCTCCATCTTTTCGATTTTGCCCTCTTTTTCAAACCGAATGCTCAAAGACAATAATAAGGGTGCGGAATGTAAACAACACGCGTCGATTTATAGAGGTTCAACCCACCTAGGGCCTAATCCTCTACCACCCCAGTATATCCGGGATGGATTTCAAAAAGAAAAAGGATTTTATTAATTTACCACAAATTAATACAACACCAACTTACAACAACACCTTGAAGAGCACCACACTCTTCTTCAACACCACCTTTGAGATTACCACAATCTCACTTGAAGATTACCACAATCTCCAACGGCACCTTGTGAAGATTACCACAATCTTCAACCTTGAAAAATACCAAATTCTTCAACACCTCAACAAGAAGATTACCACAATCTTCTTACACCTAACACCTAGATCACCCAAGTGTGTTCTTACCACAAGAACACTCACAAGGATATCTTGTGTTGAATGATTACCCAAATTCAAGATTACAACTCGATAATTGATAATACAATAGAATGCAAGTGTAATCAAGAAAAGCCTAGACCTCAAGAATGTGAAAGTGAATAGCTAGGCAAATTACAACAAGAAATAAGACAATGTAAGAACAAGTGTATTCTTGAGTGTATCTTGTTGTGTTGTAGTTTTCTCTCATATTGTTGTGCTTCAAATCTTCATCTATTTATAGGAGATGATTGATACTTGATAGACTCCTCTTGGAATCTGATATCTACAAAAAAATTGCAATTAAAATCAAGATTATAGTGTTAGAAATCAATCCCACAAATTAGGGAAAAGTTGTCTGCTGCACAACGGTCAGAATTTTGCTGTCAAACTTGAGGGCGACCGGTCGCGCACAAATAGACGTTTGAAAATGAGAATACACATTTACATAGGGCGACCGGTCGACGGGGGGTCCGACCGGTCGACCCCATGCCCAGCCGGTCGAGCAAAACCCAAAAATGAGTCCAGGAAGTTCTGTTTCAGAAATTACTCCCAGGCACCGTCGACCGGTCGACGCCCACCGGTCGACGCCCCGATCGACCGGTCGACCATACCGGTCTACCACCCTGTTGACCGGTCAACCAACCTTTTTTCAGCAAATAGCTTATTCACTGTTTTTCACAACTTTCAGGTACGGGATGCCCTATAGGGTGACCGATTGGCCTCAAAACAAAAGTGTTGTCCAATTTTATATCGAAAATAAACTTCAAGAAATACTCCGAAAAATAGTAAAAATATTTTAGACCGATCGGGAGTATTAGGACAACATTTTAGAAATATTGTTTTGGTGTAAAAATACATTAACACAAAATCATCAAAAGTGTTGTCCAATTTATATCGAAAATAAACTTGAAGAAATACTCCGGAAAATATTAAAACCATTTTAAATCATTTAGGAGTATTTGGACAACCTTTAAAAATATTGTTTTGGTATAAAAACAAAATCATCAAAATCATGATAAAACCATTTATCAAACAAGAGTAAGTTGGTGTTGTATTAATTTTGGTAATTAATAAAATCTTTTTCTTTTTGAAATCCATCCCGGATATACCGGGGTGGTAGAGGATTAGGCCCTAGGTGGGTTGAACCTCTATAAATCGACGTGTGTTGTTTACATTCCGCACCTAAATTATTGTCTTTGAGCTTTTGGTTTGAAAAAGAGGGTAAAATAGAAAAGATGGAGATAATCTATTCACCCCCCCTCTAGATTATCGTAGCCGCTTGGACTTACAAGTGGTATCAAAGCCAAACTCTTTGGCAAGCTCGTTTCACATCGCGAGTGAAGAGAAACGATTGTCGGCTACGAACGGAGCTCATCTTACCGGCACCTCCACCACCAAGCCACCTCTATTTGATTCCAAAAATTATATATTTTGGAAAGAAAGAATGGAATGTTATTTACAAGGTTGCGGGTTCGATATTTGGAACATCGTCATAAATGGAGAATCCATTCCGATGATAGACACATCATACACCTCCAAAGTCCTCAAAGAGCTAAATGATGAAGAGAAGAAAATCATCTCCTTAAATGGTAAAGCTCTCAATATTTTGTATTGTTCACTTACTAATTTGGAATATGAACTTATTGTAGGAATTCGATGGGCACATGAAGTATGGCAAAAATTAGAAGCCATCTATGGAGTATTTGCAAATGAAAGGAGTCAAACAAAATAGTACTCTTGTTGAGGATATGAATTGCATGAAAAATGATTTATCAAAATCAAACTTGAGTACCAATAAATTGCGCAATATTGTGAATGTTAATGGTTGTGATAATTTGAATAGTGAACTTGATCATGAGCCTAATATTGTCAAACATATGAAAAAGAATCGTGTTCCTATGCATGTTAGTAATATTACTTGCTTTTATTGCGGTAAGAAGGGACACGCCATTAATACTTGTCGGGCTAGAAATAGCTCTAATTATTGTTGGAGACTTAAAAGTCTCAAGACTAATCCCAAAGGACCCAAACACTTGAGGGTACAACAAAACAATGTTATATTAGGTACCCGGCAAAATAATAATAAAAAAAATTCATACCGCCAAAAAGACATCAAATGAGCGTCTCATTTGATCAAAGGAGAAGATATCCCCACAATGAATTTCCAAGAGAAAGACATTATCAACAAAGGGAAGGATATAATCCTTGGAGATGGAGTAATTGGAGAAACCACCATCAACATGAATATTTTCAAAAGGGGAGATATCATCAACAACGGGAATGGCACAACCCATGGAAATGGCGTAATTGGTAAACCGTATCTCCCCATTTAAATATGCATTTTATTTAGTTAGTATGCATGTTTTTATTTGTGTCTAAACTGCAAATGAGTTTTCATTATTTTAAAATTAAGGTCCTCAATAAATATTTGTGTTTTTAAAATCCTTTAAAAATGAGACGTTACATGTTGTTTTTAAACTCTTATAAATTTCTATAGCATAAGCATTTTATTGTGATATCTCCTATTACTTGGCCTACATTTGTGCTATCATATCTAGTGCAAAATTTGTTTAAAGAATTGTAGGTTATATATCTCCTATTCATTGGCTATCGTCTATTAGAGATTCTTAAACCATCGAGGTATGTTTTATTCTTAGAACTCGATATTGTGTTCATGTCATGTTTATGCACATGGCTTTCAAAATATTTCATTTCAACCCCTTTAGTGCCACTAAATGACTTTGTGATTTTTCTTAAAAGGGCACTACTCGTTAAATCTCGTTTTTCTCGTATATGTGTTTTCTCGATAGTCATATTTGTTGGTTTTAGTCCTCGATTATATTTTTGCAAGTTTTAAAACCTTTGGGGTGAAAAATCGAATTTTGAAAAATTCTGGAAAATGAAAATTGCATTGAAAGCTATTACCCGGGAGGGCGGTACCGGTCGGCGGGGCGACCGGTCGACCACACCGGTCGACAGCCCCGTCGACCGGTCGACCGGGTTAAAACAGACGGACATAAAGGTTTTATTTGAAACAGGGGGCTTTCTTCTTTCATTTCTCATTTCAAATCCTTGAACCCTAGCTCCATTTTCCCCAAAATTCTCTCAAAATATCCCAATACTTCTCAAATTGTTTCATCATTGTGCTTATATCACTCATATTCATATTGTTTTCATGGCACCACGTCAATTCACCGGACGAAATCCTCAAAAGAGGAGAAGAAAGAAAAGGGGAAAATCTTCCTCCAACCCTCAACAAGATGATATTCCACAAGGAGATAACCAAAACCGGCTTACGGAAGAGGAGATTGTTGAATTGAGAGCCCGGATTTCAAAATCAAACATTCATTGGGATTCAAGTAAGTTATCACTTCTTTACGAGCCTCCCTCTAGAGCCAATAGATTTCGATTTCTAAATAAACTTGCGGAGGAGCATTATGAGAATATTGGATTGAACGACAAGAAAATTGCTTGCACTCGTATGGTTCGATTTTTGGATTTTCATGATGAATATCCGGATATTAGGGCTTATTTTAAAATTCAAGGTTGGATTTCATTATGGGATAATCCATGTTAGCATTATGATGACGAGCTTATAAAATCTTTTTATGCAAATATGTGGATTGTTGATGCTACGGAAGATAATCCGTTGGAACTTCATACATTTGTAAATGGTAGGCACTTTTCGTGGACATTGGCCGATATTTGTAATCATTTTAATGTGCCGAATGATGGTGTTGAAAATGTGGATTGTGCTAGTTGGGATAATGATCTTTTTGGTGTCTCACTCTATGAGGTAAAAACGTTTTTAGGAGTTTTTCTGGAAGTAAGCTTCTCGGCAATGCCACCAAATTATCGGATTGTATCAATTATTTGCTCCTATTGTGTTTGTGGTAAAGAAGTAAAACTTCCGAGTAATCTTGAACTCTTTCTTACCTATAAGATTATCCGAGGAGAAAGAGTAAATTATGGGGCTATTTTTGTATATTGTTTGTCGGAATCAAGAAGGCTTACTAAGAAAAAATGTACGTTGGGAAATTTGATTTGTCGACTACTATACCTTTCGGGCTATTAGGAAAGTGAGATGAATACCGAAATTCGGCACAATGACTATGATAATGCCAACATTCTACAAATGGTGAGAATGCGACAACATTTACCATGAGTCCCCACCAAAGCCGCTAGGGGACGTGCTCAAAATCCACAACAACCTCGAGATGATTTCTTTAATGACAATGAGTTTGAAAATATTGGTAGAGGAAATGTTGAGGAACAAGAAGATGAAGAAGAAGTAAATGTGGGGAATGAACAAGAAATTGGGGATGAAGAAAATGAAGGAAATGGGGAAGAAGATGAAAACGAGCCGGATGTTGAAGATTTGAGTCTCAAAGAGGGAATGGACAAAGTGGAAAGAGATACATTTAAGGATGTAGCCTCTCTTAGAAAAGAGCTCCGGGTTGTGAAGGAAGAAAATTCTAGATTGAAAAAGTCTATGGGAAAATTGAAGAAATTTATCAAAGAGCTTATCCCCGGAACTTGCTTCTCTTCGGATGAGGATTGATGTCCCCACCCCGTGTTTATCCTTTTATCTTAGCATTTTCTCTTGTTCATGTTGTTTCGTATTTCTATGGACTATCTTGTAAAACTCTAAATTGCACTAATGAGATTTGTTTGTTTTCTTGAAAGGGTTAAAATAGCAAGTTGATAATGACTTGTGGATGATCATGATATTGATGGAGTATTTGATGGTAAAAATACTCTAGTTTGGCATTGTTTGATAGTTGGTATGAAGTACTTGATGGTAAAAGTGCTTCTTTTAATTTTTTGCTTAAATGCATTTGAGATGCCTTGATCATTTTGTTTAGATGGATAATTTGGGACATTTGTAATGTCTAATATGCATTGTTTGATGCTTGACATGTATTACTTGATGGCTCTTTAATTTTTTCTTGATGGCATTAGTAATGCCTTGATCCTTTTTGGCTAAAATTATCTCAATTGGGTCGAACCCTTGAGAATTAACTTTGTTGAGCTTTTTATTTGTTGGGCATATGTTGAAAAATTGCTTTTGGTGATGATATGAAAAAACTTGGCTTAATTTCTTTTACAAGGGCTATATACATTTTCTTCAAACTTTGACGCCCGCCAAGTGTTCGATAAAATGTTTCAATGAAAGACTCATCACCTACACGATTCTCTTACTTTCAAATGTCTTAAAATCTTATTGGGATCATGTTTTTTGGCTAACAAAATGAGCTTATGGATTTCTTATGATACATCTCTCCCATTGTTGGATTCTAAGCTTAATTCTTTCAATGGTTGATAAATCGTATTGTTGGCGCACTTTGATAAACTTGTATGATGTTTTTATCATCCTAACATTCTTTTTGATGATTCCAAAGGTAGAGAAACAGGAAATTGGCTCATTCGCTCAAAGAAGCTAATAAAAGCTTGTTATAAAAGCTATAAGCTATGGCTCTTAAAAGCCATAAGTTGTGAATTATTTTTAGTCCAATTGACTAAATTTAAGTATCGTCTTCATAAAAATATGGCGTCAACAATTTTGTTTTTCAAATACTAAAGAACGTATTTTAAATAACACTTTTTATCGAATCGAGTTGTAAGAAAAATGCTAATAATTATTAAATTTAAGTGATAAACATAAATCAATTGCATTATCACGTAATTAGGTAATAAATTAAGTAACGTTAATATTGATAACATATCGTATGATGTAAAATAAATAGTGAATATAAGAATAATTAACTGGAAACTAAAATAATATATCGAGAAATATATGTGGATCGTGTCATCTATGTTATAAAATCTGGGGCCTCACATCCTCCCCTCCTTAAAGGAATTTGGTCCCCAAATTCTCTTCGGGAATATTTCCTTTCAATTCAAAACTAGATTCATACTTAGTGTATCTATTCAATGCAGGATCATCATTATCTCAATATAAAAACTTATGCGGCCTAGAGGCGCTCATTTCCAATCCAAGTTCACATCAGTCAGCTTCAAATAATCATTTTGCAAAAATATTCCTAATAAACCTTAGTGTTTCTCAAAATTTTCTTCCCATTATCATGTAATAGACAATACTCATAATACCCTATTCATATGTTCCGTAAGATTCTATTGATAATCATTATTCGATTATCACTTGAGCAATCATATTTAGTCTACAATATTGCTTTGATGTACTATTTCCATAATCATTAGCTCGAAACATGCCTCTTATATTCCAAATCTTGAGCATATCCTTGTTTGTTCCAACTAGTTAGTATTTTATCCACTTAAGAAATTGGTACTTATTATAATAGTCTTGATTAACTAAGCAGTCGACACTTATTCATATCTTGCATCTTTTCTTAGGCAATTTATAGCAGATTTCATCGCAAAATGGTACAAGGTCGGGCAAGATTTTCTATCCACCAATATTTAATGGTCGAGACCTTATCAATGATTAAATAAGTAATTTCCAAATTTGTATATAAGAGTTGTTCCTACTAAAATCTTGATAACAATCTCATATTCTCATATCCATGAGGACCTTGATTATTTCGAATAAAAGTGTGCTTCTTATATATCTTATATAAAATACTAGTATCCATCTCATCATTAGTTAATCAACACTGAAGTAATTGACAACTAAGTCACAATCAACCACTAAAGTTACAACTAATCCACATATAGGTGTCTAAATCACAATAGTAGTCCGAATAATCCCAGATGATCATTATCTAATCTTAGTTCAGAAGTTAGATATCACAACTTAGAAGATAATTAGTAGCGATATTGAGTCGAGATCCTGTAGTATTCACATCCTTGCATATCTTAACGGTGATACCCAACCACAAGTCAAATTTTATTATTTCAGATTACACAAGTGTTTAGGAAAAAATAACACAATGGCACTACAATTTGTAAATCATACTTGATGATTCCTATATTATCATTTTACGAAGTAATATCACTAAGCATCTAGATCCCATAACATATCACATAGCCAAATCAGATACTATCAAGTGATAACCCATATCCTTCAAGTGTCATCATATCGGGGCATTATACCTGTTTGATACATGTTTTTATCTTAATTTTGATGATTTTATTTTTACACCAAAACAATGTTTTTTAATTGTTGTCCAAATACTCCTAATTGATTTTAAATGGTTTTAATATTTTCCGGAGTATTTCTTCAAGTTTTATTTTAGATAAAATTGGACAACACTTTTAATGATTTTATGTTTATAAGTTTTTACTTCAAAACAAGGTTCCTAAATGTTGTCTAAATACTCCCGATTGGTTTAAAATGCTTTTACTAAATTTTCGGAGTATTTCTTGAGTTTTATTTTCGACAAAAATTGGACAACATTTCTGTCTCGAGGTCAACCGGTCGCCGTAGAGGGCAACCCGTACCTGAAGATGAATTTTGGAACAAAAAATGAGACGGAAGGGAAATTGGCCAAGTCCACTCGGCCGGCGTCGGCCGTGGCGTCGACGATCGACCCCGTCGCCGGCACGGGCGTATCTTTGAAAGCGTAACTTGAATTCCTTAAAAACCAATGAGTGGGACCGGTTGTGGAGGAGGTCGACCGGTCTAGGTGTACGTCGACGGTCGCCCGTGTTATTTTTTGTGTATTTTTCAAACGTCTATTTCTGTGCGACCGGTCGCCCTATCTTTTGACAGCAAAATTCTGACCGTTTGACAGCAAACAAACTTTCCTTAAAATGTGGGATTGATTTCTAACAGCTATATTGTTGATTTTAATTGTATTTTTCTGTAGATTTTCAATCCCCAAGAGGAGCCTATGCTTGATCAATCATCTCCTATAAATAGAGGAAGTTTTGGAGCAACCAAAACAACACAAGAGAGAAAACTACAACACAACAAGATACACTCAAGAATACACTTGTTCTTACATTGTCTTATTTTTTGTTGTAATTTGCCTAGCTATTCACTTTCACATCCTTGAGTTTAAGCTATTCTTGATTACACTTGCACTCTATTGTATAATTCATTATCGAGTTGTAATCTTGAATTTTTGGGTTATCATTCAACACGAGATATCCTTGTGAGTGTTCTTGTGGTAAGAACACACTTGGGTGATCTAGGTGTTAGGTGTAAGAAAGAAGATTGTATTCTTGATATTGTGGTAATCTTCTTGTTTGTGGTAATCTTCAAGAAGAATTTGGTATTCTTCAAGGTGGTTGAAGTTGGTGTTGTATTAATTTTGGTAATTAATAAAATCTTTTTCTTTTTGAAATCCTTCCAGGATATACTTGGGGTGGTAGAGGATTGCCCTAGGTGGGTTGAAGATTGTGTTGTTTAATCTTCAAATTAAGAGCTTTTGGTTTGAAAAAGAGGGTAAAATCTCGAAAAATGGAGATGCTCTTCAAGGTGTTGTGGTAAATTCAATAGGTCATCTAGTAATCTATTCACCTAATGTCCAAACCGAAGAATAATGGATCATAGGATGATCCATAATAGTTCAAATAGTCATCTAAATTCAACATAGGTCATCTAGTAATGGTAACCCAATTCCAAGGCGTAAGATCATATGGTTATTTCGGTGTAAGTTCCTTCTTACAAACCGAGCTCTGATACCACAACTGTCACGCTCCAAAATTGGGAGCCGCGACACGAACGGTCTAACTTAAGCCGGTTTACCAGGCCGGCTCATTTATTCATCAATATAATCTAAACATAAATAGCAATACCAAAGATGTATATATATTAAAAAAACTAAGGTTGGTACAGTCGCAGCGGAATCAGAAAAATCAAAATTACAATCCATGTCACAATCATACTTTCTACGAGTCTTACGCCCGACTATTACAAGAAAATTGCTTAGAACTTGTCCATACATATGAAATCATACAAATTCAAATTGTCTTAACAGCTCCCAAATAAAACATAAAAATAGTCTGAAGCTTCATATCATTCACCGTCGTCCTCTTGCAGTGGGACCTTCAACCTCTGGTTGGGAAAAAGGTGGGAGTGAGAAATCTGCAATGACATTCTCTTATACTTAATAGTTTTATTAGTATTAATTAATAGTCAGTCCGTCAATTCAGAACATTTGGTTGTGCACGAAAGTGTGACGCCAACCCAGGCCACCTTATACGGCAGAGAAATGTCGATCAAACATCATCTCCCCAAATAGTACACATTATCCCTCATGTCGATAGGGCTAAAGTTGCTATCCCAGTTGGCACGACATCTCCACAGTGGAGCCAGCTAAGCTCGGAGAACGTCATAATCATGATTATACTCAGAATTCTACGACCCAATCGCCCGCCAGACTCTCCTATCCAGCTCGAGGTTGGGAGTTGGACGATCGAGGCCGGCATGATACTGTAGCCAAGCTACCCTTCCCATACACAATTTATCCATTCCATAAATCCGTCAATTCATTTCAGTTGGTTGCGCACGAAAGTGTGACGCCAACCTCGATCCGATCAAGAGGGACGGTGCGTTCATAGACTCGCCGCGTCGATATTGATCGATCGATCATTGACACGGCATAGATTTCGGCGGGGTAATTTAGTCGGTTCTATTCATTGATTCAGTTTATTATGCAGAAGTTCTTAATAAGGTTCAACATATGCCCGCGAGGAAGTCGCCGTATTACTAGTACAATTATTCGGTATGAAAGTGTCACGCCCCAAACGGGACCCGACGAACAATCCACAACTTAAATACAATAACCAAATAGTCCAGACAAATATCAACAAGAACCCAATGAGACAGAGTATAAATAGCAGCGGAATAAATAACAAGTACAAGTTACCACTTAAAGTTTACAATCCATCATCCAAATTACAACCCGAAAGTCAACAAAATAGCAACTTAAAGTCAAGGGGTCCTACGCCCCTCAATTACAAACCCGAATGGAACGAAATACAAAAGTCCGACAACAACATAAGAAAAGAGTCCAATCAACAACAAGAAATAGTAAATCCAACAAGCGTAGTACAAGGTCTCAATCCAGAGCCGGTTCAGCATCTCCAACGAAATCCTCATCTAAGGTTAGAAAACAGGTGGGGATGAGACAAAAATCTCAGTGGATGGGGTGATCGTGTGCGAGTGTGGCGCAATATAGTTAATGTGAGAAAACAGTTATATGAAAACGCGTGAGTATGATGCATGAATTCACACACGATTCATAGCGTCGTGATAAATAATACAATAGTATATTTATACGATTCAAGAAAACGATTCATGGTCACACGGGCACTATGTGATTGATCAAGATAGGTAGATTTGCGTAAGTGTAACGCCAATCCCATGGAAGGCAATTAATGGTTACGTATGGATTTGTAGCGCCAACCAATGCAAAGCAGGTAGCGGTTGCGTTAAAAATGTAACGCCAACCAAAAACGGGTCCGATAACTCCGGAATCGTGTGGATCGACAGCGATTCCTTCGTTCTTCCTTGTAACTCCCGGTCAAGTATGGTCCAAGACCGGCACCTTATCGCTCCGTAGGCAAAGACAAAATCCACAGTGGAGTCAAGCGAGGCTCGGATCCGTCATAATCATGATTATACCTCAAGATACTACGACCCGCTTCCCTTGGACAAATTCCGTCCCTCGATTTGCGGGATTAGGACGATGGGGGCGGAAGAGTGGAATAGCGGCCGAGCTGCCGGTTCCATCCCCGACGTATCCATTCCGAGTGAGCTCGACACACCAAGTTGACTCAGCAGAAAATAATTACAATTACAGCGATCAACCAGCGAAATGAGTATTATTGATTCAGGGAAGCAGTTTAGGAAAATTTTGAAAAACGCGAGTGGAAATTATGGCGTTGGCGGAGTTTTTGGATGAAGATAATTATCGGAAGGATAAGCAACCTTCGATATCTTGAAAGATTAGGTGGAACTTAAGTCCCAATTCTGATTGATTCACCCGCAACGCGATGGTAAGTCGCTCCGCGATCGGGTATTAATCGGTCAAATTGATCCGATAAGTCAGGGGTTTTTGGGAAATTAAAATACTTAAATTAAATCTCCAAGTCATAGAGTCCAGGGCTATTTTAGTAAAAGAGAAAATAATTTGAGTTAGGTACTTTATAAAAGGAAAATTGTAATTTAGCCCCGTTATGTAAAAACTAACACTTTTGGGGTTAAAAATTGAATAATTAAATATCCCGACCTTTAAAAATTATGAGGTCAGTTCCTAAATTCTCCAAATTATCCAGAGATTCAGGTTTTTAAAGTTTTGAGGTCGATTTTTGATAAAAACCTCACATTGGCCCCAAATTTGTAAAAATTGCCAATTCGGACCTTAAGTTTTTAAAAATTCGGAACTCACAAACCGGAAGGGCTTTTAATGTGATTCCAGTTGGAAAATGTCACTAAGGTTAGTAGGATATTGGGACAAAAGCAGTTTTTAAAAGAAATATGTGTAGGTCCTGCAACGTTTGAAAATATCATTTTTGTCCCATTTTAAAATAATTGCCTTTAAGGCTTTTAGGGGTCCAATTGTTATGTAATTTGAACCTTGGGTCCAAAATATAATTAATTTATAGTTAAGTTAGTATTTCCAGGTGCATGGGCTGCATAAGTCCTGGAAATTTCATTTGGGTCCTCAAGTTTAATATTTTACACATTAGTCCCTCAATTTTAGTAAAATTACTTTCCAAGCCCTAACCACTTGGATTTTTGGAATACTTTTAAAATATGTAATTCCCAGTACCTTAAGAGTGAAATTTCAATTTTTAAGGTTAAGGTCTGGTACAGTTTTACAAATTGCAAAGCAGCCCTTAAACTTTCAAAATTTTACAATCTAGTCCTTGGGCTTTTAAAAGTTGGTTTTATTTATCTTAAAACTATTAAAACTTTATTAAAATTTCCAAAAGTCATTTTTGAACCTGAGTACAGTCCCAAATTTCCAAATTTTCTTGCAATTTAATCCACCAACTTTCCAATTTTGCATTTTTAAGTCCAAAATTGAAATTTAATCAATTATGCTCGACTTTTCCAGGTTATGAGTCACCCGAAACATAGATTTTAAAGATCATACACATGCATGTCCAATACATACAAGAATTCATCAATTAAAACACTAAAGTGTACATGCATGCACCTAAAATTCAATAAATAATAATTTTGAGCAACTCTTGAGAATTTTCATGATTTGATATATAAAATTGACATGCAATACATATATCATATATATCTCAAGGCTCATGATCAAATTTTCTACATGCATATAATCAAAACACCTAAAAGTTGGAAAATATTTTTCCACCCACCTTAAATTTGGAAATTGTGAAATAAAAGGGATAATTTCACAATTTTTGGATGAGGCTTCTTAGGTCAGCCCCTAAGTCAAGAAAATATCAAAATTTGGAGTTAGAAAAATTAGAGAAAAATTAAGGAGAAAAGAAGGAAATAAGGAAATGAAAGGACTACATTTTACCTTGTGTAGTAGATGTTTGGAGACTAGTTGAAGCTCAAAAATTGGAAATTTTGGCTCAACTCCAAAATCTCCTAAGGTCAGCCCCTATTTATCAAAAATGAAAAAGGGGTGTTCAAATTTGAAAAAAATAGGAAGAGTAGGAAAGAAGGGGTCTAGAACTCAATTCTTACCTTGTAGTCTAATTTCCTCTACTATTTTCTTCTTCAAGCTTGAGGTCCTTCTTCAAAATGTTGTCAAGCTCTTTTCTTCAAGGTCTTCTAAATGTACCTCCAAACCAAATTCAAACTTAAGTTAAGAAGGTGGAAGAGATGAACAATGTGATATCCAAAAATGGATTGAAGTTAAAATTTCTTACCTTGTATGATGATGGTTCGATTTTTAGTGAAGAATAGGAGGAAAATGTTGAAAATTTTTCTAAGTATAGAAGAAGAAAATGAAAGGAAGAATAGAGAGAAGTTGGGAGTTTTTTAGAGAGAAGGAGGAGGATTTTTGCTAGAGAGTAAATGTGTTAGATGAAAATGAGATGAATTTTTGACAAAATTTGGCCATATGGCCGTCCACTTCATGGAGAGAGGGGGAGAGGATTTTGTTCAAATTGTGTCTTGTAATTTTGTCTCTTGCATGGAGACAAAATGCAAGTCAAAGTATGGGTCAAATTGGAATGTTGAGAGGAATAAGAAGAATGTTGGGAAGAATGGAATAAGTTGGGAAAAATAGTAATAAAGAATTGGTGTATAAGATGATGTGTATAATGTTTGAATTAATGATATAATTATACACAAGATGACTAATATATGGTGTAGGTGTACAAGAGTTAGATGATATTTTTATCCCAAAAATACCACCATGGCAGTCCACTATGAGGGCAATATGGTAATTCCATATATTTTTTTTTTGTCCCAAATTTGATGATAATAGATGAAATATATCAATCTCCAAAATATTTAGTGATTGCCTTGATCACTTGTAAGTCTCATGATCACTTAATCTAAATCAAAATCTTAATTCTATAAGGTAAAAGTCTCTAAAATAAATAGTCTCTTAAAATTCTAAGGTGACTAATAAATACAAAAATAGTAATAGTGATCAATCAAGTGATCATAAATGAGGAATGGAATTAATGATGATCATGATCACAAGTAATTAAATAAAATGAAATAAAATACAAAATGTATATATTATTAATAATTACCCGTCAAAATGACGCGGTAAAATAGTCGATCAAAAGTATAGACAACAATAAGGATCAATTAATAGCTCGGAAAAATCGGGGCTTCACATCCTCCCCTCCTTAAAAGAATTTGGTCCCCAAATTCTCTTCAGAATAGTTTTGGATATTGATTCCTTATGTCTTCTTCCATCTCCCACGTTGCGTCTTTGTCTCGGTTGTGGTTCTGCCACACCAATTTAACCATCGGGATTTCTCTCTTACGCAACTGTTGTATCTATTGATCAATGATCCGGATTGGCCTCTCGGTGTAGGATAGATTTTCCATTAGAGGAGGAGTATCTCGAGTGATGATATGCTCGGGATCTGGTTGATACTTCTTCAGTCTCGACACGTGGAATACATCGTGCATTCCCGCATATGGTGCTGGTAACTCAAGTCGGTAGGCTAACTTCCCGATCCTCTGTAAAATCTCGTAAGGTCCAACATATCTCGGACTCAACTTGCCTCCTTTCTTCGGATTGATCAATCCTTTTCGTGGTGAGAGTCTGAGAAATACTTCATCACCGACTTCAAATTCCAAATCCTTTATTCTCTTGTCCGCGTAACTCTTTTGGCGGCTCTGAGCTGTGCGAATCCGCTCCTTGATCAGCTTGACCTTCTCCATGGCCTCCTGAACTAAGTCGACCTTTGGAATCGAGGGCGACTTTCGTTTCTCTTTCGGAGTCCATTGGTCATCAATCTCCCAGTGTAGCGGGGATCTACATTTTCGCCCATACAATGCCTCGTAGGGTGCCATCCCAATCATGGCTTGACAACTGTTATTATAGGCGAACTCGGCTAATGGTAAGTGCGAATCCCAACTCCCTTGAAAATCTAAGGTGCAGGCTCGCAGCATATCTTCAAGGGTTTGAATTGTTCGCTCAGACTGTCCATCGGTTTGTGGATGTGCTGATGTGCTGAAACTTAGTGAGGTACCCAATTCCTCGTGCAAGCACTTCCAAAATCTGGAGACAAACCTCGGGTCTCTGTCGGATACTATATCGACTGGTACTCCATGCAGTCGAATAATTTCTTGGATATAAATCTGTGCAAGTTTCTGTAAGCTATCAGTTTTCTTGATGGGTAAAACGTGTGCAGATTTCGTGAGTCGGTCTACAACTACCCAAATAGCATCATGGCCTCCTCTGGTCCTTGGTAGATCTGTCACGAAGTCCATCGTTATGTGTTCCCATTCCACTCGGGAATTCTCAACGGTTGTAGTAAACCAGATGGTCGTTGGTGTTCTGCTTTTACTCGTTGACAAGTCAAACATCTCGCAACGAACTCTGCTACCTGGTTCTTCATGTTTACCCACCAATAACTCCGTTTCAAATCCTTATACATCTTGTTTCCTCCAGGATGTATAGTGTATTTCGAGCGGTGTGCCTCTACTAGGATTTTATTCCTAATCTGCTCGTCATTCGGTACACACACTCGATTTTGGAACCTGATAACCCCATCTTCGTGTACCGAGAATTTTGATCTCTCTCCTTTAAGTATCTTCTCCTTCAGTTTTTGAAGATGTGCATCTTTCCTTGTGCTTCTTTGATCTCATTCAGTGATTCGGGTTCAACCGAAATGTTAGCACATGAAATCTGAGTCTTGGTTCTCGTCAGATTCCAATTGCTCAGCTCTTCTAATGATTCCCACTCTCGAATCATAAGTCTGGCTAAGCTCGCCTTCCTGCTTAGAGCGTCTGCTACGACGTTAGCTTTCCCGGGATGGTATTGAATATCAAAGTGATAGTCCTCAATCAACTCCATCCATCTCCGTTGCCTCAGTTGAGGTCTTTCTCGAGAGAATAGGTACTTCAAGCTCTTATGGTCCGTGAAAACCGTGAATGTTGCTCCGTAGAGAGATAGTGTCTCCATTTCTTCAACGCAAACACTATTGCCGCCAATTCCAAGTCATGCGTTGGATAATTGGCCTCATACGGCTTGAGTTTTCGTGATGCATAAGCGATAACCTTTCCTCCTCGCATGAGCACCGCTCCAAGTCCTTCTTTTGATGCGTCCTTTGTAGACGACAAAGTTTTCGGTTCCCTTTGGAAGGGCTAAGATCGAGCCGTAGTAAGTCGTTTCTTGACTCTCTTGAAACTCGCCTCGCACTTGTCATTCCACTCAAACTTGACTTGCTTGCAGGTTAGTCGAGTGAGTGGTCCGGCTATCTTGGAGAAGTCCTGGATAAATCTTCGATAATATCTAGCTAGTCCTAGGAAACTCCCGATTTCCGTTCATGACTCGGGTTGTTTCCATTCAACCACCGCCCCGCACTGCGAAGGATCCACCGCAATCCCAAAGTGTCGGATACTATGTGTCCCAAGAACGCGACTTCACTAAGCCAAAATTCGCACTTGCTGAATTTGGCATACAACTTATGCTCGTAGTGTCTCTAAAATGATTTTGGATGACGTTGCTCTTCTCGGACTTAGAGTATACGAGTATGTCATCAATGAATATCACTACGAATTGATCCAAATAAGGTTGGAAGACTCGATGCATCAGGTCCATAAATGTTGCTGGTGCATTCGTTAGACCGAAAGGCATTACTACAAACTCGTAGTGTCCATATCGAGTTTGAAATGCAGTTTTGGAAATGTCTCCTTCGCGGATCTTGATTGGTAATATCCTTGTTGTAAATCAAACTTGAGTACACCGTTGCTCCTTGAAGTTGATCAAATAGTTCGTCTATCCTCGGGAGGGGATATTTGTTCTTGATGGTCTCGGTCGGATAAATCCCACCTCCATCAGTTTTTGTAATTGCGTTTTCAACTCTTGTAACTCAAGAGGAGCCATCCTATACGGTGTTCGGCAATCGGGCGGTCCCGGCAACACTCGATGGTGAACTCGACTTCCCTATCCGGAGGGACAGTGGTGAGTTCTTGTGGAAATACATCCGTATATCGATACTATAGGTACTTGGTTAATTTGTGACTCAACCTTGGGTTTGTTAATTACAAACGCCAAGTACCCCGAGCCCCTCTAGTGATCGCCCTTCTTGCTTTCATTTTGAAATGATTGGGGCAATCTTAACTCGTGCCCTTCCCAAAATCTCCACTTCGGGTTTTAGGGTTCACATAGCTTAATGGACTTGTTATGGCAGTCCATTTGTGCATGGTGTGCAGATAATCAGTTCATTCCCAATATCACGTCGTATTCGGATATAGGTAATAAGATCAAATCGGCAGGAAAGTTTATCTCAGCAATCTTAACTTCGCATGCATTATGGATAATATCTGTTATCTGACTTGCACCCATAGGAGTTGACACTTCTAAGCGTATAGGCATATGTTCCATGCATGCATGCAGTTTGTGTGCAAAATGCGGTGCAACAAATGAATGCGTTGATCCAGGGTCGAACAATATTTTAGCGTAGTGTTTAGATACTAGAAGCGTACCTTCCACCACGTTTGTTGCCTCCGGAGCCTCCCCGTCCGGCTAGTGTAAATGCTCGGCGGGCATCCTTGCCCGATTTCCTGGCCATTTCCGCGCTGGTCGTGGGCGCGTCTTGTTTGGTTCGGTCATCGCACTTGGGCAATCTTGCGGTGGTGCCGACATTACCGCAGCGCAAACACCTTCCTTGTTTATGCCAACAGGTTTGTCGCGCAAAGTATGTCCCGGTTTCGGCAATGTGCACACTCTTGACCCGGCTTTCCTTGCACCTTTGGTCTCTTCCTTTTGTCTGTTTTCGTTAATCTGGTCCCTTCAAACTTAGCGGTGGTTTAGATGGCTGTCCCACACTGTCCTCTTAAGATGTTCGATGGCCTATTCTCGCTGAATCTGTCCCAATGCGGTTGATCCCGACTCAATGGGAGAGCCGCCTTTACCGCGGCTGAATAGGTTGCGATTCAACGATCAACAATCTGTTTTTGAAGTTCCGATTTCAATCCTCGAGTGAACTTGTAGAGCTTATCCTCTTGATCTTGGTTGTCCCCAGAGCATACTTGGACAATCGGTGAAATTCAGACTTGATCTTGAGCCATAGTCAGGTTCCTTGCCTCAATCTATGGAATTCATCCCTGCGCTTCCTTCACGACCTTGGGAATATACTATTCATTGAACTCAGCCAAGAAATTTCCCATGTTCGATTACTCTGGCCCCTGTTCCCATCTCCTTTCAATCGCCCTCCACAGTCTCTATCACCGATTCCGGATGAAATACAATGAGTGTGACTCTCGCTCGTCGGAGTATTGAAGAGCATTGAAGATATTTTCCAGCTTCTCTATCCATTCTTTCGCTTTCACATCGTCCGGCTCTCCCAAGAAGGTTGGTGGGTCGAACCGCAGGAATCGCTCCAATGTGCGATCATTCGCCTCTCGGGCGGGTTCGGGAGCACGGGGTTGAGGCTCGCTGTTGCCTCATAAACACCAAGATTTGCTGTAAGGCTTGTGCGGTCGATTGTCTCCCGCAGGTGGAGGAGGTGGTGGTAATTCCGGAGAGGGTACCCGATCCCTGGGTACATCATCGTCTCCTCGTGGAACACGACGAGGTCTCCCACATCCTCGATGTTCTGCCATTCTGTATCTTGAAACGTTAGTTGCGATTCGCGAGTAAATGAATACAATAATTATTCGCGTAAAGCAAGAGATATCTTAGGGAAGGTAACAACAAACACAAGACACTGAATAAATAGCAAAAGGTATATCCATTAATGAAAAATTTGAATACACCCAAAGTACAACAGCAGAATACTAAGTCAGATACATGGAATCAAAATACACTCGAATCTAGTACAATAAATGTAAGGTACAACACTGGAATACACAGCTACAACAACAAAAGTACAAACCGACAATCGCTAGCTAATCGGTGAGATCGCCATCATCGTCGCCGCAGCCTATGTCTATAATCGGGCCGGTCGGGCCGAGGTGGCGCCTCACCTCGGGCCAATCCACAAAGTCCAACCACAACTCGAATCCTCGAGCCTCATCGAGTGGAGCAGCCTCCGGCTCTCCAATGTCGGATCCTCCTCGGGATCCTCCTCGGCATCGTACGAGGCTCCGCCTCGGGCGGTGGCAATGGTAAGCATTGGCTGCTAAAGCAGCCTCTAGTGCGGCGTCTCTCTGAGCTAGGGCCTGTGTGAGGTCCTCTATGACTGTCATCTGCTTAATTAGGGTCTCCTCCAAGCGATCGACGGTGCTACGGGATAGGCGGGCGTCAATCTCCCATTTCTGGCGACCGTCGCTTGTCCTCTTCATTTTCTCCCGCATGTTATCCAGGCGCTCCTGGATACTCTATATTTGGTCCTCCCGCGCTCTTATGGTATTATCGCGGTCCTTGATGACAGTGGTCAGTTCGTTCTTCTCATCTTGGCTCATCGCCAAGCGCTGAGTCAGGTCCCTATTCCGTTGGCGCTCCTGGGCTAGCTCTGTGGTCGCGCGTTCACTTTCCCGTTGCCAATGGATCATCAGTGCCCGGTAATATTCCCGCTCAGCACGGGCATGGAATACATCCCACCATGTAGGCGGCATCGGCTCCATCCTGATCAAACAAAACTAAGGCGGATCAGTCAAAGGTAGAGGAAAGATAAGAAGAGAATAAGGAAGAATGAATAAGGGAAATCAGTCAAGAATCAACTAAGTCAAAACAAGTATGACTATGAAATCTTAAAATATGCGTTCCAACTTAGTTCAAATATCAATAAGATGGTTGTATGCCAATTTGAAATCGATTTCACACTTAATTGGTCAAGTTGCGGATTACCCAAAACACGGCATCGAGGGTCCTATCTCGGGTTAGCTCGGTGTAAGTTTCCATCTTACTAGCCGAGCTCTGATACCACTCTTATTGTCACGCCCCAAACGGGACGCGACGAACGATCCACAACTTAAATACAATAACCAAACAGTCCAGACAAATATCAATGAGAACCCAATGAGACAGAGTCTAAATAGTAGCGGAATAAATAACAAGTACAAGTTACCACTTAAAGTTTACAATCCATCATCCAAATTACAACCCGAAAGTCAACAAAATAGCAACTTAAAGTCAAGGGGTCCTATGCCCCTCAATTACAAACCTGAATGGAACGAAATACAAAAGTCCGACAACAACATAAGAAAAGAGTCCAATCAACAACAAGAAATAGTAAATCCAACAAGCGTAGTACAAGGTCTCAATCCGAGCGGTTCAAAGATCTCCAATGAAATCCTCATCTAAGGTTAGAAAACGGTGGGGATGAGACAAAAATCTCAGTGGATGGGGTGATCGTGTGCGAGTGTGGCGCAATATAGTTAATGTGAGAAAACAGTTATATGAAAACGCGTGAGTATGATGCATGAATGGTTGTGTTAATAATAACAGATCATCAGTCTTCCGACCTCATGTCTAACAGAGCTAAAAGATTAAGGGTTCGATATGTGGAAGATATGAGAGGAGATAGCTATTGAAGAAGAGAAAGACAACTATAAACCATCAGGGATTAAAGCTATGAGAAAGGAAGAGTGTGTCAAGCTCATAGGCATAGTGTCCAAATGTATTGATATCAAGTTTGGGTATTATGACCAATTATCTGTTGAAAAGATGTTGGTGATTGATGCTATCTTGGAAGAACTAGAAGTGAATTGGAGTGAATTCGTATATGCTAAATTGGTGCATAATGTTCTTATATGCAAGGCTGAAAATGGTCAATTTTAGAAGAAACTTGGATATGGCCTGGTGATTGGCCATATTTTGGAGAAAAGGGGAATTCCGCTGAGAGAAAGGCAACCTTTTCATATGAACATGAAACTCTTCAGTGCAAACTTGTCAGTTACCCAGAAGAAGGCTCGCGCAAAGTAAAATTGTGTTTTTGAAGGAGAGATAGTTGAATCTATGCCAGTTGAATCTGCTTCAGCACCCAAGCAAATGAGTATTGTCGCCCCTAAGAAGGTATCTATGGCTAACAAATAGAAGATTCAGCCAGAGAGTCGACTAGTTGATGAGTTAGATGAGTCTGCCATTGTCGTAGAGTTCGAGACGATCGATACTTCTTCAATTGCCAATGAAACACATCCTAAAGATGTTCAAGATGGACCTTCTATTAATGCATGGATCACTCCACCCCAAACTCAACATGATGAAGAAGTTGCCTTAAGTGTGGCAATTAAGGAAAGAGAGGATGCAAAAGAGTTTAGTGGAGATGGTAATGGCCAGGCTGCTAAGGAGGAAGAGCAGCAGATTGGACCAGTAGAATCATCTAATGAGGAGTCTTATGATTATTAGGATGAAATGAAAAAAAATTCAACTTGGAGGAGTTGGAAACTAAGTAAGAGCAAATTTCAATGTGATCAACCTTAAAATGTTGGATGAAGAAGATTGGGTGTTTGAATTTCGGAATTCACCTACCATGTTGGATGCCCTAAGTCCCCAATATGTCTCAACTATTTTATACCAGCTGAGATAGAAAGAAAAAGAATTGGCAAAATGGAAAGAAAATGAGCCAGATGACATCTCTCATAAGTGCTTCTTGGGTGCAGTTGATCACTCATTTCAAGAGTAAATAGAAGATTTGGAGAAAGAGCAGATGTCATTTGCCCTGATGGAGTCTAGGGAGAAAGGAGAAAGGAGAAAGAAAGAATTTTGAGGGGTTAGAGGAACCAAGAACTGAACTCTCTACTCTAGTTGACTCTCTACCTCTGAATGTTGAAAGACCTACAATTGAGACTATAGAAGAAGATGTGAATACTCAATTTGGAAGAAACATGGTTGAGGCAAACCAATAAGTCAATGAAATGTTCCGATAGTTGAAATTGAAGAGAAAGAGAATACTCAAAATGGAAGAAACTTGGCTTAGGCCAACTCTGAAGTTGAAGAAATAATTTTTGCAGTTGAGAACCCCGAAACTTTTGTCAATCTTTGAAGGTAAGAGCCCATCCTGGAACACTAGAGAACCTAAATTGCCCACAGTTGAGTCCGAACTAATACCTATGGATGTATCTGAATCCGAACCAACAATTGAAAGGGTAACAAATGTGTTGTCACCACAAGCAGACTCGATAACAAGATGAGACCGAAATAGCAGAGAACAAATCAGTTGAGTCTACAGATGAGCCACTATAGGGTGAGCATAATGAATCAGCTGATTTGAATGCAGATGAATGAAACGGATCTAAAAAAGAAACATAAGGGTCGAGAATAACTGAGGAAGTTAGGAATAAAGAGAACCCAACTGAAGAAATCAGAGAAGTAGGGAATCCAACTGAGGAAAGAATTGAAGAGACAAGTGTTGCACAATATGGATTTGTCTGGTGGGATGACCCATAACAGTTGTTTGTGCAAGTGATGTTGTTAACACAACTGATAAACTCAAAATGAAAAGGAAGCAAACTCCACTACTGCTGATGAAGTTGTTGAGATACATGGCACACAGTCATCTTAGCAGGCTAACACAGCTGTTGGTGCCAATGAAACTACATGAACTGAGGCACAAAGTCAAAGTACTCAGGGGGGAAGGATTCTAGAATCCAGAGGATATTAAAGATGATTATCCTACTTCCCCTCGTGAGGAACACAATGATGGTTCTAACAACTAAGATGATTAGGAAATGGCAGATGAGTTAGATAGGGTAGGATGTGCAGATTCAAACGACTCAAGTGGTTTTATGTTTGTTGATGAACTGACTCTAAAGAAGAGGTTGAGAACAAGAAACAACCATTGGTACCATATGACCCTCATGGTCAACTTCCCGAGTTTGAATTTGCTCGTGGATACAATAGTCAGTTGGCAAATGAATTAAGAAATGCCTTTAGACATATGTTTTGGGAAATGGACCAACTTGAAAGAGAATTCACATCCCTTTTACATTTTGTTGACAACAAAAGACCTATCATTCATAAGGACGTCAATGGTTGTTTGATTAGGATAAACAAATGGATCATGTCAACTTTTAAGCTCCAAAAATCAGCATACAGAAGCTTTTGACAATTTGAACAATAAATTAATCCTTTGGGAGAATGATCATGTTCAATTCCAACAACGCCAGAGAGACAATTTCACAAAGATGAATAACAACAGAGAAGCTGACTTGAACATGCTGAAAACTCAGATTGATAAGAAGTTGGAGTATATGCAAGCTGAGTTTAATCTGAAGTTCGGTGGAATGCAAAAGCAGATGACTGAATTAGTTGCCAACAACACAGCTGCAGAATCCATGATAATAAAAGCTTAATTTTTTGATTTGAGAACATCTGAGCCTATATTGCTAATGCCAAAAAGGGGGAAGATATACCCACAACGTATGCTGCATCAAAACCTCCATCTCTAGTAGAGACAACTCTAGCAGAAATGGCTAAAATAGAGAAGTCTCAAGAGCAGAGAATAGAGAATCTTAGGCAGAAGTTTTGTGGATTGCGTGTCAGCGTTCAGCTGCTCAAGATAGAAGCAATGAAGAATTTGAAACTCTTCTTGCTTAAGAATAATACAAGGATTTATCAAGAGAAGCAGCATGGAAATTATATTGGGAACAAGGACTGCAAGACATCTAGCTTCCTGAAGAACAACAGGGTTGAGGAACAGGAAAAGGTTATTCAAGCAGTCAACAAGAAAGAGCTGGTTGTGGCAGTGGTCATAGGGGTAGAGCAAGAGAAATCATAATAGGAAGAGGTACCCCAAGGGCAATGAGCTATAGAGGCAGTGGAAGAGCTTCATGTGTCACTCATGAACCCCTTAGAAGATCTACAAAATACTGAATAGGTGGTGAGAATCCTTCAGTGCATATTAGAGATGATGATGAAGATCAGCTGAGAAAGGAGGACCAGGTCTAGCAGATAGGGGTAAGTGACTGTTTTGTACATTTTTGTGTAAATGCATTCTATGTATTGTAAATTGTGTAAATATACTAAAGTGCCTGAAAGAGAGTAATAAAATGAAACTTTCATTCTCTTTTTAAACTTTCAGAGCACTATACGTCGTTTATAGTTTTGGCATTATCTAATGGGAAATTATTGGGAAATTTATTTGTATAGTTTTTATGATGCTTAGAAAACTTGTATTAGAATGTTGGCACCTCAAAATATTTTAATTTGTATTTTTGTAATAGATAAGATATAAGTTGTTTGGAATAGCTATGTCAAAGTGCAGATGACTCTCAGAAAGCATGCTGAAGAAAGTCCAGATGACTTCCAGCCCAGTTACACAAATTTCAGAAGACTTTTAGCTGAATATTGAAATTGTCAAAAGACTATCAGCTGAGTCTAAGCAGTTCAGAAGATTGTCAGTTGAATCAAAACAGAAGACTATGAGATAATTCGAAGCCAGAAGACTTTTAGAAGACTTGATATTAGAAGTAAAGTCTACAAAGATTAGTCAAGTGGGGTAAAGTAGCAGCATATCTCAAATCAACTGAACTTATATTTGTTGCACTCAGATCAAGGACTATATTAATTGGATGAAAAGTATTATGTTTGACCATAAAGAGCTAAGCATTTAATTAAGACCAAAATAATGTGGCCAACGAGAGAACCTACAATCGATCAGGTTCAGGATGTTGTAGAAATAAGAAAAGTAACATGAATGGTCAGCATCAAGCTGCACGAAAGGACATACCAACTGTCCAACGATGTGATTTGAAAATTGTCCATCACTACAATAGGCAAAATTTGAATCACACATATAAAATGTTGAGGAAACATTCAGAGATAAATACGAAAAATGATACAAGAGACACAAAAGCAACAAATTCCAGTAAACAAATTATCTCTTGAGCTAAAATTATGTTCCTTAAGCAAAATTCAGAAACACCTACATCTAAGACACTTGTGAAAGAGAATGTTGTTTATTCAGTTGAATAAGAACAATCCGCTGAAAAAAAACATTGGGTTTTATTTCCTTGAAGTGAAGGACTTGTGGTGAGGTTCTATCGAACCATAATTGAAGCAAGAGGGTCGTGTGATCCGGTCTTGCCAAGTTCAAGAAGCAGAGTAACAAAGGGATTGTGTGATAAACCTTTGTGAAGAGCTTAGTCGAGCAGTGGGATGTGTGTGCAAAGCTTCAAGACTATTGTACTTTGTATTGAAGAAATAATTATTGAATTCCTCTTAGAGCAGGAGAAGAGTGCATTAGAGGGATAACCCCACCCTTGAACCACTCTAAAAATTATTGTGTCCCATTTACATTCAGCACTTTATATTTATGCCATTTACTTAATATTTGTGATTGCTATAAATAACCTTTAAAAACCTCTGCGTTGATTGATAAAACTAAAAGGTGCAAGTTTTCTGGTCGTTTTAATTAAAAAGATAAAAAACTAGAATTACAGTCTATCAACCGAGTTACTCGATCAACAACACGGTCAAGTGTTCTATTGAGTGGTTAAATCTTCAATTGAGCGTAAACTCAAATGTTCTTGAGGAACTTATTTGTTTTCACAACTCTGATTTGAAAATAAGTTTAAATTTTCAAAAGTTGTACACTCTATTCAACATTCCCTCCTTCTAGACTTTACCTTGACACGTTTGGGACCTACATGATATTAACATATAAATTAGATTGATAATTATATTAATTAAATATTAATAATAAGTGATACTTTATTTTAATAAAAATTCATATTTTTCGAGTCTAATGTGATACGTTTTTCATCAGAAATGATAATTTATTCATAAGTAGTGATACTTTATTTTCTTTATCTTTATCATTTGTTTCAAGCGTGTAGAGAGAGAGGGTGGACATGGAGAGAGAGGGGCACCATAAGAAGAGTGAGACGAGAGATAGAGAAGGGGCACCATGAGAGGATTCGGATGTTAGGAGAGATAGGGGTCTATGTGAGTATATGAAGAGAGATAAAAGAGCACATGAGTTTTGGATAATGAGACTCCTGTTGGAAATTTGATTTTGATAAAGTGGTCATCAACCCAACTTTGACCAAATATTTGGTGGCTAAGAATTTAATTCTGGAGGAATTAAATTATGAATGATTAATCTACATTCCGAGTAGATCTTCGTAGTTTTTTTAATTTCTTAAAACCGAATTTTGGTGAATGAAAAATTAATTCACGAAGTTGGCCACGCGAATGGACATTATGTAAAGGACATAGTTTATCCTAGTATAAATACTAGAAGGTGGTATTGGTTGGATATACTATAACACAAGTGTATGATAACAAATTAGCCTTGGACCGGCCCGACTCTTTGGGCTCGGGTTCAGGTTCAGTTAGTTTTGTCACTCGAAAATGGGCTTGGCCTATATTCAAGTAATTGTTGGGTCTGATGAATCTAGACATTGGAGGTGTCCAGGTTTGTGTGTCTATGAATCTGGACATCAGGGATGTCCAGATTCATGTGTCTTTTGGAGTTTGTAACTCCTCAAGTAGTGGTCATAAGAAGAGATTTGTAACTCATGGGAGTTACATATGGTTTTAATGCCCACTCTCTTTATCTTTAATTCCCTACAAGTGTTGCAAATGATGGCCTATATAAGTCTAAGGTGTTTTGCTACATGGAAGGGGTTAGAAGGAAGAGATGAATTCAAAACACACAGAAAATTTGCATATCTCTTTGCATATTTCGAAGGTGTCATTACAAGTGTCGTAACATTTCGAAGAACACTTCCAAGAACACTTCCTTCTGCATTCATATCCAGCAACCAGTTCCCACTCCTTCAAGTTCGAAAGGTGCTTTTGTGTCAGTGGTGCTACTGTACACAAAATAGGTAAAGTCGTTTTATCTTTGGGGACATTACGCCGTACCGTGAGGACTAGCCGGGACGTATTTGTCTTGCGAAAAGAGGTCTTCCTCGACTCAGCTTGTAAAGTTCTGTCAGATTCATGCTTCTGGAGTTGGAATCCATTCAAGACTTGTAATAGTTAGGTTTTACTTTTCTTATAATTTTATGTTTCTACTTTGTAAGCCATCTTGAAGTCTTTTCCCGCTTATGTAACCTTTGTAAGTCCAACAATCGCAAGACAAATAACATACCTTCACGATGACGAGGAGAAACAGAACCTTAGCTTGGAGATGAATCTGACAGAAGACTTCTAGTGGTTGCTGGAATTGTATTTATTGCTAAAAACACGTTGTGTTTGATGCATGGGACTAGGCTGATGATTTCCTATGTCGTTATGATTTAATGGTACACTTTACTGTATGTATTGTGTGGTTTGATATTAATTGAGGATGTTTTTCCAAAATTTTCATGTTTTGAAAAGAAATACAAAATGAGGATGTGTTTTCCAAAAGGTTCGTTATTTCTAATTTTTGGATTGAAAAATGGATGATTCCAAAAATCCAAAATGTATTGAAACTAGTCTAAATGTTTTAACTAATCCTGCATGATATTTGTGCTGAAGGGATGACGTTTAAATGAAAATTTCCAAATGGTTTGCATCGTTTATATATTCGTGTTGAAAAATTTTCATAAATTCCTAAATGCATAACTGGAAGAAAATTGGATTGGTGGCCTGATTGTTCGATTAAAAATCAAAGAAAGCAATCAGGTCTAAAGCTAAATCCATGAAAGTCTTGATAGAGACTTGAGAAAACTGTGTTGGTATACTTCTTAAGAATTCTAACGGATCCAACAACTATGGGGATATAACCACACTTTCTGTCTCACTTTTGGCTTTCGAGCTTCAGTTGCAGATTTAAGTGTTATAGAAAGTATTGTCTTGAGATGTTGTAACACCATACACTGTACCACAGTTGCAGAAGGTGTTGTCTGAGGTGTTGTAACACCAGAAGCATGCACTGAATGACACTTGCAGGAGGTGTGGACAAAAGTGTTGAAACAGCGAAGAAGTGAGGTCTGAAGTGTTGCTGAAGGATTGACAACATCTAAGGACACACTCGCTGTGAAAAAAAAGTTCAAACAGAATTGTTGGAACAAGGTTCTAAAATTTGTTTGAACGAGGTTCTAATGGAATTGTTGGAACAATATTCTAACAGTAATAGAATAACGAAAAGCGTTCTAATGCTAATGAAACGACCATGAGTTATGTAAGTTCTAGGGTAAATCGGAGTTGAACAAAGAAACTCATAATATGTGGGGGGAAGCTGTTTTAATGGCCAACCACATATTGTATAAAATCTATGTAGGTCCCAAAGGGTGTGAAGTAAGGTTTAGAAGGGGGGGTTGAATAAACCTTACCAAATTTTCGATTTAAGTCCTTTCAAATTATTCAACATAGTTGACTCAAACAGTTGTGTCCTTGATGGACAGCTAAGTTGGCTTTTCAACTAAGTTACCCACTCAACAGACTCGATAGAGCTGTTGGTAGTATAACTCGGCTGCTCAAGCCAAATACTTAGCTGATTGGTTTTTAACAGCGAAAGACTTGACACCCTTTGTTTAATTTTAAGCTTGTTTTTAACACTTGATTTTTAGCACTTGGTTATTTATTAGTTAGATAGAAAATTTAATACTAACAGCAGAAATAAAGTGAATATATAGGAAAGTAAATTTGTTGAAAGGAAATGACACAAATTTTTTATAGAGGTTCGAAGATGGGGTAATTATTCTAATCCTCTCTTCTCCAACTCCTGGAGGAATCCACTAAGTATCAGATCAGTTTACAAAGCAGTGAATTGTCTGGAGACAACCTTGATCACACACCTGGCTTCTCTTGAGACTCAACTTCTTCACAGGGCAGCTGCATTGCTACTTTAGCTCACTTCTCAAGTTCTTGGATTTGATCACGAAGCCTTCCAACAAACTTGATAATGGTTCGACCTTGAACCTTTCTACAATCCTGACTTGGAAAGTAGACCCCTTTTGTTTTTCAAACATTTTCCTCTTCAACAGTTTGAAGTTGTCTCTCCTTCACAGTGTGTGTTGGATCGAGTTTCTTCGAATTTCAGGCTTGAGGAATATCATGATAAGCTTTTAGAGAATTGCAGGTTAAATGCTTGAATATTGCTTGATTGTTCGTGGTTCAGGTGTGCAAGGTAACCTCTTCTCAATTGCTTCCTCAGCCTTTTATAGTGTCCATTTGAATTTTTTCCCGTTGAAGAGATAAGCTAATTTCAAATATCAGATGGTGTTCGTTGGCTTGTCTTTTCTTGGTCTGCAACCTTGGTGATGTTGACATTTCCTCGTATTAATGGCATTTCAGCGTTTGCAGGTGCCTAACACAAGGTGTAGTTTTTCTCATTGGCTTATTCGTTTTGCACAATTCAGGGCCAAACACTTTAGACCTGGCAGCTTTAACATATTACTATATTGAGTAATATTCTTGACTTTAATCAACGGATCTAAGTTAATTGTCTTGACTAGATTGTTGCCTTTACCCCAGGTGACTTGAGTCTGCTCCAATCATTGGATTGACTCAACTGTCACTTCAACTTGTAGACTTGGCTTCATGAGTTGACTTTACTGACACTTCTTCAGTTGTTCCTCAGCTGACTCTCCTTCAGTCGAGTTCTTGTCTTCCTTCATGGCATTACTCAGCTGACACACAGCAGAGTCTTCGCACAGTCTGCAGTTGACTTCTTGTAATCCTTGACATAGCTGACTTGACTCAGCTTTTTCAGCCCTATCTATTACAATACAAATTACAAGGAAAATGGGGTGCCAACTTCCTAGTTTAAGTTTTACATGGTATCATCAAAATCTATCAAATAAATTTCCTAATAATTTTCCCCTTTATGATGATGCCAAAACTTAAATAAATAAGTAAAGTGCAAAAAGGTATATGAGCAGTGCAGTAACAAAGAATGTATGCTTGATGAATCATTTTATTGATCATAGCATTCTTGTCCTTTACAAAGCTGTTTACAGAGATTTTCCTATACAAAGCTCTATACATATACATCAGTACATAATGTATCTAAGCTAAGTTACAAGGAAATTTACAGAGCTTATTACAGAAAACTTACATTGAAATGTATTTACCCAAAAATACACGAAGGGGTTCGCAGTACACTTCAACGCCTTAGCTGTTTCCTTCCTCTCTCTTCTTCAGCTCTTCTGTGATTTTCATCATCAGCCCTTTTTCTCTTCTTCTCATCTTCTTCCCTTTTCTTTTTCTCATACGCTCGCTTTGCAGCAGGGTCATCCCTTCGCTGCGCTTTCTTCCCATTCGCGAGTTGCTCTAGTGCTTTCTTTTGCCATTCTTTTCTTGTCTTCTTCAATTTTATGCGCAACTTCTAAATTCGCAAGATGGTCATGCCCGACCCTAGTATGTGATCCCCTTTTTCTCAGGATCCACAAAAGTGACATCTTTTGGCCTTGGCCGTGATTGAGAAATTCTTCCAGTGCCACTTTGTCTTCCCTTTCTTGACTCTGCTCCTCTTCCTCTGAGAGAATACTGCACAGGGGCCTTGGATTTTCCAGCTGAGTGACTGCTAGTACTCTGTTGCTTCTTAGCCATGTTGCATACCTCCAAGCCTTTTTCCCAGTATAACTCAGAGGCTTGAGTCAAGGTCGTTCCTTCAAAATAGCCTTCAGCTTCCAAAGATTGAAATTCTTCCATAGATCTGGGCTCAGATCCGGCATCCAACATTATTTCTTTGGGGGGCTCTATCATGGCATTGTCTAATCCAGCTGGGAGACCACCATGCTGTTTTAAAAGTTCTTCCACTCGTGCTGACGTATCCTCAACTACCTTCTCAAATGCAGCTTCGATGACCTTTCTCTTATCTTTCATGGCCACGGCAGCTTTTTCAATTGGTAAGTTCAAGGGTAGCTTGCTAAGAATATCATCTGTGACTTGACCTAGCTGAGGGTTTCAGCGTACATCAACTTTAAATCCTTCGAACTCCCTTCCTCCTCAGCTTTGTCACCTCCTTTCATTTTCTCTTCCTTCAATTCCTTAAGGGACTCCTCTTTCCCCTTTCAGGCATCATCACCAAAGGAAAGAGGTATCACATGGAACAAACCGCTGAGGATAAAGTCCAGTCGGCTATTCACCGAGTTCTACTTGGAGTATGCTGCATCATACGCCTTCCAAAATTCCGAGCATGTAGCCTTCGACTCGGCTGTTACGATCTTTATTTCAGCCATGAGAAGGTTGAATTTCTCATTCATATTGTTCTCGAGTCGGGCAATTTCATTCTTGTGAAAGTGTTGTAGCAGCTCCATATTCGACTTATGGGAATTGTCAATCCTCGCAATATGCTCCTTCATCCATTGTTGGTACATTTAATTATCCGCACTCCACAATAGCATTTTCGTAAATAAGGCCTTGAAGTGACGGACTTGCTCAGATCTCATAGTTGTCTATTGCGCAACCCATTCCCTGATGCGCACTACAATCCCTCTCAAATCAGCTGTGAGGGTGGCATCACGATTGTCCGATCCCGAGGTCCAAAGATTCTTGATGGAGTTCCATCTTCTCAATCTCCTCGCAGATAGTCTTGAAGGCTTTACGGAACTCAGTTGCTGAGGCTAACTCGGTTGTTGGTCATTCTACATCAAAATCAAAATCCATTGGAACAATCGTATCCGAGGGGATGACTGTCTCTTCTCGCACTGTATATTTCCTTAATTCTTTGGCAGATTCAGCTTCTAATTCTAGCAATTCAATGGTGAACAGAAATTCTTCCTCAAAAATATCATTCCGAACAAATGGGATCTCTGAGTCTTTTGCTTGTGGAGCCTTCCCCTGTTCTTGATGAGTAGAATCAGCTCTCTATGCCTCAGCTGCGGTAGCTTCATTAGCAGGTGGCACAGGTGTGGGAGCCTATGACGGAATTGTAGGAGTCGTTACTGCTACAGCTGTGGAAGCCTGCACAACTGACTCTTTCGCAGCTGGAGCATTTATTGGTGTTTGTTCAGCTGACTGAGCCTCAGTTGTCTTAACAGCTTCTTCGGTGTTGGGAAATTTATTTTATAGATTTTGATGAATGACATGTAAAACTTAAACTAGAAAGTTAGCACCCCATTTTCCTTGTAATTTTCATTGTAATAGATAAAGCTGGAAAAGTTGAGTCAAGTCAGCTATGACTGGAAATACAAGAAGTCAACTGAAGATTGAATTGAAGACTCCACTGAGGAACAGCTGAGTATGGCAAAGAAAGAAGATCAATAACTCGACTGAAGATGTAACAACTGAGGAACAGCTGTGTGAAGAGTCAATCAAAGTCAACTCAATAAGCCAAGTCTCAACTTGAAGTGACAGATAAGTCATCCAATGATTGGATCAGACTCAACTCACCTGGGGAAAAAGGCAGCAGCCAAGAGGAGTTAACTGAAATAAATCCGTTGCACAGAAGTCAAGAACATTACTTAAATAAGTAATACTTCTATGTTGCTAGGTCTTAAAGTGCTCATCTCAGAAGTGTGCAAAAGGAATAAACCAATGGGAAGCACTGTACCTCGTGTCAGAACCTGAAAAGCTGCAAACTCATTTAATACGAGGAAGGGTCTACATCTCAAGATAGAGGACCAAGAAAAGGCAAGCCAACGAACACAAGTGTCTTTTGAAAATCAGCTTATCTCTTCAACGGGCAGATTTTTGAAAGTTCACTATAAAAGGCCTAGGAAATTCATTGAGAAAAGGTGACCTTGACTACCTGAACCACGAACAAGCAAGCAATATTCAAGTTGTAAACCTGTAAATATTCTCAGAGATATCCAAGCAAATCCTCAAGCCTGAAACTCGAAGGAAATCGATCCAACACAAAGATGTGAAGGAAAGAAAACTTCAAACTGTTGAAGAGGAAACTTTTGAAGAATCAAAAGGGGTTTACTTTTCCAAAGAGGATTGTAGGAAGGTTCAAGGTCGAACCAGTATCAAGTTCTTGGAGGGCTTCGTGATCAAATCCAAGAGGTTGAGAAAGTGAGCTGAAGTAGCAAGGCAGCTGCCCTGTGAAGAAGCTGAGTCGGACGAGAAGAAAACAGTTGTGTGATCAAGGTTATCTCTAGACTGTTCACCACTCAGAACCGATCACATTACTTAGTGGATTCCTCCAGGAGTTAGAGAAGAGAGGATTAGAAGAATTACCCCATCTTCGAACCTCTATAAAAATTAACTGTGTCATTTATTTTAAGCACATTTACAATTCTGCATACTTATTTTCTATCTAACTGATTAATGACCAAGAGCTAAAATCAAGTGTTAAAACAAGTTTAAATAAATTCAAAGGGTGTTAAGTCTTCCGCTGATAAAACCAACACAGCCAAGTTAAGATTCAGGTTAAACAGCTGAGTTATTCTATCAACAGCTGAGTTATTCTATCAACAGCTCTGTTGAGTCTGTTGAGTGGCAAACTCTGCTGAATAACCAACTTAACTGTCCCTCAAGGACTCAGCTGTTTGTGTTAACTCTGTAATATTTTAAAAAGGACTATAATCGAAAAATTGGTAAGGTTTATTAACCCCCCCTTCTAAACCTTACTCACACCCCTTGGGACCTACAAGTGGTATCAGAGCGGTTGGTTCATTGAGCCTTCCGCACTGGTTACTGAACTAGATCTCTATCTTTTCAAAAAGGGTTTCAAACACTTGTATTTTCAAAATCTTTCATTTTTAGCAAAGTTATTATCATGGAAGCAAATTTGACACGCATTCCTATGTTCACTTTGTTGAGGAATTTGATGATTTGGAAAATTCGTATGCGTGCTCAACTATCTCGCTTTACATGATGAAATGTGGCTAGTGATAGAGGATGGGCTTTGAAAATACTTAAGGTGAACACAATTTGTAAGAATAGCAGCTGTAGTTAGAGATGTCAATAGACCGGGTCGGGCCGTCCCGGCCCGATCCCACCGGGCTTTTCGAAAAACTGGGTCGGGCCGGGCCGGACAAAACAGTACCCCGGGCCGCAAGAATGGGGAATCCAGCCTGGCCTAAAAATGAAAAATGCACTGAAAAAGTCGGGCTTTTCGGGCTAGCCCGCCGGGCCGGGCTGATCGGGTCGGGCTTTTGAGGCCCGACTTTTTTCGGGCCTTGAAAAATAGAGCCCAGCCCATTGGAAAATCGGAGGCTGGTTCGGGCCGGCTTGTTTGGCCGGGCCAAAATTGATAGCTCTAGTTGTAGTAGCAGAAGCGGATGAAGAAAGACCAACCATGGTTGAAAAGCCAAGGATTGAGTGGACTAAAGACGACAGAAAGAGATACAACTTGGACAATGTGGCCAAGGACATACTCTACAAGACATTGGACAAAGCAATGTTAAATAAAGTCAAATCTTGCAAATCTGCAAAAGAAATCTGGGATAAACTAACTTTAATTTGTGAAGGATCTGAGCAAATTAAAGAAAATAAATTATCTATTGATGTACAAAAATTTAAAAATTTTAAAATGCTTGCAGGTGAAACCTTGGATCAGCTGGATGCCAGATTCACCGAAATCACAAACGAGCTATCAGCACTTGGGAAAGAATATACACAAAAGGAAATGTGTATGAAAATTCTGAGAAGCCTCCCAGCTGAATGGGAAATGAAGGTCATGGCCCGAGACATTCAATGAACCTCACAATAACATCCAATCATGAGCTATTCTCATATCTCAAAGCCTATGAGTTTGAGCTGAGAAGAAAAGAGCAAGAACAGTTGTACCCAAGACAACTGCACTGATAGTCAAGGATGGAAAGAGAGCTGAAGTCAAGGAAGCCATAGACCAGGAGGAGATTGCCCTAATGGTTAAAAGATTCAACAAGTTCTTCAATAAAAACTATAAAAGAAACAAGGGTGAAACCTCCAGAGACATTCGGCTCCTCTAAGTCAAGGGAAGACAGCCACCCAAGACGGTGAGCATCAAAGGATTGAGTATCAGAGAGCTGATAACCCAAGGACAGAAAGAGCTGATCAAAGAGCTGAGAACCTGCGCTGTAATTGCAGACAACCAGGACATTTTTCTGTTGATTGTTCCTATCCACCAGTCAATAAGTACAGAAATGAAGAAGAAAGAAAAGTCTTTAGAGAAAGAAGACAGAAAAGAAGAAAGCCATGTTGGTTTCCGCCGAGATTTTGAGACAGCTAAGTCTAAAGAAGCAGCAGACTCAGAGAGTAGTGAAGCTGACTACTCAAGTGATTCTGAAGAAGAAGCCATGATTTGTCTTATGGCCAAAGAACAAGATCAACCAGACCAAGAAGATGAGATTCAAGGAACAACTGAGTGCCAAGGAACCTGGTACATGGATAGTGGTTGTTCCAGACACATGACAGGGGACAAGAAAAATCTGTCAAGATTCAAGGAGATTAGAGGTGCAAAAGTCATATTTGGAGGAAATGAAGCTCCAGGGGAAATCAAAGGCACTGGATCTATCAAGAAGAATGGATTAGAAACCACAGATGTTGCATATGTTGAAGGCCTCAACTTCAACCTGCTAAGCATCAGCCAACTCTTTAACAAGGGCTACAATGTTGGATTCAATATGGGAGTGTGCCAGATTAAAGATACTGAATCAAATGAAATAGTGCTGCAAGGATCAAGACAAAAGAATATGTATGTGGTAGTTTGGTCTACTGCTACACCAAGCACATGTCTGTTAGCAAAGAGCACAGCCGAATCAAGTTGGTTGTGGCACAAGAAGCTGAGTCATCTGAATTTTAAGACAATCAACAAGCTTGCAAGAAGTCACCTTGTGGAAGGATTACCAGACTCAGTATACAAGAAGGAAAGTGTATGTGATGCATGCCAGATAGGAAAGCAAATCAAATCTTCATTAAAGGAGAAGCCTAGTCCTTCTTCAACAAGGATATTGCATCTGTTGCATATGGATCTATTTGGTCCAGTTGAACCAGCCAGCATAAGTGGAAAGAAATACACCTTAGTGGTGGTAGATGATTATTCAAGATATACATGGACAATCTTCATGTGCATTAAGAAGGAAACTTTGCGAAGTTACCTCGGTGATGAAAAGAGTTCAAAATGAAAAGAGCCAAACCATTATAAATATAAGGTCGATAGAGGAACCGAGTTTGTCAATGGAATAATAACTCGAGTATTGTGTTGAAAATGGTATTGCTCATGAGTTATCTATGCAAACAAATACTCCAATGAGAATGGAGTAGTGAAAGAAGGAAATGCAGAACTCTCAAGGAAGTCGCAAGAACCGTGTTAGTGAAGTTGGATTGCCTAAGAGATTTTGGGTGAAGCCATTAACACAACATGCCATACTCAAAATAGATGCATGATAAACAGGCAATTAACCAAAACTCCCTATGAAAATGCGGACGGGGGAGAGAGCCAAATATTGGGTACTTCAGGATATTTGGATGTAAATGCTTCATCCACAACAATGGCAAAGATAATCTAAAGGCTTTTGATGCTAAAGCCGATGAAGGTATCTTTTTGGGATACTCGGTGAGAGCAAAGCCTATAGAGTGTTAAATAAGAGGACTATGGTAACGAGAAGAGTCTATCCATGTGGTTTTTGATGAACCTAATGTGAGTGGAGAAGACATTGAAGAATTAGCTGACAAGTTGAATCACCAACCATGCAGAAGAGTCCTTATGTTGAAGCTGAAGTAAGAGTAATCAACTCAGATGAAGATGAGATAGTTGAATCTCAAAGACATTTGGAAAGTCTGGTGAATGAAGATGAAAGAGCATTCAAGACAACATAGCCTGCGAGACGATCGAACCCGGTGACTTGCTTCAACCTGATGTGAGATTGCTGAGAGACCATCCACTAGAGTTAGTCATTGGAGATGTAAGAGATGGTGTATGAACCAGATCCAGAGCTCAGCATGAAGCAATGTTCAATTGTTTTATTTCCCAAATAGATCCAAGAGACGTGTCTCAAGCATTGGATGACACACATTGGATTCAAGCCATGCAAGAAGAGCTGAATCAGTTGGAAAGGAACAAAGTATGGAATTGGTGCAGAGGCCAACCCATCAAAATGTTATTGGCACAAAATGGGTTTTCAGAAACAAGATGAATGAGGAAGGATCTGTGGTACGAAACAAAGCAAGATTGGTAGCCAAAGGGTATTGCCAAGAAGAGGGTATAGATTTTGATGAAACCTTTGCTCATGTTGCAAGATTAGAAGCAATAAGGATGTTTCTTGCCTATGCTGCACATAAGAACTTCACTGTGTATCAAATGGATGTGAAGAGTGCATTTCTAAATGGACTGTTAGAGGAAGAAGTCTATGTTGAACAACCTCCAGGTTTTGAGCAGAAGACTATTGGAGATAAGGTGTACAAGCTCAAGAAAGCTTTATATGGATTGAAACAGGCACCAAGAGCATGGTATGATACATTGTCTCAATTTCTAACTGACAATGGATTCATCAAAGGCAAAGTGGATAGAACACTCTTCAGGATTCAAGATGGAGAGAGTATACTGCTTGTTCAAATATATGTGGATGACATCATTTTGGGGTCCACAAATAAAGAGTTGTGTGATAAGTTCTCAAACCTCATGCAAGGTAAATTTGAAATGAGCATGATGGAAGAGCTGACTTTCTTCCTAGGACTTCAAGTTACGCAATTGAAGGATGGAACCTTCATAAGTCAAACAAAGTACACTAGAGATTTAATGAAGAAATTTGGTATGGAAGAGAAGTCTTCTGTGAAAATAACAATGAACACATCAATCAAGATGGACATGGAAGCAGATGACAAGGCTGTAGATTAAACCTGATATAGAGCACTTATTGGATCGTTGCTCTACTTAACAGCCAGCAGACCAGACATCACCTTTACAGTAGGTGTATGTGCAAGATTTCAATCGCACCTAAGGAGAGCCACATGATGACTAAGAGCATCCTAAGGTATTTGAAAGGATGCGGGGAAGTTGGCTTATGGTATCCAAAGGAAGGTGGATTCAAGCTTATTGGTTACTTAGACTCGACTATCTTTGGATGTAGAGTTGTGGGAAGAGTACTTGGTACATGTCAAATGCTTGGAAACAGATTGGTTTTCTGGTTTAGTAAAAGCAAAACTCAATAGCTACATCCCACGGTGAGCGAGTACAAAGATGTGGGCTTGTTGTGCCCAAGTCTTATGGATGAGACAAAGGTGAGAGATTATGAAAATGAATAAAAAGAGATTCCAATTATGTGTCATAACACAAGTGCTATTGCAATCACTCGAGAATCTGTGTTGCATTGAGAACAAAGCACATTGATGTCGATATCATTTTATAAGAGATCATGTTGAAAAGAAAGACATCACTTTGGAATATATCTCAATCGATAAGCGATTAGTGACATATTCACTAAGCCCTTATGTGAGTCAAGATTTGAAGAGCTTAAGAATGAGCTAGGGATAATTGAGTGAGTTAACACTCGAAGACTCAATCACAGAGAGATAAAAGATGAGAAAGTGAGAAAAGAGGTTTCTCACATCGGCCAAGTGAAACTTGACCATATCGAGAAGTCAATCAGACGATCGACTTAGGCGACGATTGAGTCATTTGAATAAGAAGAGAGAAGCGAGTTAAGTCACTTTGGATATAAGTTTGAATCACTCATGAGCTAAGTGACAAAAACGCAGTCATTTTAAATGAGCGGGAATGTTTTTTTTAAGGATGACATCAGCATAATAATGATGGGTACAGTCAAAAGCTGCACAGTAAGCATATAATTGGATATAAATGTTGCCGCATTAAATGCGAGGAATTAAATGCGGTTTGACGTGCTAAATACGAACCGTTGATTTTGATCTTCAAAATTTCAAAATCCAAAGACATGTCCTTTCATAACCCTTATATACACATTTTCCATCTTTCTCTCTCATATTCGGAAACTGTTCATCTTCAAGCAAAAAGAAAGCAAGATATTTTCTCTCTCGAAAACCCTAAGTGTCCTCAAGCAAGTTCGTCAAGTTTTAATCGGTAAAAATCTCTAAAAATGGCACCTAAGTTTGATTTCGTCAAGCTATCGAAGCGATTCACTCAAGATCGTCGGTAAACTTTGAAGATATGGTGACGGGGTTCGATGAAACCCTTGTTAAGAAAATCACTGAAATGCTAGAAAAGTCAGTCTCAAAGCTTTTTCGACTATGGAATACTCGCACACCTACCTAGAAGAGGTGGCGCGATTCTACGTTAACGCGGAAGTGCGGGACGAAGGAATCAAGTCTTCTCGCCCACCGCAAGGACATATTGATAATCTAAGGACCTTGCGGAGCACTCTTTTTGTTGTCGTCGGAAGGCATGAAGGAGATTAATGAAGCTGATGTTGACTTGGCTGCTGCATGGAAAGAGATACCCAAAACGGAATGTGCTGCTAAGGTGGTCTACACAGCTGATAAGAAGCTGCTGCAGGACGACTATCATAAATTGATGGATGTCGTCTCCAAGTGTGTAGACATGAAGTTTGGAAGCTTTAATCAGTTGTCCAAGACTAAGCTGATCGTCATGGCTGCGATCATGTAGGGCAAGAAAGTCAACTGGGCTGAGATCGTGTTCAGCAGACTCTGCCTGAATGTGATGAATAAGTCATTCAAGGAAGACGAATCCTTTGGAGGATCTCTTGGATATGGCCTCATGATTGGCCACTTGATGGAAGTGAAGGGTATTCCTCTTTGACATGGAAAACCCTTCCATGTCAACAAGAAGATGTTCAGGGCGAACCTCTTTTGAGCCCAGAGGAGAGCCCACGCGAAGAAGGCGGAAACCAGTAAGGGGGAATCAGCTGAACCCGAGGACACACCTGCTACCCCTCTTCCCAAGAAGAAAGTTTCCCCTGCAGCTGCAAAGAAGAAAGTTGCCCCTACAGCTAAGAAAAAGGATGCACCTGCCCCTGCAGCCGAGTCACCTGCCCGTGCAGCCGTGTCTCCTGCCCCTGTAGCCGAGGCTGAGAAGGAACCTCAAATCCCTTCTCCAGCCATACGAAGGAAGAGGACTGCCAAGTTTAGGAAGGCAGCTCTCTCCAAGAAGGATGCCCCGGCCCCCGCCGCCAAAGATTCAGGAGAAGAAGAAAAAGAACCAGAATTCCCTCTGGTTCGGACCAAAAGAAGAAGAATTTTCAAGCAATCAGAGCTTGAAAAGAGAGTTGAACCTGCCATTCAGCTGGAATCACAAGTTGAGACTATCGGTCATCTAGAAGAGCAGTCTCCCAAAGTTATTGATGTACCTGCCAAGTCTGCATTGAGGGTGATCGCAGAGAAGCCATCTGAAAAACCGGTTGTGCGTAAAAAGTGAGGATAGTGAAGCAGCAGAGACAACTGAACATCCCGTTGAAAAAGTTGTCTCTCCACCTACCTCTGATGCTGCTGGAGGAGCAGCAAAGTATCTTGCCCTCAATTCCTGAAAAGGAAGGACAAGAAGAAGATGATGATGATGTTGTCATGTATTCTCCTCTTTATCCAGATATCCAGAGACGTCTTAGAGAATGGAGAGCATGGAAACTTGATCACTCAAGGGCACAATCCACTCACCCTGAGTATATCGAAGAAGAAGAGGAATTGATGTAATTTCTCAAAGTCAATACGGTACGACAGGCCCTTGATGAAGAAAATTGCATGGATGTTCTTCGAATCATCAAGGAAGAAGAGAAAGAAAAGGCAGCCGAGAAAGCCCGTGCCCTAGAGAAAGCCAAGATGTGTGAGTTTACTGGTTCTCTCGATCACATTCATACACATCTTGATGTGATGTCCGACAGTGATGAGGACATGGATCCCACTGCTACAGCAGAGAAATCAGACATGCAGCAGGGTCTGAGGGAATCTAGAATAAATGCACGAGCAAAGAATCGTTTGAAGGACCAAGAGAGTCGTCTCAATCTCTCCTACAAATTGACCAATTGGGAGTGGTGCAGGAGATTGCCACAGACATCGCTGCAGCCACGTCCCTGGTGCTATCGGAAGATGGGTCTAAGGGAACTGGCAATGAAACTAGGATTTTGGGCACCCAAGTTGAGCCAACCCCGAAGAAGGTGTTTTACCACGCCTAATGGGGTGAGCATTCAAAAGAAAAACCGCAAGTCCGGGAGCAGAGTGACCCCATCATCGATCACTCGGTGGTGTGCCACCGAGGGGAAACTCACTACACCGCAGCCAGGTTGGAGGATCTGCAGATGACTCTAACTTGAAGCAAGGAGGTGAAGTGGGGCGAGAAACAACCACATCAGAGTGACATTGACGAGGCTCGGACAGTTGAGTCTGTCCCATTTGAAATGTCAGCTGTTTTGAAGGCTAATGACACTGTTATTACAATCGAGGCACAGGATGGAGTTGCCCCGGGAGTTAACACTCTGGGCAGTGAAAGTGCAATCCTAGGGGTTGAGACTCCTATGGATGCCATGGTCCAAGACCCTAAGTATTGAAGGCCTCGTTGCAGTTGAGACTGCTGAAGGTAGTGAAGGCCCAAGGGAGGTTGAGACTTCCCTGGGTAAAGCTCAAGAGACACAGAACATTACTCCTGTTCAAAGCACTGAAATAGAAGAGGAGATAAGTGCACTTCATGACTCCCAGGAGAACCTAGACACATCATTCTTGGGGTCTGAAGATGAAGCTGAGTCCACCCCATTGAGATCAAAGGACCCAGTTGAGGATGTTCTCAAAACTACGAGTCAGCTAAGTGATAAAGCTGCTCGTCAAAAATTCAATTTCGATGATGAACCAAGCCCACAGGTCTCATCATCATCCGATGACGCTGATGATGCAGCATAGGAACCGGTTATTCATTTAGAAAAATCCACTGAGACCGAAGACGTTGTTAAGACAGCTGAGGCTCAGTCAGCTGGGCAAACTATCTCAACTGCCCCAATTGAAACCGAGTCAACTGCGCAGGCTTCCACAGCTGCAGTAGTAACGACTACTCAAGCTCCGTCACAGGCTCCCACAGTTGTGACCACTGCCGACAAAGCTATCGCAGCTGAGGCACGAGGAGCTGAATCATCACAGGTACAACCCTCACAAACAATTCCATATGTGACTGATGATGCCTTTCCAAAGGTATTCCCTTTCACGCCAATCCTACCAGACTTGGAGGAAGAGACCACTGCTGAACAAAGAAGATTCATCGTGAGAGAAGATCCAATCATCCCGACAAACACAATTGTTCAAGCCGAGTTCAACTTTGCTGAAGAGTTGCCTGCAGCTGAATCAGGTGAGACAGTTGAATTTCATGAAATCTTCAAGAAGATCTGTGAAGAGATTGAGAAGATAGAAAGACACCAAGCTTCACTCGATCTAAAACTGGACAACAGGGACGCTACGCTCAAAGCAGACTTGAGAGGGATAGTGGTGCGGATCCGAGAATGGTCTCAACAGCAATCTACCATGCAAATTGAATAAGTTCGTTATATTAAGGCACTGTATGGCAGAATGCTTATCTGGATGGCTGACAATGCTGATCTGAAACAAAGGATGCAGGCATATATTGAAAAGAAATTATGCGTCTAGAGACCATGATGAATGATAGATTCAGCCTTCTCATGGATGAAATGAAGATGGTGGTAGCCGAGTCCAAAGCTACTCGCTCAAAATTTCGAACAACTTATGCAGCAGCAGACTCCAAACAGAATTCCGCTCTCAGCAGACTCAACTGTATGCTCGCAGGCATGTTCCCTAGGGTCCCTCTTTCCTTTGATGATGCCAAAAAGGGGGAAGAGGACTCCCTAAGGAAGTTGAAAGAAGAAAAGTTAAAAGAATCTGAAGCTGAGATGAAGGGAAAAGCAGCCGAGGGGGAACGTTCAAAGGATTTGACGTTAATGATAGTTGAAACCCCTCAGCAGAGTCATGTTACGGCTTCTAATATCAGCAAACTTCCAGTAACTCTGCCGATCGAACACTCTATTGTGCCAGTGTCGGAGAAAAGAAAAATCATCGAAGCAGGGATGGAAGAGTTCGACAAAAGGACGGATGCCCGCATTGACGAAGTATTGAACCAATTCGGCGGCATTCCGACAGGGAAGGATCAAGATGCTATTCCTGACAATGGATCCGAGCCATGATCCGTTGAAGAATTCAAGACGCTCGAATCCGAAGGATATTTCCAAGGGATATCACTAGCTCAAGCCTAGGATCTGTACTGGGAGAAGGGTCTTACATTGTGCGAAGAAGCTGATAGGAAGCAGACTACCAGCAAACACTCAGCTGGCAAGCAGAAGACTCTGTGTAGTATACACCCAGAGGAGGAGGAGGAAGTGGTGGAAGAGGTTCTCGACCTCGTCCAAGACCTAAGAACATTGAATATGTAGATGCAGGAAAGAAGGGAATGATCTACTGGGCTGGGTATGATGAAGTGGCAAACCTGGAAGTGGCAAAGAAGAATGTTGAAGCCGTGAGAAGACAGGAAGAGGAGAACAGAAGGCAAACAGAGCAATGGCTCGAGAGGAAGCGGAAGGGTGATGCTTCTAAAAGAGCTTATGAAAAGAAGAAAGCAGTTGAAGAAGAAAGAAAAAGAAAGAGAGTTGATGATTTTGACAGAGCTGAAGAGGATAGAAGGAGGCAGCGAAGGCGTTGAAGTGTTGCTGCAAACCCCTCATATATTTTACTTATGTAAATACACTTTTATAAGTCATCTGTATACTTAGTGAAGTTTTCTGTAATTTTTCACTTTGTATTAGTATCGTAGCATAGATGTTGTTGCTCTGATATAAAATGCTCTGATACCAAATGTAAACAGCTGTGTAAAGGACAAGAATGCTATGATCAATAAAACGATTGATTCTACGCATACATTCTTTGTTACTGCATTGTCTATATGTATCTTTGTTGTTTACATGTTGTTTATTGTTTTTAAGTTTTGGCATCATCAAAAAGAGGGAAATTGTTGGGAAATTTATTTTATAGATTTTGATGAATGTTATGTAAAACTTAAACTAGAAAGTTGGCACCCCATTTTCCTTGTAATTTTCATTGTAATAGATATGGTGGAAAAGTTGAGTCAAGTCAGCTATGCCTGGAAATACAAGAAGTCAACTGAAGATTGAAGTGAAGACTCCTCTGAGGAACTGCTGAGTATGGCAAAGAAGAAAGATCAAGAACTCGACTGAAGATGTAGCTGAGGAACAGCTGTGTGAAGAGTCAGTCAAAGTTAACTCAAGAAGCCAAGTCTCAAGTTGAAGTGACGGATAAGTCATCCAATGATTGGAGCGACTCAAGTCACCTGGGGGAAAAAGGCGTGACCAAGAGGAGTTAATCGAAATGAATCGGTTGCCTGTACGAAGTCAAGAACATTACTTAAATAAGTAATACTTCCATGCTGCCAGGTCTTAAAGTGCTCATCTCAGAAGCGTGCAAAAGAAATAAACCAATGGGAAACACTGTACCTCGTGTCAGAACCTGAAAAGATGCAAACTCATTTAATACGAGGAAGGGTCTACATCTCAAGATTGAGGACCAAGAAAAAACAAATCAACGAACACAAGTGTCTTTAGAAAATCAGCCTATCTCTTCAACAGGCAGATTTTTGAAAGTTCACTATAAAAGGCTGAGGAAATTCATTGAGAAAAGGTGACCTTGACTACCTGAACCACGAACAAGCAAACAATATTCAAGCTGTAAACCTGCAAATATTCTCAAAGATATCCAAGCGAATCTTCGAGCCTGAAACTCGAAGGAAATCGATCCAGCACAAAGCTGTGAAGGGAAGACAACTTCAAGCTGTTGAAGATGAGACTTTTGAAGAATCAAAAGGTGTCTACTTTCCAAGGAGGATTGTAAGAAGGTTCAAGGTCAAACCAGTATCAAGTTATTGGAGGGCTTCGTGATCAAATCCAAGAGCTTGAGAAAGTGAGCTGAAGTAGCAAGGCAGCTGCCCTGTGAATAAGCTGAGTTGGATGAGAAGCCAGTTGTGTGATCAAGGCAGTCTCTAGACTGTTCACCACTCTGTAAACTGATTTGTTACTTAGTGGATTCCTCCAGGAGTTGGAGAAGAGAGGATTAGAAGAATTACCCCATCTTTGAACCTCTATAAAAATTAACTGTGACATTTATTTTTCAGCATATTTACAATTCTGCATACTTACCTTATATCTGCTGATAAACTTATTTGTTATCTAACTGATTAATAACCAAGACCTAAAATCAAGTGTTAAATCAAGTTTAAATCAATTCAAAGGGTGTTAAGTTTTCCGCTGATAAAACCAACACAGCCAAGTTAAGATTCAGGTTAAACAGTTGAGTTATTCTATCAACAGCTCTATTGAGTCTGTTGATTGGCTAACTCTGCTGAATAACCAACTTAGTTGTCCCTTAAAGACTCAGCTATTTGTGTTAACTCTGTAATATTTTAAAAAGGACTATAATCGAAAAGTTGGTAAGGTTTATTCAACCCCCCCCCTTCTAAACCTTACTCACACCCATTGGGACCTACATTCGGTCTCAGTGTTTTCTTCTAAATGAATAACCGGTTCCTTAGCTGTATTATCAGTGTCCTTGGAAAATGATGAGGCCTTAGGAGATGGCTCATTATTTAATTTAAATCTCATAGGAGTCGTCTTCTCACTGACTTGGCTCTGAGATTTGAGAACATCTTCAGCTGTGTTCGTTGCTGGATCTTCATGAAGTGTGGACTCAGCTTCATCCTCCGATCCCAGAAATGAAGTATCAATATTATCTTGGGAGGCATGGAGAGCGCTTATCTCCTTTTCTGCATCAGCGCCTTCAATCTTTACCCTTACCCGGGAAGTCTCAACCTCCCATGGGCCTTTTTATACACCCAGCAGTCTCCACTGCTGCAGGGCCTTCTTCATTCCCTTCGATAGTCTCAACAATCTTAGGGTCTTCAATTATCCCTTTGACAGACACAGTTGTCTTAAGGTCTTGGACATTGGCATCCATCGGAGTCTCAACTCCTTGGATTGCACTTTCGTGAGCCCCAGTGTTAACTCCAGGGCTTCACCATCCTTTGCCTCGGCTATGGCGGCGTCGTCGGCCTTCAATGCAATCGACATCTTAGTCGAAATGACTTAATTGTTTGAGCGCCATTAATGTCACCGCTGCTCTTCTATGTTTTTCTCAACTTCACCTCCTAATCGCATTGGTTTGTCTCCCACGGCAACCTCCAACCCAACTGCGGTGGAGAGAGTTTCCCCCCTTAGCTGGCGCACCAGCTGAGTAAATGAGAATGGGGTCACTCTGCTCCTGAGACGCGGCTATTCCCTCTGAGTGTACAGCCGCAGGGGCAGGTGTGTTAACACCTTCATCAGGGGTTGGCTTGGCTTGGGTGCCCAAATTCCTAGCTTCATCGCCATTTCCCTGTGAGCCATCAATCGAGTGCACGGGGGATGTGGTGACAACTATGGTTGTCGCAATCTGCTGTGCCACTCCCAGGGGATCAGTCTGAAGAAGGGTTTGAGAGGACTCTCCTGGACCTTCTAGTAGACTTTGCTCGTGCATGGCTTTGGATTCCTTCAAAGCCTGCTGCATTTCTGACTTCTCTGTTGCAGCAGCTGGATCCTTATCTTCATCGATGATCGTGTATTCATGAAGGTGCTCATGTGTGTGCTCATGAGTCCCTGTGAATACACATATCTTGGACTTCTCTAAGGCTCGGGCTCGCTCCTCAGCTATCTCTTTCTCATCTTCCTTAAGAATGCGGAGGATGTCCAAGCAGTTCTCTTCATTTAGGACAGATTTGACATCTGAAACACCAAGGAATTGGATAAGCTCTTCTTCCTCCTCGATGAAGTCAGGGCGAGTGAACTGCAGCCTTGAGTGATCCAACTTCCATGCCCTCCATTCTCTTAATCTTCTCTGAATGTCAGGGTAGATGGGAGAGTACATGATTAAGTTATCATCATCATCATCATATTCTTCTCCAGTCTCTTGAATGGGGGCTAAGGGGCCTTGCTCCTCCTCAGTTTCAGCAGCATCCATCTGAGGAGGTGAGACAACTTTTTCAATTTCAGGCTTAGTTGTCTCGGCTGCTTCAATTTCCTCAGCTGTCTTCATCACAGTTGGGTCTTCGGTGGGTCTCTGCTGATCATCATCAACAGTCTTCTCAGGTACATCAACAACTTCGTGGAGATCGCTCTTCCGATCATCGCAGATCTCGCTTTTCTTTCTCTGGGGAGCCGGATTCAATTTGTCTTTTCAAGCTCAGAGTGCCTGAACAGGTGTCATCTTTTGGTGCGAACCAGTGGGATCTCTGGTTCCATCTCAGCAGATTCTTCAATAGCGGGGGCTTGGACACGTTTCTTAGAGGTAGCTGCCTTTCTTGACTTGGCAGTCCACATCTTCTTCACGATAGGGGAGGGAATATTGGGTTTCTCCTCTATCTTGGCTGTTGGGGCAGGGGGCTCGGCTGTACGGGCAGGTGACTGGGCTGCGTGGGCAGGATCTTTGGACTTGGCTGCGGGAGCAGGTGCTTTCTTTGTCTTGGCTACAGGGGCAGGGGCAAGCTTGGATACCACAGCTTTTTTCTTGGGTGGAGGGGTCTCAGCTGTGTCTTCGGGATCAATTGATTCCCCCTCACTGGTATCAGCCTTTCTAGCATGAGCTTTCCTCGGGCTGCTGAGAGGTTCGCCTTGAACATCTTCTTGCTAACATGGAAGGGCTTGCCATGTCGGAGAGCAATACCCTTCACCTCCATCAGATGGCCAATTACCAGGCCATAACCCAAGGAACATCCAAAGGACCCATCCACCTTATAGGTTCTATTCAGCACATTCTGGCAAATTCGGCTGAAAACGAGCTCAGCCCAGTTGACTTTCTTCTCTTGCATGATCGCAGCCATCACGATCAGGTTAGTTTTGGACAGCTGATTGAAGCTTCCAAACTTCATGTCCACGAACTTTGAGACGACATCCATTAGCTTATGGTAGTCATCCATTAGCTCTTTCTTGGATGTATACACCACTTTCGCAGCACACTCTGGCTTGGAAACCTCTTTCCAAGCCGTAGCTAAGTCGACATCTTTCTCAGAGATGTCTTCCAATCCCTCCGTGGGCAATAAACAGTGCTCAACAAGGTCTGTTGCATTGAGTTTGATGACCTTGCTGTGGATGGAGGACTTGATTTCATCATCCTGCACTTCTGCATTCACATAGAACATGGATACCTCTTCAAGGTATGTATGTGTGAACTGCATTGTCAGAAAGTCCTTCAGACCGGACTTCTCCAATTTCTCATCAATCTTCTTGACCAGGGTTTCATCGACACCCTGTTTGATCATTCCTTTAAAATCCACTAAAGAACCACTGTGGATTTTCTTGGAGAGCTTTGCGAAAAATCATAAGTTGGGGACCTTTTTTAGAAGTTTCTACCTATTGAAATGCGAGAAAACTTGCTTGAGAGAACTAGGGTTTTCACTAAGTTTAAGAGAAAATGCACTCTCTTTGCTTGAAGATGAATAGTTCGCGTGAGAGAGAGAAAGATAAAGTTTCATATATAAGGAACGTGAAAAGGACGGTTTTGATTTTGAAATTTTTGATCGAGATCTACGGCTAAGATTAGAGCTTCCAAATCGCATTTAATTCCCGCATTAAATGCATCAACATTTATATCCAATCATATGGTTTATCGAAAGCGAGGCTTTTTCTTTGTGGACCGTCATTATTACGCCGATGTCATCCTTAAAAATATTCCCACTTAATTAAAACGATCGTGTTTTTGTCACTTAGCTCATAAATGATTCAACTTATCTCCAAGGTGACTCAACTCGCTCTCCTCTCTTCTCATGATGTAACTCAAATTTGTCACCTAACTTCTGGTGACTTCTCGATTGAGGTTGTTTTACTTGGTGAAATATGAAACTTGTTTTTTTCTATTTTGTCATCTTTTTTCTCTCATTGATTGAGTTTCTTGAGTATTCTAACTAAGCTCAATTAACCCTAACTCATTCTTGAGCTATTCAAATCTTGATTCACATAAAGGCTTTGTGAATATATCTAACCGCCTATCGGTTGAGATGTATTCTAAGGTGATGTCTTTCTTTTCAACATGATCTCTTATGAAGTGATATCGACATCAATGTGCTTTGTTCTTGAATGCAACACTAGATTTTGAGTGATTGCAATGGCACTAGTGTTATCACGCATAATTGGAATTTCTTTTTCTTCAACATCATAATCTCTCATTTCTTTGTCTCATCCATAAGACTTGGGCACAAAAAATTTGCCCACAATGATGTACTCGCTTCAAGCGTGGGTGTAGCTATTGAATTTTGTTTCTTCTTGAACCAAGAAACCAATCTATTTCAAGCATTTGACATGTACCGAAGTACTCTTCTGTCAACTCTACATCCAAAGATAGTCCGAGTCCGAGTAACCAACTAGCTTGAATCCTCCTTCCTTTGGATACCATAAGCCGACTTCCTGGCATTTTTTAAATATCTTAGGATTCTCTTGGTTGCGATCATGTGGCTTTCCTTAGGTGCGATTTGAAATCTTGCACATACACCTACTATAAAGGTTATGTCCGGCACGCTTCTTTGTTAGATAGAGCAAAGATCCAATGAGGGCTCTATATCCGGTTTCATCAACAGACTTTTCCATCTCGCATCCATGTCCATCTTGATGATGTATTTATTGAAATTTTCACAGAAGACTTCTCTTCCATACCAAATTCTTCATTAAATCTCTGGTATATGTTGTTTGGCTTATGAAGGTTCCATCCTTCAATTGTTTGACTTGAAGTCCTAGAAAGAAAGTCAGCTCTCCCATCATGCTCATCTCAAATTTTCCTTGCATGAGGTTTGAGAACTTGTCACACAGCACTTTATTTGTGGATCCAAAGATGATGTCATCAACATATATTTGAACAAGCAGTATATTTCTCCATCTTGAATCCTGAAGAGTGTTCTATCAACTTTGCCTTTGGTGAATCCATTGTCAGTTCGAAATTGAGACAATGTATCATACAATGCTCTTGGTGCTTGTTTCAATCCATACAAAGCTTTCTTGAGCTTGTAGACTTTATCTCCAATAGTTTTCTGCTCAAAACCTGGAGGTTGTTCAACATAGACTTCTTCCTCGAATAGTCCCTTTAGAAATGCACTCTTTACATCCATTTGATACATAGTGAAGTTCTTATGTGCAGCATAAGCAAGAAACATTCTTATTGCTTCCAATCTTTCAACAGGAGCAAAGGTTTCATCAAAATCTATGTCTTCTTCTTGGCAATACCCTTTGGCTACCAATCTTGCTTTGTTTTCTTACAATGATCCTTCCTCATTCATCTTGTTTCCGAAAACCCATTTTGTACCAATTACATTTTGGTGGGTTGGCCTTTGGACTAACTCCATACTTTGTTTCTTTCAAACAGATTCAGTTCTTCTTGCATGGCTTGAATCCAATGTGTGTCATCCAATGCTTGAGACACATCTTTAGGCTCCATCTGGGAAATAAAACAAGTGAACATAGCTTCATGTTATGCTCTGGATCTGATTCTTATGCCATCTCTAACATCTCCAATGACTAACTCTGGCGGATGGTCTCTCAGCCATCTCACATCAAGTTGGAGTAAGTCTGTTGGATTTAGCCGTCTCGCAGCTAAGTTGTCTTGAACAACTCTTTCATCTTCATTCAGCTGTAGACCTTCCAGCTGTCTTTGAGATTCAGCTATCTCATCTTCATCAGGGTTGAGTGCTCTCACTTCAGCTTCAACATAAGGACTCTTCTACATAGTTGGCTGATTCAGCTTATCAGCTAACTCTTCAATGTCTTTTCCACTCAAATTAGGTTAACCAAAAACCACATGGCTAGACTCTTCTATAACCATAGTTCTCTTGTTCAGCACTCTATAAGCTTTACTCTCAGCTGAGTATCCCAAAAAGATACATTCATCAGCTTTAGCATCAAAAGCCTTCAAATTATCTTTGCCATTATTATGGATGAAGCATTTACATCCAAATATCCTGAAATATCCAACATTTGGCTTTCACCCTGTCCAGATTTCATAGGGAGTCTTGGTTAATTGCTTGTTAATCATGCATTTATTTTGAATATAGCATGCAGTATTTATAGCTTCAGCCCAAAATCTCTTAGGCAACCCAGCTTCAGCTAACATTGTCCTTGCAGCTTCCTTGAGAGTTATGTTCCTTCTTTCACTACTCCATTTTGATGTGGAGTCCTTGCGGTGACAACTCATGAGTAATACCATTTTGAACACAATCGAAGTTATTATCCCATTGACAAACGTCGAGATCTTATTTTTATAATGGTTTGGCTCTTCTCATTTTGAACTTTCTTCATCAGCTGAGGTAACTTCTCCAAAGTTTCCTTCTTTTTACACATGAAAATTGTCCACCACCACTAAGGTGTATTTCTTTCCAGTTATGCTAGCTGGTTCAACTGGACCAAATAAGGTGTATTTATTTCCACTTAAGCTAGATGGTTCAACTAGACCAAATAAATCCATACTTTTTCTTTCTTGTACACTGAGTCTGGCAAACGTTCTACAAGATGGCTCCTTGCAAGCTTGTTGATTGTCTTGAAATTCATATGACTCAGCTTCTTGTGCCACAGCCAACTTGATTCGGTTGTGCTCTTTGCTAATAGATAAGTACTTGGTGTGGCAGTAGACCAATCTACCACATACATAATTTTCTATCTTGAGCCTTGCAACACTATTTCATTTGATTCAGCATCTTTGATCTGGCACGCTCCCATGTTGAATCCCACATTATAGCCTTTGTCACAGAGTTGGCTGATGCTCAACAGGTTGAAGTTGAGGCCTTCAATATAAGCAACACCTGTGATTTCCAATCTATTTTTCTTGATAGATCATGTGCCTTTGATCTCCCCTAGAGCTTAATTTCCTCCAAATATGACTTTAGCACCTCTAATCTCCTTGAATCTTGACAGGTTTTTGTTGTTTCCTGTAATATGTCTGGAACAGCCACTATCTATGTACCAGGTTCCTTGGCACTCAACTGTTCCTTGAACCTGCAATCAAGGAAATCAGTTTTTAGGTACCCATACTTGTGTGGGTCCTGAGGGGTTAGTGTTGTAAGAGGTTGCCATATATCAGTTCCATAATCATAATACACATTATCAAATTGCTTGGGGGTTTTAGGTTCATACAGCTGTCTCTTTTGTCTGTATGCCTCTGTGTGTGTTTTAGCAATTGCTTTCTTGGGGTGGTTGTGGTATTTCTAAGTGTAGTGGTTGGGTGCATATGTGTGCTTATAATAGCTCTTTTGCCTTTGGAATGACCTTTGTTGAGGTTTAGGTCTTTGCCATTTTGGCTTGTATTCCTTAGGTCTTTGATGATGTTTCACATTATTCCAATCAGCATAGTTTGGATAGTTTCTACCATTCCCATCATATGTATTTCTCTGATGAAATTTCTGGGGTTTCTGGTAGCTCTGTTTGCTTTTCACAGAGTATTTTCTGTTTGGAGTTTGCTGAGGAACTCGGCTGGATTTCTTCTCAGCTGTCCTCTCAGCATACTCAACCGGTTGCTTTCCTTTTCCTTTATATCCAAGGCCAATATGATTTTGATTGTGCTCAGGGATGGATGCGTGTGCAACATTTGGTGTTTTGGGTTTTTGGGATGCTTCATTACTTGAAGATCCTTTTTCCAAAATCACTCTTGGAGTTTGACTATGCACAAATGAATTAAATCTTATGCATGTCTTATCTCCACATTCTTTTTGGCTAATAATAAATTCATCCACTGATTTGGATGCCTTTGTAAATGAGACAATCACATTTTTAAGATCTTTTTCTCTCTTTTCTATAGCAGCTAACTCTGCTATGATCTTGGCATTTTCAGCCTTCAGCTTAGTGTTCTCATCAGCTATGTAACTCAGAGTACTCAGCTCTTTAGTCAGCTGTGTTAGGAATTTTATTGTTTAGATTTTGATGAATGCCATGTAAAACTTAGAATAGAAAGTTGGCTCCCCAATTTTGTTGTAAATTGTATTGTAACAATTAGAGTGGCCAAAGCCGAGTTAAGTCGCCTACGCCCCAACATGCAAGAAGACAATCGAAGGCTTGAAGGAAAAACTCTCTTTGAGAGACATTTGAGTACGGCAAAGAAGAGCAGACAGGAACTCGATGAAGAAGCGGTGAGATGCGGTGAGTGGAACATCAGTCAAGTCAACTCAAGAGAAGCCAAGTCTCAAGCCGAAGTCAAGTGATGAAGAGTCATCCAATGATTGGAAGTGACTCTAAGTCACCTGGGGAAAGCAAGGAAATGCGGTCAAGTCGAGATAATCAGAAAAGAACCGTTGCACGTAAATCAAGAGATTTACTTAAACAAGTAATATCTCCATACCACCTTTCTTGGAGTGCTCATCCCCGAAGCGTGCAAAAGGAATGAACCAATGGGAAGCACTACACCGTGTCGAACTACGAAAAGGTGATAAAACAATCCATACGAGGAAATGGCAATTCCAAGCGCAAGCCAACGATCGCAAAGTGACTTTCAAAAATGAGCCTATCTCTTCAACGGGCAAATTTTTGAAAGTTCACTATAAAAGGCCGAGGAGTTTGTTTGAGAAGAATGATGAATGACACACGTGAGATATACAAGCTTATCAAAATGAAACATTCTCAATCCTCAAGCCTACATTTCAAGTACATCAATCCAACACTTACCCGTGAAGGAAAGAGAACTTCAATCAGTTGAAGAGGAAAATATCGAAAACAAGGGGTCTACATTCCGGGAAGGATTGTAGAAAGGTTCAGGATGTACCAAGTCTTAAGCTTTTGGAGGGCTTCGTGATCAAATCCAAAGTGCTTGAGCAAGTGAGTCAGTAGTAGCAAAGCGCAGCCTGCCCTGTGAAGAAGCCGAGTCGCAGAAGCCGGTGAGTGATCAAGGCGTCTCGCATCGAGTCCCAAAGGATCAAGTCGAACATTTGTTGTGATCAAGACTTGTATCCGGATCTGTTACCACTTTGTAAACCGATCATTACCTAGTGGATTCCTCCAGGAGTTGGAGAAGAGAGGAGTAGAAGAATTACCCCATCTTGAACCTCTATAAAAATTCTATTGTGTCATTTACATTTCAAAGATTTAAATTCTCGCACTTTTAATCGCTTATATCTGCCGATAAATTTGCTATCCATTTGATAATTTATAAGTACTAAATCAAGTCAGTAAAATCTTGCTTAATCAAACATAAGGGTGTTAAGTCTTCCAATAAAAACAAAACCACAGTTGAGTCAAATTATAGCCAACGGTGAGTTACTCTATTAATTAACAAATTTGTTGATCGTTGAGAGATTAACTCTTGAGTGACTAATTCAACTGTCCATCAAGGACACTGTTGTGTAGAACTCAGTAGATTTAAAAGGACTAAATCGAAAATTTGGTAAGGTTTATTCAACCCCCCTTCTAAACCTTACACTTACACCCCTTGGGACCTACAAGTGGTATCGGAGCGGTTGGTTCATTGAACCCTCCGCACCGTTTCTTGAACTAGATCTCCAAACTTTTCAAAGTCCGCTTTAGTACTTAAACTTTCAAAACTCTTTTCTATCATTAAAAGTTATTATCATGGAAGCAAATCTAACACGCATTCCTATGTTCACTATTGAAGAATTTGATGATTGGAAAATTCGTATGTGCTCATCTATCAAAGATTACATGATGAGATGTGGATAGTGATAGAAGATGATCCTCTCGCAAATAATAAAGGTGAACACATTGCACGAAGAGTTGCGGTGAAGGAGAAGAAGATGTTGCTCCCGGCACGATCATGGTTGAAAAACCAAGAAGCGAGTGGACAAATGATGATGAGAAAAAGGTACAACTGGACAATGTAGCCAAGGACATCCTGTACAAAACCTTGACAAAGCCATGTTCAATAAAGTCAAATCTTGCAAAACGGCTAAGGAAATGGGGAAGTCGACATTGATTTGTGAAGGCTCGAGCAAATCAAAGAAAACAAACTATCGTGGTCGTACAAAAATTTGAGAACTTCAAAATGATCTCGGGAGAAAACCTGGATCAACTGGATGCTCGGTTCACGTAAATCACAAATGAGCTATCGCACTTGGAAAGGAATATACGAGAAGGAAATGTGTATGAAAATACTAAAAAGTCTTCCAAATTGAATGGGAAATGAAGGTCATGGCTTTCGGAGACACTCCATGGACCTATCAAAGACATCCAATCATGAGTTATTCTCGGACCTCAAAGCCTACGAGTTTGAGCCGAGAAGGAAAGACCAGGAGGAGACAGTTGTACCCAAAACAATTTGCTCTAATTGTTAAAGATGGGAAGAGAGCCGAGGTCAAAGAAGTCATTGACCCGGGAAGAAATAGCCCTGATGGTTAAAAGATTCAACAAGTTCTTTAATAAGAACTACAAGAGAGGAAGGGTGAATCTTCCGAGAAGACACTCGGCTCCCTCAAAATCAAGGAAGAAAGGCCAACCAAGAGAAAGATCATCAAAAAGTTGAATATCAAAGGTGACAACTCAAGAATGGAAAGAGTGATCAAAAGGTGAATATCTATGTTGGAACTGTAGACAACCAGGTCACTATGCCATTGATGTTCATATCCTGTAGTCGGCAAATACGAGAGATGAAGAAGAAAGAAAGGTCTTGAGAGAAAGAAGACAAGAAAAGAAAAAGGCAATGATGGTGCAGAGAGATCGAGACAGACAAGTCGGGAGGGACGGTGACTCGACTCGAGAGCAAATGAAGTTGACTACTCAAGTGACTACGAAGAAGAAGCCTTGATCCGCTTGATTGCCAAAGAACAAGATCAAGAAGATGAGGTACAATCTAACTCAACAAGCTCGGACACTAGTGATAGTGATCGTGACACACACACTTCATCACCCACTCGATCTTTATGATTCATTAGGCAAAATGATGAAAGATTTTGAGCACATTAAAACCTCACACACACTATTGAATGAGGAAAACAGCCTACTCAAAAGTCAAAACTCAAAGTCGACTAAGGAGCCGAGTACTCTAAGTCAAATAGCCGATGAGAATAAAAGTTTAAAGGTGAAAATGCTAAATTAATAGCAGAAATTCTTTGCTATAGAAAAGAGGGAGAATGACCTCAAGAATGTTATTGCCTCATTCACTAAGGCATCTAAATCATTGGATGATCTTATTATGAGTCAAAAAGAATGTGGAGACAAGACACGCTTAGGATTCAATTCCTCTATGCTATGTCAAACCTCAAGAGTAATTTTGGAAAAAGGATCTTCAAGTCATGAAGAATCTGAAAGATCCAAAACTCTAAATGTTGCACACACATTTACTCCAAAGCACAATACTAAGCAAACTGGCCTTGGTTACAAAGGAAAAGGAAAAATGACTAGTTGAGAGTCTTTGAAAGGACGGTGAGAAGAGATTCACCTGAGTCCTCAAACAGACTCCAAACAAAAATACTCAGTAAAGAAGAAGCGAGCTACCAAAAATCCCAGAAAACTCATAAGAGAAATACATATGATGGGAATGGTAGAAAATATCCAAGCCAAGCTGATTGGAATAATGTGAACTATCAGCATAGACTTATGGAATATAAGCCCAAATGGCAAAGGCCTAGAACTCAACAAAGGCCATTCCAAAAGTATAAGAGCTTTCATCAAAGACACATATGCACTAGGCACTACACTCAAAGACACCACAATTACCCAAGAAAGGCAATTGCTAAAACACATATGCGGCATACGAGACAAAAAGACAGTTGTATGAACTGGACTCCCCAAGCAATTTGCCAGGATTAATTATGATTATGGCATCGATAGATGGCAACCTCTTAGAGTCAAATCATTTGGCTATAGGTTGGTTGGATCATCTTATAATTCTAACCCCTCGGGACCCTGCACAAGCATGGGTACCTAAAACTTAATTTCCTTGATTGCGGGTTCAAGGAGCAGTGAGTGCCAAGGAACCTGGTACATGGATAGTGGTCATTCCGGACATATGACAGAAATAAAAGAAATGTCAAAATTCAAGGAAGTTAAAGGAGCAAAAGTCATATTTGGAGGAAATGAAGCTCAGGTGAAATAAAAGGCATTGGATCCATCAAGAGGAATGGTTTAGAAATCACAGATGTAGCATATGTTGAAGGACTAAACTTCAATTTACTAAGCATCGATCAACTTTGTGACAAGGGCTACAATGTTGGATTCAACATGGGCATATGCCAAATCAAAGACATTTAATCAAATGAAGTGTGTGCAAGGATGTAGACGAGAAAAATATGTATGTAGTGGATTGGTCAATGCAACACCCAAAGACCTGTCTACTTGCAAAGAGCACAAATTGAATCAAGTTGGGTGTGGCACAAAAAGAGTCACCCGAATTTCAAAACAATTAACAAGCTGGCAAAAAGTCATCTTGTGGAAGGACTTCCGGACTCAGTATACAAGAAGGAGAGTATATGTGACGCATGTCGAAGGAAAACAAATCAAGTCGTCATTTAAAGAAAAAGACATGCCCATCCTCAACAAGAATATTGCACCGCTTCATATGGATCTATTTGGCCCAAAGTGGAACCAAACAAAGATAAGTGGAAAGAAATACACCTTGGTGGTAGTAGATGACTACTCAAGATATACATGGACAATTTTCATGTGTAAGAAGAAAGAAACTCTACAAAAAAGCGCCACGGTGATGAAAAGGATTCAAAACGAGAAGAGTCAAACCATTATCAAAATAAGATCAGATAGAGGAACCGAGTTTGTCAATGGAATAATAACTCGATATTGTATTGAGAATGGTATTGGCCATGAACTATCTCAGCAAGGACTCCTGTGAGAATGGAGTTGCGAAACAAGGAATAGAACTCTCAAAGAAGCAAAGAAGGACCATGTTAGTCAAGCAGAGTTACCAAAAAGATTTTGGGTCAAGCAATCAACACACTGCTACACTCAAAACAGGATGTATGATAAATAGACGGTGACAAAGACTCCCTATGAGATCCGGACGGGAAGAAAACCAAATGTTTCATATTTGAGAATATTTGGATGTAAATGCTTCATTCACAACAATGGCAAAGACAATCTAAAGGCTTTTGATGCTAAAGTCGATGAAGGTATCTTCTTAGGATACTCACTGAAAGCAAAGCCTATAGAATACTCAACAAAAGAACTATGGTTACTGAAGAATCCATTCATGTAGTATTCGATGAGCCAAATGTAAATGGAGAAGACATTGAAGAGTCGGCTAATAAGTGAAACATCCAACCATACGTAAGAGTCCCTATCTTTGTCAAGTCAAGTGGGATTATCAATTTAGAAGAAGATGAGATAGCTGAATCTCAAAAGCGGTGGAAAATCTGCGGTTGAGTGACCACGAGAGAGCCGACCCACAAGAAACGGTACCGCAAGTCGATCAATCCAGCTAACTTACTCCAACCCGACGTAAGATGGCCGAGAGACCATCCACGAACTTGTCATTGGAGATATAAGAGAAGGTGTCAAGACAAGATCAGAACTCAACAAGAAGCAATGTTCACATGCTTCATTTCGCAAATAGAGCCCAAAGATGTGTCACAAGCATTGAATGACACACATTGGATTCAGCTATGCAAGAAGAGTCAATCGGTTTGAGAGAAATAAAGTATGGGAATTAGTGCAAAGACCCATACATCAAAATGTCATTGGAACCAAATGGGTGTTCGTAAATAAAATGAACGAGGAAGGATCGTGGTAAGAAACAAAGCAAGATTGGTAGCAAAGGATATTGCCAAGAAGAAGGCAATAAGGAGATGGCGATGAAACGGGACAATGGGGACCCCAATCGAGCTAACCCCTATTGAAGGTGTGCTACCACCTACCCCAACGGTTGAACCATCAATTGAAAAGCCGGGAGTTTGAAGACGAGTGACCCCACTCCAAGTCACTCGGTGGTGCGCCACGGTGAGGGGAAACTCCCTCCACCGCAGCAAGGTCGGAGGATCTTGCAGATGACTCGACAAAGAAGCAAGGAGGCGAAGAAGAGAAATTACAATCACAAGAAGAACAGCAAGTTGCCATCAACGAAGCTCCAGGCGATTGAGACTGTCTCGGTGAGGTGCCAATCGCTCGAAGGCTAATGACGCCGCGATGCGATGCGGTCGAGCCTGAGGAAGAATGAATAGCCCGGGAGTTAACACTGGCGATGAAAGTGCAATCCATGGGGTTGAGACTCCAATGGATGCCACTGTAGAAGACCCTAAGACAGTGACATCGTCGAAAGGGAGGACAAGGCCTCGCAGCAAAGAGAGACCGAGGCTGGAGGAAATGAAGGCCCACGGGAGGTTGAGACTTCCTGGGGTAAAGAGGTCAAGTAGAGAACATCCCTCCCGCAATCATCGACCCATCTCGAGAAGGAGATCAGCGCGCACTTCATGATTCCCAGGACAACCCCGATGTCACTTTTCCGGGATCAAAAGGCGAAGAAGAAAGTCGAGTCAACCCCATGACAAATCCAAAAGACTCGGTGTGGATGTTCCAGGCACGAGCAAGTCGATCCCAAGACTACTCGTCAAACTTTTAACTTTGATGATGAGCCACCACTAGAAATCTCATCATCGTCCGATGACGCCGCGCGATAAGGCCGAGGACAAGTCTCATGAAATGGAAAAATCAGTGAGACCAACGAAGGCTGTTAAGATGTTGAGGCTCGGCAAGCCGGGTCTACTTCACAACCAAACCCAATTTGAACCAGAGACCACCGCTCCGGCTCCTCAAGTCGCAGCAGATCGATTCCCAAAAGAACTTCACGCGCACCGCTCATCATCGAAGCATCCCACCGGCGGTGATGAATCTTTGTGGAATCTTTCCTTTCTCACTTTGGAGATACGAGAACTCCACGAAGAGTCGAAAATGAACAAGCACGCTATCACAAACCACCTCCTGTTCTTCCAACAGACACCATTGTTCCGGCTAATTATGACTTCGATCTTTGTATGGCCATCACCGCAATGAAGAATAGTGAAGTTCGAGAAGTGTTCAAGGCACTCTTTCTCAAGTTGAACGGATGGAGAGGCATCAAGCCTCTTTGGACATGCGCCTGGACAACAGGATGCCACCCTACGGTGACTTAAGAGGCATAACAGTTCGAATAAGGGAATGGTGGCAACAAAGAAGAAACAATGCGTGTGGAGCAATGTGAGATACTTGGACAATTGTTCAACAAGTCTGGTGTGGAGAGTCGAAAATGAAAAACGAAAACGGCCGAGGAACACATTGAGCATATGCATGAAGCTCACACCGCCGAGATCAAGGCGCTGCGTGAGCGTAATGCAAATGATATACGCGTTTGGAAGAACACATGACAAGAAAATTCAGCCTTCTCATGGCCGAGATGAAGCCGATTTGTGAGAATCCAACGCTACTCGTTCAATTCGGCCGCATATAACGCAGCAGACTTGAAGCAGAATTCAACCATCGAAGACTTCGACTTCATGCTTGCAAAGATGTTCCTGGGGTTCCTCTATCCTTTGATGATGCCAAAAAGGGGGAAGAGGAATACCTTAAAGCACAAAATCAAGTTTGAAAAAAGAAAGGAGAAGCGGTGAGAAGGGAAAATCAGGAAGTCCTAAAACAGAAGAAAGGAAAACTTGTTGAGGGGAAGGATCGGCAGATGTAACATTGATGATTGCACAAACCCCCAACAAGGTCCATCACGGTGACATTATAAGCAAACAAACTCCCCGTGACTCGCCACTCCAACACTGTTGTATCTATGGTTGAGAAGAGAAAAGCAATTGAAGCGAGGGATGAAGGAAGTGGAAGGAAGAATGGATGCCAGGGTAATGAACATCTTGAAAGAACATGGAGGCATTCCGGTTGTTTGACAGAGACACGTACGCCATTTCGAGATGTCGGGACAGAGCCAAGATCGGTTGACGAATTCAAAACGCTCGAATCAAGGATATTTTGCAAATATGTCCATGGCTCAAGCTTGGGACTGTCTTGGGAAAAGGGTCTCACATTATGTGAAAAGGCGACAGCAAGCAGACAACCCGCAATCACTCTCTGGTCACTCCGTGGGCACTCACCGTGGAAAGAAGAAGACTCGAAGACAAAGATACGCCCAGGAGGTAGAGGAAGAAGAAGCGATGGAGGAAGAAGCTTGGACTCCAGGCCTCGCCCAAGAACATTGAATACGTAGATCCGGGGAAGAAAGGAGGGATCTCTTGGGCCGGGCTTGACCAAGTGGCAAATTTGCGAGTGGCTAAAACTAACGCCGAGTATGCAAAAAGAATAGAAGAAGAAAACAAGAGACAAACTCGGCTATGGCGGGGAGAGACAGGAAAGAATAAGAATAGATGAAGGCAAGAAAAGCATATGAGAAGAAAAAAAAGGCGGTGATGACGAGAAGAAGAGAAAGAAGAGAAGAAGATCTTTGATCAAGACGAAAGAAGGAGACGGCGAATAAGATGAAGTGTTGCTATCCAACCCTTCGTGTATTTTATATGTAAATACATACAATGTAAGTCTTCGTAATAAAGCTATAAATTTTCTATTTTTGTGAAGACAATTATATACTCGATACACCTTGTGCTTGATTGTGTTAAGCACAAGAATGATATGATCAATAAAAAGATTGATTTGCGCATACATTCTATGTCAATACACTATCAGATATGCATCTTTGTTATTTGCATCTTGGTATGATTTAAGTTTTGGCATCATCAAAAAGGGGGAAATTGTTAGGAATTTTATTGTTTAGATTTTGATGAATGCCATGTAAAACTTAGAATAGAAAGTTGGCTTCCCAATTCTTGTTGTAAATTGTATTGTAACAATTAGAGCCGCCAAGCCGAGTTAAGTCGCCTACGCCCAACATGCAAGAAGACAATCAAGGCTTGAAGGAAAACTCTGTGAGAGACAAATTTGAGTATGGCAAAGAAGAGCAGACAGAACTCGATCTGAAGAAGCGGTGAGATGCGGTGAGTGGAACATCGATCAAGTCAACTCAAGAGAAGCAAGTCTCAAGTCAAGTGACGAAGAGTCATCCATTATTGGAAGTCGACTCTAAGTCACCTGGGGGAAAGCAAGGAAATGCGGTCAAGTCGAGATAATCAGAAAAGAACCGTTTGTACGTAAATCAAGAGATTTACTTAAACAAGTAATATCTCCATACCACCTTTCTTGGAGTGCTCGGTCCCAGGAAGCGTGCAAAAGGAATGAACAATGGGAAGCACTACACCGTGTCGAACTCGAAAAGGTGATAAAACAATCCATACGAGGAAATGGCAATTCCAAGAATCGCAAGCCAACGATTTGCAAAGTGACTTTCAAAAATGAGCCTATCTCTTCAACGGGCAAATTTTTGAAAGTTCACTATAAAAGGCCGAGGAGTTTGTTTGAGAAGAATGATGAATGACACACGTGAGATATACAAGCTTATCAAAATCTGAAACATTCTCAATCCTCAAGCCTACATTTCAAGTACATCAATCCAACACTTTTTGTGAAGGAAAGAGAACTTCAATCGGTTGAAGAGGAAAATATCGAAAACAAGGGGTCTACATTCCGGGAAGGATTGTAGAAAGGTTCAAGCGTCAACCAAGTCTTAAGCTTTTGGAGGGCTTCATGATCAAATCCAAAGTGCTTGAGCAAGTGAGTTGTAGTAGCAAGCGCAGCTGCCTGTGAAGAAGCCGAGTCGCACGAGAAGCTTGGTGAGTGATCAAGGCGTCTCATCGAGTCCCAAAGGATCAAGTCAATTTGTTGTGATCAAGACTTGTATCCGGGACTGTTACCACTTTGTAAACCGATCATTACCTAGTGGATTCCTCCGGGAGTTGGAGAAGAGAGGAGTAGAAGAATTACCCCATCTTGAACCTCTATAAAAATTCTATTGTGTCATTTACATTTCAAAGATTTAAATTCTCGCACTTTTAATCGCTTATATCTGCGATAAATTTGCTATCCATTTGATAATTTATAAGTACTAAATCAAGTCAGTAAAATCTTGCTTAATCAAACATAAGGGTGTTAAGTCTTCCATTGAAAACAAAACCACAGTTGAGTCAAATTATAGCCAACAAGTGAGTTACTCTATTATTGACTCAATTTGAGTCTGTTGAGAGATTAACTCTCTTGAGTGACTAATTCAATGTCCATCAAGGACACGGTGTGTAGAACTCAGAGATTTAAAAGGACTAAATCGAAAATTTGGTAAGGTTTATTCAACCCCCCCCTTCTAAACCTTACACTTACACCCCTTGGGACCTACAAGCTGTGAGTTTTGGCTTTTAAGCTGGTTGTTTTCCTCATTTAGAATTGTGTGTGAGGATTTTATGTGTTCAAAATCTTTCATCATTTTGCCTAATGAATCATAAAGATTAGTGGGTGATGAAGTGTGTGTATCATAGTCACTATCACTTGAATCAGAATGAGATGAGTTAGAGTGTACCTCATCTTCTTGTTCTTATTTTTTAGCCATAAGACATATCATGGCTTCTTCCTCAGAATCACTTGAGTAGTCTGCTTCACTACTATCTGAGTCTTCTGCCTCTTTGCACTTGGCTGGCTCAGCAGTCTCAGCAGCCAACATGGCTTTTTTCTTTTTCTGTCTTCTTTCCCTGAAGACTTTTCTTTCTTCTTTATTCCTGTACTTGTTGACTGGTGGATAGGAACAGTCAACAGGAAAATGTCCTGGTTGTCTGCAATTCCAGCACAGGTTCTCAGCTCTCTGATCATTTCTATCTGTTCTTGGCTTATCAGCTCTCTTATAATCAACCTTTGATGCTCAGCTCTCTTGGGAGGCCTATCTTCCCTTGACTTGGAAGGTGTTGAATGTCTTCTGGAGGTTTCACCCTTGTTTCTCTTGTAGTTCTTATTGAAGAACTTGTTGAATCTTTTAACCATCACACTACAACATAAATGACATTAGCTAACACTCAAAAAATGTTACCTAATGGCTATAAAATGTTACTATAGACAATATGTAGCACTTTTATGGCGTTGCATTTTTTGCAACAAGGATTCCCAATTATGATTCGCAGGCCAAACCTGGGGAGAATCCACAATTCAAAGAGAAATCCTTTCCAAAAAGACCAGACAAATGGCTGGAGTTGGTTTAATCAGCATGCTTGGACCTATAGTCTAAGGTACCACTTTTATTAGCTTTTAGTAACACTTTTTCTAAGTGTTACATTAAGTTTTCTATTGGTAACACTTTGAAGCAATATTTCTAAAGTGTTACATATGAATCTTATGTAACACTTTTTTTGTAACAATTTTTATATATGTAACACTTTAAAAAAATACTTCTAAAGTGTTACATATGAATCTTATGTAACACATTTTTTTTTTTGTAGCACTTTCGTCGAAATACTATTTTTTGCCACCAAGTAGATTCGAACCCACAATATTTTACCAATTATGTATGGAAGTGGCAATTTGCCACTAAGCTAAGTTGATTCTTATTACAATTTTTGCTTTGTTTTACATATACACATACACACACATACACATACACATATATATATATTATATGTATATATAATATATATTATATAATAAAGATTATATTTTATAATATATGTATTAAATTATATTATACATTGTATATATCAAATTTTATATTGTATAGTATATAATTGAAAATCATATTATATTAAATATTTACGGACACAACAAATTAAAAATATAAAAAATATATAAAATAAATTTATCGATGGTGATAAATATTCAATCGATAAAAATAAAAATATATAAAAATATAAAATTAATTTTAAAGATGAGATAAAAAAGTTCTTTATAAAAACAAAAATAATAATAAAGAAAATAACAAAAAAATAATTTATCCAAACGGAATAAATTCTAAGTAATTACCGACAACATCAATTTTCATTTTTTTAAAAAAGTAAAAAAATATAAAAAAGGTTAACGATGAAATTGGTCTCCGTTAGTAAAAACCAAAAAAATAAATAATAATAATAATAATAAAAAAATATATATACATGCGCATTTTCCGTTGGTATTAAGACGGAATTAATTGCCAACAAATTTCGTAAAAAATAAAAAAATAAAAGCAAAACTAAAATATTTTGTAAAAAGAAAACAAAAATTGATTAAAAAAGCAGTACATGATGTCTACAATTTTTATGTTTGGTGACATCAATTAATTAAATAAATCTTTGACATGATTTAATGATAGTTATATAATTTTGTGTTACTAAAATATAGCTTATAAAGTGTTACAATCAATAAAATATAGTGTTACCAAGAGTGCTTCTTAAATAAAGTGATACCTATTTGCGTTACAAAAGAAATAACAAAAACAAAGTGATACTTATATAAAAGTGTTACATATAAGTGTTACATATTGATAAAAGTGTTACCTATTTGCGTTACAAAAGAAATAACAAAAAAAAGTGATACTTAAAAGTGTTACTTATATAAAAAGTGTTACATATAAGTGTTACATATTGATAAAGTGCTACAAAAGTGTTACATAAATATTGTAATGTAAAAAGTGTTACAAACATGTGTTACATATGTACCTTACGTAAAAAGTGCTACAAAATTTGTGTTACCAAATGTCATTTATGTTGTAGTGTCAGGGCAATCTCCTCCTGGTCTATGGCTTCCTTTCGCTCGCCTCTTTTCCCTTCACCGCCATCAATGCGGTGTCTTAGGTACAACTATCTCCTCTTGCTCTTTTATTCTCACCTCAAACTCGTAGGCTTTGAGGTCTGAGAATAGCTCATGGTTAGATGTTCTTGAGAGGTCCATTGAATGTCTCAGGGCCATAACCTTCATTTCTCATTCAGCTGGGAGGCTTCTTAAGATCTTCATACACATTTCCTTTTGTGTATACTCTTTCCCCAGAGCTGAAAGCTCATTTGTAATCTCTGTAAATCTGGCATCCAACTGATCCAGAGTTTCACCTGCAAGCATTTTAAAATTTTCAAACTTTTGAATAGCAACAGTTAATTTATTTTCCTTAATTTGTCCTGATCCTTCACAAATTAAGGTCAACTTTTCCCAAATCTCTCTTGCAGATTTTTAAGATTTGACTTTATTGAAATGGCTTTGTCCACTATCTTGTAGAGAATATCCTTGGCCACATTGTCCAGGTTGTATCTTTTTCTATCCTCACTAGTCCACTCAGTCCTTGGTTTTTCAACCATGGATGGTCTTGCTTCAGTAGCAGCTTATTCTCCCTCTGTTGCAGCTACTCTACGTACAGCTGTGTTGACTTTAAGAATTTGCAGCGGCCCATCCTCTATCACAAGCCACATTTCATCATGTAATGCAGATAGATGAGCCTGCATGCGAATTTTCCGATCATCAAATTTTTCTACAGTGAACATAGGAATGCGTGTTAGATTTTCTTCCATGATAATAACTTTGCTTGAAAAGTAAAAGACTTTGAAACACAAGTGCTTAAACACTTTTTGAAAAGATAAAGATATAGTTCAGTAACCAGTGCGGAAGGCTCAATGAACCAACCGCTCTGATACCACTTCCAGGTCCCAAGGGGTGTGAAGTAAGGTTTAGAAGGGGATGGAGTTGAATAAACCTTACCAAATATTCGATTTAAGTCCTTTAAAATTATTCAACAGAGTTGACTCAAACAGATGTGTCCTTGATGGACAGCTAAGTTACCCACTCAACAGACTCGATAGAGCTGTTGATAGTATAACTCGGCTGCTCAAGCCAAATACTTAACTTGGATGATTGGTTTTTAACAGCGGAAGACGTGACACCCTTTGCTTGGTTTTAAGCTTGTTTTTAACACTTGATTTTTAGCACTTGGTTATTTATCAGTCGGATAGCAAATTTAATACTAACAGCAGATATAAAGTGAATATACAGGAAGGTAAATTTGCTAAAAGTAAATGACACAAATATTTTATAGAGGTTCAAAGATGGGGTAATTCTTCTAATCCTCTCTTCTCTAACTCCTGGAGGAATCCACTATATAATAGATCAGTTTACAAAGCGGTGAACTATCTGGAGACAACTTTGATCATACAGCTGGCTTCTCTTGCGACTCAGCGTCTTCACAGGGCAGTTGCCTTGCTACTTTAACGCACTTCTCAAGTTCTTGGATTTGATCACGAAGCCCTCCAACAAACTTGATAATGGTTCGACCTCGAACCTTTCTACAATCCTGACTTGGAAAGTAGACCCTTTTGTTTTACAAACGTTTTCCTCTTCAACAGTTTAAAGTTGTCTCTCCTTCACAGTGTGTGTTGGATCGAGTTTCTTCGAGTTTCAAGCTTGAGGAATATCTTGATAAGCTTTTAGAGAATTGCAGGTTAAATGCTTGAATATTGTTGGATTGTTCGTGGTTCAGGTGTGCAAGGTAACCTCTTCTCAATAGCTTCCTCAGCCTTTTATAGTGTCCATTTGAAATTTTGCCCGTTGAAGAGATAGGCTAATTTCAAATGTCACATGGTGTTCGTTGGCTTGTCTTTTCTTGTTTTCAACCTTGGTGATGTTGACCTTTCCTCGTATTAATGACATTTCAACGTTTGCAGGTGCCTGACACAGGGTGCAGTGTTTCCCATTGGCTTATTCTTTTTGCACAATTCAGGGCCAAACAGTTTAGACGTGGCAGCTTTAACATATTACTATATTAAGTAATATTCTTGACTTTAATCAACGGATCTGATCTAAGTCGGTTGTCTTGACTAGATCTTTGCGCTTTACCCCAAGTGACTTGAGTCCGCTCCAATCATTGGATTGACTAAATTGTCACTTCAACATGACTTGGCTTCTCGAGTTGACTTGACCGACACTTACTACGAGTGAGTATTGCAGGCTCGTCTATAGTTTGTCATAGTTTGTCTATACATAGACGATTTGTTAATAATGGGCAGGAGTCATGATACTATCATAGACACTAAAAGAAAGTTAAAGAGGAACTTTAACATGAAGGATATGGGGATCTTGATGTAATCCACAGGGATAAAAATCGCCAGGACTCCTGATGGAATTATCTTATCACAATCCCACTATGTGGAGAAAGTGATCAAGAAATTCAATGCTTTCGAAAGTTCACCATCAAAGATGCCCATTGATTTAAGTGTAAATCTGGTTACTAATAAAGTTGACCCAGTGGCTCAGATGGAATACTCACGTATAATAGGTAGTCTGATGTACATCACAAAATGTACATGTCCAGACTTAATCTATTATGTAAATATGTTGAGTAGGTTCACGAGCAATCCAAGCCATGAGCATTGCAAAGTGTTAACCAGGGTGTTAAAATACTTGAAGTATACCCTAGATTATGGGGTATACTACTCAAGATATCCAGTTGTACTTGAAGGGTATAGTGATGCTAATTGGATTTCAGATTCAAAAGATTCTTATTCAACTAGTGGATACATATTCACCATTGGAGGTGGTGCGGTATCGTGGAAGTCCACGAAGCAAATTTGTATAGCTCGGTCCACCATGAAATCTGAGTTTATAGCTTTGGATAAAGATGGTAAAGAAATAGAGTGGCTTGAAACTCTTTGGAAGATATTCCATGTTGGAGAAAGCATGTGCCTTACGTGATGATTTTTGTGATAGTCAAGCGGTTATAGGAAGGGCACGAGCATATGTATAACGGTTAGTCTCGACATATTCCTCGAAAGAGCGATTTTAGCAAATCCTTTAACTGAAGGATCGAATTGAAATCAATTGAGTAAATTGCTAGAAGGAATGGGCTTAAAGTCCACAAAGTAAAATAACCATCATAGTGGTAACCCAACCATGATGACTGGAGATCCCAAGAACTTGGTTCAATGGGAAAACTAAGTTATGAAGGTTATGTTGTAACATTTGGAAATAATGTTTCAATCCATCCCTAGAGAGCAATACTAAGTGTTGGGACACCAGCAAAGTTGTGGTGAGGCTAAGTCATTTGACTTTTAATAATTCCTACACCTCGTTGAGGTTGAGTATGGCAGGATACTCGGATAGGAGGTCACCTATGTAAATGAGAAGTGCGTGCTGGTTCAAAGTAACACTGATGAATCCAAAGAGGTGTCCATGGCTGAAAGGGATACAAAACGTGAGAACATAAGGTGTTGAGACCTTATTGTGTTAATATTGTTGTCTCGGTATACACCGTGGTGGAATAGTTCAAGGCATTCTATCCACTAAGCCGCCAGTGTACCCGATAGTATCAAGCTACCTTTCCGGATGCAATATTATCTCTTGAGGACTAGTTTGCGTGTCTGCATTCATGCATGCATTAATTTCCACTCATGTGGGGGATTGTTGGAAATTTAGTTTTGATAAAGTGGGCATTGACCCGACTTTGACAAAAACTTTGGTGGCTAAGAATTTAATTCTGGAGTAATTAAATTGTGAATTATTAATCTACATTCCGAGTAAAGGGTATAGTTTATCCTAGAATAAATACTATAAGGTGTTATTGGTTGGATATACTATAACACAAGTGTACGATAACAAATGGGCCTTCGACCGCCCGACTCTTTGGGTTTGGGTTCGAGGTTCGATTAGTTTTGTCACTCAAAATGGGTTTGGCCTATATTCAAGTAATTGTTGGGCCTGATGAATCAGCATTGGAGGTGTCCAGGTTTGTGTGTACATGAATCCGGACATCGAAATGGCCCGATTCATGTGTATTTTGGAGTTTGTAACTCCTCAAGTAGTGGTCATAAGAAGAGATTTGTAACTCATGGGAGTTACATATGGTTATAATGCCCACTCTATTTATCTTTAATTCCCTACAAGTGTTGGAAATGATGGCCTGTATAAGTCTAAGGTGTTTTACTGCATTGAAGAGGTTAGAAGGAAGAGATGAAGTCAGAACACATAGAAAATTCGCATATCTCTCTGCATATTTCAAAGTTGTCATTATTAGTGTCGTAACATTTCGAAGAACACTTCCAAAAACACTTCCTTCTGCATTCGTGTCCAGCAACTAGTTCTCACTCCTTCAAGTTCGAAAGGTGCGTTTGTGTCAGTGGTGCTACTGTACACAAAAGAGGTAAAGTCGTTTTATCTTTGGAGACATTACGTCGTACCGTGAGCACTAGTCGGGACGTATTTGTCTTGCGAAAAGAGGTCTTCCTCGACTCGGCTTGTAAAGTTCTGTCAGATTCATGCTTCTGGAGTTGGAATCCATTCAATACTTGTAATAGTTAGGTTTTACTTTTCTTATAATTTTATGTTTCTATTTTGTAAGCTATCTTGAAGGCTTTTCCCGCTTATATAACCACTGTAATTCTAATAACTCCGTGTCATGGATTTAGATTCGTGAGATAGTGTCACAACAGATCTACCTAACCATATAGAGAAAGAGAGGGTGACATGTCAGTTTTGGGTTTCGGTGAGACGGTCTCACCCGAGTATTTGTGGATGATAAATCAATACATAAACTTAAAGATACTCCAAAAAAAAAAAAAAAACCAATGAAGTTCGCTTCACTTTTGCTTCTTCCATAAAATATCGGTAAAATCCCCGCCTTTTGTCCTTTCCCATCTCTCTAAGCCTCATTCTCCTTATGGCGCATGATTGGTATGTGGGAATGAGGTAGGAATGGAATGAGCATTCCTTGTTTCATTTCCATTCACATGTTTGGTATCTTTAGTAATGGGAATACTCACTCGTAGGATTCCATATTCCCAAAAGTAAGGGAATGACCATTTCCTCCTCTCCCCCATGGGTTTAGCTATTCCCAATCATCAAGAATGACTCAAATTTTATTTTTAATAAAATTATATTTATATATATGACTAAAAATATTGGATATAATCTATATTTTCGAAAAGTAGTGTTATAAATAAAAAAATATTTATATTTTAAATATGAGTTATATTTAATATTTTAATAAATCATAGTCAATTTCTATCAATATTCAATAGTTAAATCAAAATTTTGATATAGAATTCTTTTGTTGATTTTCTATATTTTCTTATAAAAAGTTGAGATAATTACAAAAATACCCCTGAGGTTTGGAATAATTATATAAAAACCCAGAGATTTTTTAAAACTAAAAAAACCCTTGAGGTTTGATTCGCCTTTACATTTTCTCTTCATAAGCAAAAAAATATCAAAATCCCCCTGATATTTATAAAAATACTATAGTTACCCCCTTAAATTTAACACATAATCAAACATGATGGTTTTTTTTTGTAATTTTAAAACATCTTTGGATTTTTTTGTAATCTGCCCAAATCACAGGGGTGTTTTTGTAATTATCCCTAAAAAATATTATATAAAATATTTTTGATATCATAGATATAAATCTCTATATATATATATATTATTTAGCACACATTAAAATAATCTTATATCAATTTACGAATAACATATTTAATAAAATTTTATTTAAGAGAATTTGATACTTTAAAATTATTTTTCTCAATTACTATCATTCATTTATAATTAATAATCAAGATATTTAAATCAGTAAAAAATATCATCTAAATTCCCACATACCAATCATAGGAATAGTAATCCATCATTCCATTCCTAATATTATTCCATTCCTAAACTCATTCTATTCCAACCTAATTCCATTCATTCATGTGGCAGTTAGAGTGTGTGGCAGTGTGTGGCAGTTATACAAATAACACATATATATAGAGTCAGAGAGAACATGGCGAGGATAATTCCAATGGCGTCATCAATGAAACCCTCACTCTCGTCTCTGAAGTTTTCCGCGAGCTCTCGTTTCGGGGTTTCTCTTGCCTCCCCCGTTTCTTATCGCAGGCTCTCTTTATTTCATCTCGCAGGTGGTATGTCTTTTCGCTATTATCCCCCTAACGTTTTAGCTTGTTTGTAATAATATTGTCGTATTTATGCTCGGATAAAATTCATTTTCGTCTTCGGAATACGTGGGAAAATTGTCAGGGGAAATGGATAACAATCTCGATAGTGAAGGTAGTAAGTTTGGCTTGAGTGAATTGGTTTGCATCTCATTGAAGTTATTAATTCTTGGATTTCTCTGGTTAATTTGAACTGGAAGTGGCTGCTGTTACTCTGAAAACAATGTGTTCGTTTTTGTTTTTTAGGGTTGTAAAAGAGTTGGTATATTTGAAAGAAAAATTGATGGGTCGGCTTTATGAATTTTTTGAACTTTTTTCTGTAGTTTTAGTTTTATGTCCAGGTGATTAAGAATATTAAAGAGGACAACTGAAGAAAATATATGTACTTATGGTCCAGTTGCTGGAGTGCCTAAATGTTGACTTGTTTATATTCAGCATATTCTCGTTTTATAGGCGCAACTAAGGTATATTTTAGTTCCTATTCTTAAATCTAATTTGTTTTCCTTTTCCCTATCTGTCTTCTCACTATAAAAGATGAAACAAATCAATAAAACAGTCGATATATTTCTAACATGCTAATTTAAATCCAATAGGCAGAACATTGAAAGTTGGTTCTTAATATTCTTATTTTATAACATTGATAAATTAGCTGACTTGGTAATGAAATTAAACTAAGAGCTAATAAGTTAATTTTGTTATCTTAATCAGTTACTAAGAATTGTTTTAAGTTTTCAATTTTATCAGGATGTCTGCAATAAGCTTATGACCAATTCTTTTGTACTATAAAAGACCCCATCAAGTTTTATGAAAGATTTATTAAGCTTGCAGGTTAAACCTGGTACGACTAACTAAGCCAAATGGTTATAAAACATTCAGGGTAATTGTTGAAGAACTACATTGAATGAGGTTATTGTAAAAAAAAACTTCAGCTTCTGTCTTTTTACATATTTAAGATGTAATATCACATCATAATATTTGTGCTTTGTTATTTTCTTAACTAAATTTTGCAATGAACATCGAGAATCAAGCTGTACGACTCAGGAGTTAACATTATGATATTGTTGGCTCAAAGAAATGTTGCTCACTTCATGATCTCAATTTTTAATCAGTGATGCCTCAGCTGCAATCATTTGGACTTACAACTTCCAAGTTGTATAAAGAAGATAGCCGCAGCAGACGAGTTAGTGCTGCAGGAAATGCGACACAAGCAAGTACTGCTACTACGCAAGAAAATGTTTTAGAGTGGGTTAAGAAGGACAAGCGAAGATTGCTCCATGTTGTTTATCGTGTTGGGGACTTGGACAGGACAATAAAGTACATGCCTTTTACGTAAAATTTAATAGGCTGTTGATCTTGGCTTTCTGGTGCGTGCATATGAGAATTATTGCTTAGTATAATCAATTGGTGGCTGCAGATTTTACACGGAGTGTCTAGGAATGAAACTGCTCAGAAAGCGAGATATACCGGAGGAAAGATATACAAATGCCTTTCTTGGATATGGGCCAGAAGATTCTCATTTTGTGGTTGAACTCACTTACAGTAAGCAATTGGCGGTGTTTCTAAATTAGTCTTCCATCAACCTCTAAATTGCTTGCTTGAATATGCTTTCAACTGTGCCTCTTTACATGTGTAAGCTGTTACATGTATTGTTGGCGGAGTTGACTAATCGTCAATACTGAGTTTTTATCTGTTGATGCTGTCAGACTATGGGGTTGACAAATATGATATCGGCAGTGGTTTTGGCCACTTTGGAATCGCAGTAGAGGATGTAAGTTTCTCTCAATTTACATAACCAGGCAGTAGATAACCTATAATCCATCAATTTAGAGACTCTCAAACTGCCACTCTTCCGTTTTTTAGTTGCATTTTTGTATTTAAATTTTCTAAATTGCTTCTTTTCTTTTTGCTCCTTATTTAAAAGCATATGTACTATGATCAAATATAGATGGTAGATTACGTGGTTTGACTTCTTTTAGGAAATCAGACATGCATACAAGCTTCAAGAGCTTTTCTCTTTCAGAATTGACAGAATTGCTTAAATATGTATGTTCGATTTGTAGGTAGCAAAGACTGTAGATCTTGTAAAAGCTAAAGGTGGTAAAGTTACACGAGAACCTGGACCTGTCAAAGGTGGCAAAACTGTGATTGCATTTATAGAAGACCCTGATGGCTACAAGTTTGAACTTCTAGAGAGAGGTCCTACACCTGAGCCATTATGTCAAGTAATGCTTCGAGTAGGAGATCTTGATCGTGCTATTGAATTCTATGAGAAGGTGAGATTGCTTTTCGTTTTCTTTTTTCCCAATTCATGAGGTCTTTGCTATGGCTTATCATGTTGTTCTTTTATTTTTTAAATTTATTCTTCTGTGTAAGTTTTAAAAGTGATCAACAATTTATAGGCTTTTGGCATGGAGCTTCTTCATAAGCGAGACAACCCTGACTACAAGGTAAAATCTGCTTTTTCTTTAGATCTAGCTGAAGGAGAAATTACGACTCTTAACAACTAATGTTCTGTCTATCTAACACTCGCTCTGTATCCGAAATTTTAGACTTTTCATTTTTGTAATTTTTAAGTCCAACCTAGGTTCTTTGTGGGGGAGTGGTTGCAAATGCAAGGAACAAAAACTGACATTAATTGCCTTTATAACTAGATTCAAGGTCAATATATCAGTTGAAAAAAGTTAGTTGTTTAGAAAATTTAGATGCACTTGAAACTCCCCGCCATTCTAATTGAATTACCCAATGGTTGCCGTTCACAGATGAAGTCTGAGTTGTGCTGATTCCACAGTTGAATTATATGAAGTGCTTCTTGATGTGTAATTCATCTGTAGATTTATTTTTAAAAATACTATGCACTCAGGAGAGGTTTTTGTTGTCCGTGCAGTATACAATAGCAATGATGGGCTATGGTCCTGAAGATAAAAATGCTGTAATGGAGTTGACATACAATTACGGTGTCACTGAATATGACAAAGGCAATGCTTATGCTCAGGTTCTGTGTCGTCCTCTGCCTAGTTTTATTGATCTTCTGCCACCTTTAGTGTTTCTTCAGTAATCTGAGCGTGTTTTAATAACCGGACTTGACTAAATCTTGCAGATAGCAATAGGGACAGATGATGTTTATAGAACTGCTGAGGCAATTAAGCTATGTGGTGGGAAAATTACCAGAGAACCTGGACCTCTACCTGGTATTAGCACCAAAATTACTGCATGCCTAGATCCTGATGGTTGGAAAACGGTATTGCCTTTGCTTATGAACAGTTTGTTCATGTTTAAGTTCTTCAGAACTATTGCTAAAATCTACTGCTTTAAGTTGGTAATTTGGGTTTTGTGCATCATTCATGGTATATATGTTCCTCCTAATTTGGATCAGCATTTGCCACGTAGCATTTCAAGTTACGGATTTCAGATTGAAAAAGCTCACTGTAAATAATAGGTTTCGTGAAGGTTTGATAATAGTTGTTGAGGGGATCAGACAAATTTTAGACATCAATTGTTGGGTTTGGCTTTCCGGAGAGCGGAGAGCCGGAGATGAAATTCATGGCGATGCGAAAATGCATATTATTAGTACGGATTTAATTAATCTTTCTCGTTATAGTGCTGTTTACATACCTCTTGCTCATTGTAGTTGCATCAAATAGTTCTTTCATTCTGCAGTTGCTAGTATCAATGCATATTCTTGTGTGAAAAGTAAACAAGGGCAACATAGTTATAAGCTCCATTTCAGTTCTCTTCGAACTTTTCCCTACCAACATGGACTTGTGACTTGATTGTTCTAGTAATGCGGTCAAGTTGAAATGATTTCGAATTTCCTAAATAGTGGCTTAGTACAATAAAGTAGTGATGAAAAAATAATATCTTGTGTTGTTGGTTTACGACTATAATTAAGATATAATATTTCTCCGGAAATTAGGTATCACTATATTACATCTTTTTATATGCTAACGGAGTTGATATGCAGTGAAGGATTACATTATATTGCAGTCAAGTTGTTGGAACCTTAAGATTTTTATCTGAGGAGACATTATGAGTTATGTCTTGTTAAAGCCAAAATGCCCAAAACATATGAATACATATATATATGTATATATTTCAATGTTGGCTTTTATAATTATTATCCTTTGAATCCTTGCAGGTATTTGTCGATAATATTGATTTTCTCAAGGAACTGGAGTAAGCACTTTATAAATTATAATGCCAGTCTACGAGAAAGCCAGCAGAACAAAGATTCAAAGTGCTTCGTCGCAATTGCTCCTATTAAATAATGAGGTTCTGCATCAAAGAACATATAGAATAAGGTTTTGTAGATTAAATTACAGAGCATCTCATGAGTCATAACCAGTTTGTAGAAAGCTAGAAGCATATAATCAACATCTAGGATCCACTGTAGCATAATTGAATCAAATTATTGCGTATCTAGTTCATTTCTTTGTTCCTTCATCAAAGTGAATGCCATTTTCAACATATTGTATGTTTATTTTCTTTAAAACATCGATGGAACCTTGACCTTATTTTATGTATAGAACTAATGGGGTCCTCATTTGAGCTCGTCTCTGTGCTGTTACTTTTCAAGATTGTGTTGGAAATTTCTATGGGGTTAATTTGATCGATATCATGTAATGTGAATACATCTGAAAGTATAATGATGATTTCATGCAACTTGCCTGTGTAGTAGCGATATGGTTCTACCATGTTTGTGTACTGCATTTTTCTTTCAACAGCTGATTTACATAATGGCATTTGAACTTACTAAGTTGCAGTGGGGTGGAAAGGACTTGCTTATGAGTGAGTAGCCTCCTGTCTCACTCAGGTTGGACTATATGTTCTATTGACACATACATACACGCGATGCACGTACTACTAAAATATAATTTTATTTTTGTAGAGAAAAATTTGTAATATGAAGAGAAAATCAAATACGTGCCAAGTATTAATTTGTGCAATAGAAGATATTTACATCTTTTATGAAGATATTAATTTGTGGAGTTGAAGAACGTCCATAGCTTCCTCCGGATTTTTCCCTTGGCCCGGTGGGCCGGTGCCAGCCTAGCCCAGTTAGTTTGACAGCTCTACTTGGGATGGCCGTTGGTCGGGTTTGTTTGGACCTGATATTCGACTTGTTATGGTTTTTAGGCCCACATCTAAATCCGCTTCAAACTCAAATTGCTTCTAATTCAAACCCAATGAGTAGACATGTTAAATTCACTATATTTGTTTCAAAACTTAAAGAATACTAAAAATTAATTTTTTAATAAAAAAAACTATTAAATTTTATTTAAAATTATACTTTTCTAAATATAAAATTATTATAATATACTAGGAAACATGGACACTTCTCTGAGAATGACGTACCCGTACCGGATACATATCCGATATGATACTTTATCTGATACTCTATTGATAAATCTACATGTGGAAAGAGATAGAATTCAGGGAAAATGATAGTAATACCCACCTTTTCATTTCAATCCCTAACAAATACACTGCTTCCATGACAAATCCCTACAAATACGCTCTCGCTCAAAAAAATGACAAATATACGCTACAAAGATATAAGAACATATTTCGCTTCCAAAATCACGGCGCAAGCAGATCAATGATCAAAATTCAAATCTCCATCACCACACATAACAAAAACCGGAAAGCAAAACACATATCGCAAAAAGAAAGAGCGAGAAGAGACACATTGGAGATAACAATCAAAGCGCAAATCAAGAGGAAGAAGAAGAAGAACAAACCAAGTAACAACAACACGATCCATTTATTTTATTCTAAAAACATTGTTTCGATCAATTTCATGATTTTCCGGATAGAAAATTAGAATTGAATATGTATCGGATGGAATTGACATAGAACCAGGAATTTTGCATAAGAATTCGATCAACCTCGAAAGTTTCGAGCTTATAAAATGCTTATTTTGTTCGAAATATTATCCAAACTTCTACAAAAATTGCTTCTCATGAATATCTACGAAAGAATTGTGTGAATCTCAAAAATCAGATGCAATACATTCAGAATTGTTTCACATATGTTTCTTTGTTGTGTCACAATTGTTTCTATTGGGAATGCTTTACCTAATACAACACATTGTTTCTTCCCGTACATGAAACATTGTTTCATATTTGTTTCATTTATGTTTCTTATATATTTCACATATTTGTTTCATTTATGTTTCTTATATGTTTCACATAGGCAAATTTCATTGAATTCTACAATTGCATGGAGAAAATCCCAACAAAAGAGTATACCACAATGGACAATGGGAAGAAAATAGAGATTATATCAACTTTGAGATAACAGAATATCGATTTCAATGGATCGCACTTTCATCACCCTAAAGGAAATCTTGGAACAACAAATTCAATGCGAAAAGATGAAGAAACAATGCAGATTAAATACAAATCGCGTAAGCTCTACCACCATTGAAGATCAAAAATGATTACAATTTAATGTTCTACCGGAAGTGAAACAAAGAAACAAATTGGATGAAGTTTGATTAGCCAAAAATATTTGGATCATACAATGCAAGTGCATACGGTGTAGTTTATAGAATAATGGCAAGCTAAGGTCGTATTTCTCACGGATTGATATGTGAAACACTTAGACTATAATAACATTGCATTCCAATTTTATTACTCGGCCGGGTCGTGTGGTCTCACACGCCACTTGTGGGATTGTTTCGTATTTTTTTCCCGATAACCGGGAGTTTGCCGTGATGCCTCCTACACAACAACTCAAGAAAATTAACAAAACTAAAAATTAAGTAAATAGAAAATAGAAAAAAATAAAAATAAAAATTTGAAATTAAAATTGAAGGCGATTAAAAAAAAAGAACGGAAATAGAAAATAAATTGGGTTGCCTCCCATAAAGCGCTAAGTCTTACGTCTAGCAGATTTTAGATTTCTAATCACTTTCGCTAAACCGTGTCACTTGAAATCGTGAACCCTCAATGCCATCCATAGGCGAATGGCGTTGCATTTTTCTCGCGGATTCAACCCAAAGACGCTTGGGAATTTGCCTTATTGATCTTTGGCCTCCCTGTGATTGCGATCCGGGCTACTTGTGTTTCCAGAGATTTCGATCTTGCGTTTACGTTCGTGTTCAGCTGAGTGACCTTTTCTTCTATCCTGTCTATCTTTGCTTCATCTTTGTTAAGTCTTGCCCTTGTTTCTCCGATAAACGAGGATAGCATCTCTTCAACAGATGCTTTATTTTCACTTGACTCCGCTCTGCCTTGATTAGCCACATTGTATCCTGGAGGTGGCTGCAAAATATTTTCATTGTTAGCATAAGAAAAGTTTTCATGGTTTTGCAACCCCGGATGATAGTAGTTGGGTGTCTGATTATTTCTACAATTGTTGTTGAAGTTCCTTTGTTGGCCCACAAAATTTGCTTCTTCTTCAACAACAACATGATCTCTTGGAGTCACTTGTTGCATCGCATCCAGTTTCATATTTAGCACGAATACCTATTCTGTGAGCATGGCGACCTTCTCATCCTGAACTTCTGCCACTCGGCGGACAGTAGACCTCTCGGATGGCCATGGTAACTGTTGTTTGCCATCTCCTCTAACAAGTCTAGTGCCTCCTCAGGATATTTCCCAAGTAGTTCACCCCCATATGCAACATCTTTAATTGTTCTTGTGTTGCCACTCAAACCATTATAGAAGTACTAGACATGTTGGTAGTCGGGATATCCGTATTGATGGCACTTCCTTAGCAATTGCCTGAATCTATCCCATGCTTCATATAGTGGCTCAGCATCTAATTGCCTAAACTGGGCGATCTCAGATTTCAAGTGCAGCGTTTTACTGGGGGGAAAGTATTTGGCTAGAAACCATTGACTTAGTTTTGCCCAATTTTGCGTTGGTGGTGTTAGAGAGCATAACCATCTCTTAGCCTTATCGCGTAGAGAGAATGCGAAAAGGCGGCATTGAATGATATCCTTAGAAACACCATTCATTTTAACAGTATCACAAATTTCTAAGAAATGCGCCAGATGCGCGTATGGATCCTCAACGGCTCTGCCCCCAAACTGATTTTGTGACACCATCTAGATCAATGTTGGTTTTAGTTCAAAGTTGTTTGCATTAATCGGCAGACGGGCCACACCCCCATAAGTCTGACTTACCTCCGGCTGGAAGTAGTCCCTAACTGCCCTTCTCGCGGGTCTTTCCACAATTCGGTCCTGGACGCGGGCCCCTGGGGGGCGCTCCTCATTATTTCTGTTGTCCACTGTGTTTGGATTTGTCCCATCCGCCATTGCTTTCCTTAGTTGCTTTACCGTCTTTTTGATTTCCAAATCAATGGGTATTGGCTGGGTCGATCTGGAACGAGTGATCATGCACTATCTGCACTTAACAAAAACAATGTTAAAACCGAACAAATAAATAAAATAAATAAAAAATTTCGAATTTTTTGAAAATTTGAAAAAAATAAAAATTATTCTTCGATTAAGATTGAACTACTTATTACTATTTCTAAGTAGAATCTAATCAATTCTGGGAAACGGTGCCAAAAACTTGTTCGCCAAAAATATCTGGATCATACAACTGCAAGTGTACAGTGTAGTTTATAGAATAATGGCAAGCAAGGTTGTAACGCCCCGAACCCATTTCGATTAGGAACATCACTGTGGTACACTTGAGTATTTATAAATAGTTTGCGGAAGCATAAACAATAATAATTTAAATATGGAAATATGGGCTTAAAAATTTCTTAAATAAACTTAAGAGTAACAAAGGTGATAATGGTTTGATAAGAGTTACGCATTAATAAATTCATATTACATCACCATAATTTGTTTACTCAAAACACAGGTAATTTTAAATATTTGGGAAATATAGAACAACGCCCCACGATGCCAAACCCCTACGCCTCAGCTCCCGGTTCATCATCATTATCTGAAATGTAAAAACATTTGAAGGCGTGAGTTGTGAAACTCAGTGGGAAACGTAAGCAGTTACACTATATAGGTCAAACAATCATAATGCAATAAAAATCATTTTCTGACACCGAGGGGTATCCCCACCGTTAAGAAAGCATACATATGGCTCTCGGCCTTTTTCGACACCGAGGGGTCATCCCCACCCATGGCGACTTACATATGGCTCTCGGCCTTTTTCGACACCGAAGGGTCATCCCCATCCGTTGGCGACTTATAAATAACCCATAGGCACATTTTAGCAATTATAAAGAGTTGACAAATATAGTATAATGAAGACGACATGCTTACAAAATCGAAGTTTACCCACCTTTGAAGTTTAATAGAATGCTAGTGATGTATTTGTTTGAATGAGTCCATATCCGATTGCGCGCACCTAACACGATTAATTCTTCAACTTAAATGACATAGACAATGTAATAATCATCAAATAACTTATTCTCTCGAGCTAAGTAAAATCTAAAAGTTCCTAAAGTCAAATATTGCATAATCGGGTGTTGATTTGTACCCCTTTTAAAGAGCTTTAAAAATGATAGTTAACCAAAGTCAAAAGTCAAAGTAACATAAAGTCAAAGTCAACATAAAGTCAAAGTCACTTAAATTCAATTAATCCTTAATTAATGACCTAAATCAAATAATTCTTCTAACGACTCGTTTAGGATGGAAATCCCTAGGTTAATCAAAACCCTAACCTATAAAATCTTATCTCGACTTAAAATTCTTGATTATCTTAAAATATGGTGTCATCTCGAAAAATCCCGAAAATATCTTATTCACTAAACCTAAACTTATTGATTTAATATTTAACGTTAAATAACTCGATAAGATTACATTGGTTTGTGTGCCAAATACAAGTCACATCACATCACTATTCATGTCACATCACATCACTATTATTCATATTATTATTCAGTGTCACATCACATCACTATTCATGTCACACCAACTTTATGTCAAATCGGTCATTATTCATCATTCTTATCCTCAATTCCGATCAACCGCAATGACTCAGATGCCACCTCCAGGTGGACGGTAGTCGAACCCGGCGGGACGTATTTCTCCGTTTTTCGAGCTATATTCAATTTTTCCGGTTCTCTAATTTTGAGCACTAAATATTTCATCAACTTATTACCCTCAAAATCACTTTTAGAAAATAAGAGTTTTCATCAAAAATCATCCTTAAGGCTTTAGGCTTCTAATTTTAACCAATAATGAAATAATGAGACCAAAAATTCTAAATTTATGAAATTCATCAACTATCTTAAGTTCTTCTCCAACAATCAATTATACAACTTCTAAAAATCTTCTTAAGTCATTAATATCAAGATTAAATCATCAGAAATCATATATAACTTAAAATTAAAAACAAAGTCTAAAATCATCATTTTTAATCATCCTACTATCATAATCATAACTTGCAAAATATCCCAACATATCTCCTAAACTCAAGAATTAAACTTTTTCCATCCTTCTTACACATACTACACCAAGAACACACAATTCTTTAAAATTCACCAAGAACACCATGAACACACAATTATTTAAATTTCACCAAGAACATCAAGAACACACAATTCTTTAAATTTCACCAAGAACATCAAGAACACACAATTCTTTAAATTTCACCAAGAACATCAAGAACACACAATCCTTTAAATTTTACCAAGAACACCAAGAACACACACTACACTCATCTTCAAAGTTTTTCTTTCACACACTTCACTAATTACACATAAATCTTTATATTTTACCAAGAACACACAATTCTTTAAATTTCACCAAGAACACCAAATTTCGCAGAAAATTCTTTGTTGTAGCAGTTTTCATAATTCAGCTATATCTCTTCAACGAAACATCCGATTTTTGTGATTCTTACACCTTAAGAAAGCTAAGACAATTATCTATAAATGTTGCTCTAACAAGAAAGTCCCAATTCTTACTAAGAATAGGTCAAAAAGTGATATTACTGAAGGGCAGGCGTCTTTTTTGGGATTTTTGGCACAGTTCACTATTTGGGGTATAACTTGGTCTACAAAACTTCAATTAACATGATTCAAGTTGCAAATGAAAGCTAAGACATAGATCTACAAGTAGGCAGCAAGGTTTTGGTTCAAATATAGCTCAAAATATCCAGAAATGCGTTTTTGTATAAGGTTAAATTTCTGTCCGAAAATAAAGATATTTTCCTTCTCTTTAACAAGATCAAATCACAATAGAAAAATGAAATAAAAAAAAAATCATTTCTAAATTTTTTTCAACTAAAGGCTGAAGATTACAAGTCTAATAATGAGGTTTTTAAACATCATGTAACCACCATCAATTTACATTTTTAATGTTTGTTCTAGCATAAGATCAATACCCTATCATATTTAAATGAAAAGACAAAAATTAAAGAAAAAGATGAAGAAATATTTACCTCTTTGAAGCTTTCTTAACAATGGTGTATTTTATCTACATATGGGGTGTGAAGAGAAGTGAGGGTGTTGGGGGTTTTTATAAAATGCAAGAGTGATTGGGGGTGGAAAATCCATTTTTACCCTCTTTCAAAATATCTTGCAAAATTAGATATTTTTAAAAATCCTCAAGTAAGCTATTTTTATATTTTAAAAATCCTGAGAGTTAATTAAAACTCATTTTTCATAAATTAGATGATCACTAATAATAATAAAACGTGAGGTAAAAATTTAGTCTCTAATTCCGAAAATATAAATAAGCACTTTAATGAAAATCTCCGAAAATTCACTTAATCGGTCCAAAACTCTCGATCCTAAAATTTAAGTTCGAAACTCCATAATAATATCCATAACATGTCATCGTTATGTCCATTCATATCTATTACCATAGTTAGGGGCGAAATCGGTTTCCGGATGCTCAAAATAAATAAAATGCATAAAGCGAGTAAATCGCACATTTAAAATATAAACTAGATATTCGATGCAACATTATTCATGAACATTAATTTAAAAAAATTCAAGTAATTAAAAAGTGTTGGGTCGTCACAACCTCCCCTACTTAAAAAAATTTCGTCCTCGAAATTCAAACTTACTTAGTTAGGAATGTTCGGATACTTAGCTAAGATCTCTTACTCTCTCTCCGAAGTAGGATCTTCCCTACCATGACGGTTCCACTACACTAATACTATGGGCACTAATCGATTTATGAACTTATGCACATTCTTTCCCAAAATAGCAACAGGACTCTCTTCATAGGCAAGGTTATTACTGACGTCCAATTCCTCATGGTTCATGATGTGGCTTGGGTCGAAAATGTACTTCCTAAATATAGATATGTGAAACACATTATGTATTATTGCAAACTCTGAAGATAGTGCTAGACAGTATGCGACATCTTCAATCTTATCCAAAATTTCTAATAGTCCATTGTACCTTGGTCTCAATTTTCCTTTCTTCCCAAAACAAACCACCCATTTCAAAGGTGATACTTTGAGAAATACTTTTTCTAACACCTCAAATTGTAAATCATTCCTTCTTATGTCGGCAAAACTTTTCCGTCGGTCTTGTGTTGTCTTGATTCTATCTCGAATCTTATTAATTACCCCCACAGTCTTCTCAATAATCTCTGGTCCAAAATTTTTGCGTTCACCAACTTCGTCCTAATGAGCTGGTGATCGGCACTTCCTTCCATACAATGCTTCGTATGGTGCCATTTGGATAGTAGCTTGACAACTATTATTGTAAGCAAATTTCACTAACGGTAGATAAGTCTTCCAATTTCCATCAAGATCCAACACAACTGTTCTGAGCATGTCTTCTAACGTCTGAATTGTCCTTTCTGATTGATAGTCTGTTTGAGGATGATACACAGTGCTGAACTTAAGTTTTGTCTTCATAGCTGCATGCAGCTTCCCCAAAATTTCGATGTAAATAGGGGATCACCATCTCGATACAATTTATACCGGCACTCCTGAAGGCTAACAATTTTCTCAATGTAAATTTGAGCGCAACGATCCATGCTAAAAGTCATCTTTACTGGTATAAAATACACACTCTTCGTGAGTCTGTCCATGATAACCTAAATAACTTCATTATTTCTTATTAATCTGGGTAGTCCTATCACGAAATCTATAGTAATATGTTTCCATTTCTATTCAGGAATATCTAGTGGGTTTAATAATCCTAATGGCCTTTGGTGTTTCGCTTTTTACTTGCCGACAAATGAGACATCTTTCCACAAATTTGTCTATTGCCCGTTTCATATTCCTCCACCAAAAATGTTTCTCAAGTCCCTATATATTTTCGTCCTTCTCGGATGAGTTTGTATAAGGTGTGTGCTATGGGCTTCATCAAGAATTTTCTTTCTCAACTCTTCATCCTTAGGTACGCATCGTCTTCCATCATAGACTACGTTTCATCCGTGTGATTGTAAATCCTTGGATTTTTCCTGCGAGTACATGTTGTTTCATCTTATTGAGAAAAATTTCAGCTTTCTGAGCATTCTTGATTCGTTGTCTCGGAGTAGGCTGTATTGTCAATGCTGTAATCACGGCAATTTCCTGATTAGGTGGTCTTAAAATTTCCAACCTTAAATTGGAAAAATTCCTTAATAGTGATTCTTGTTGTGTGAACAAAGTTGCAATCTGTCTATTGTTCTTTCTACTGAGTGCAACTACCACAATATTTGCCTTTCCTGGGTGATATTGAATGGTGCAATCATAATCTTTAACCAATTCTAACCACATCCTCTTACGCATATTCAACTCCTTCTGTGTGAAGAATTACTTTAAGCTCTTGTGATCCGTGAAGATATCACACTTCCCACCATAAAGATGATGACGCCAAATCTTTAAGGCGTGAACTACTGCCGCTAGTTCCAAGTCATGAGTGGGGTAGTTCTGTTCATGCGTTTTTAACTGTCTTGACGCATATGCAATGACCTTGCCATTTTGCATTAGCACACATCCTAATCCTAGTTTTGACACATCTGTATAAATTACAAATTCTTCGGTTCCATCTGGAATTGTCAAAATAGGAGCTGTTACTAATCTTTGCTTAAGCACTTGAAAGTTATTTTCATACTGGTCGGTCCACTGAAATTTCTCACTCTTCTTGGTCAAGTGTGTAAGTGGCTTGGCGATTTTTGAGAAGTCCTGGATAAATCTTCTATAATATCCAGCTAACCCTAAGAAACTTCACACTTCTCCTACATTAGTCGGTGCTTTCCAATTCAATATTGCTTCCACTTTGGATGGGTCTACTTCAATTCCATTGACAGTGACAATGTGTCCTAAAAACACAACCCTGTCTAGCCAAAATTCACACTTGCTGAATTTGGAATAAAGTTTCTCCTGTCGCAAAGTTTCTAACACAATGCAAAGGTGTTCTTCATGTTGTTTCTTGTCTTGTGAGAAAACCAAAATATCATCTATGAAAACAATGACAACTTATCTAGATAAGGATGAAACACCATGTTCATCAAATCCACAAACACTGCTGGCGCATTTGATAATCCAAAAGGCATAATGGTAAACTCAAAGTGATTGTATATTGTTCTGAACGCTGTTTTAGGGATATCACAATCATTGATCTTCAATTGATGGTATCCTGATCTCAAGTAAATTTTGGAGAACACACTGGCTCCCTTAAATTGATCGAATAGATCTTCTATCCTAGGCAAAGGATATTTATTCTTGATAGTCAGCCGGTTCAAGTCTCGATAATCTATGCACATTCTAAAAGATCCATCTTTCTTCTTCACAAATAAGACGGCGCTCTCCCAAGGTGAAACACTAGGTCGGATAAATTTCTTATCCAACAAGTCTTGGATTTGGATCTTTAGTTCTTGTAATTCCTTGGGCGCCATTCTGTATGGTGCCTTAGACACTGGTGTCGCTCCTGGCACTAAATCTATGGTGAATTCAACTTGACAATTTAGGAAAATCCCTGGTGAATCATCAGGGAATACGTCTAAAAATTCTTTAACTCTTTTGCTTCATCTGTTGTTTTCTTTCCACTATCTCTTTCCCCTTATGTTCATCAAAAATCCTTGGCAATCTCTCTTTCAAGCATTTCGATAGCTTTTATTGCACGATTAATTATCTTAACTCTAGCATTGGTATTTGCTCCGTGAAAGATAAATCGATACCATTTGTTTCTTCAAATTCAATTTCTCTATCATAACATTTAATGGTGGCTCGTTTCTTACTTAACCAATCTATACCCAATATAACATCAAAATCTTTCATCTCTAGTACATAAAGACCGACTTTCATTTGTTGACCACTAATAGTAAGTTCCACTCCTCTCAGATTTTCTTAGTATTAGCAGTTTCTCCTGATGGAATACTTACTTATAGTTCTTCATTGTTAACTAGTGTAGACTCACTCGGGAGTATATCCCTAATTCTAGCAACTAAACCCGATTTTTTTTCTATCCAAAGATATAAAATTTTGTCAATCTATCTAAAAGCCAACTAATTGTCAGTCTTATTTCGAGGACTAAGTTCAAAAGTCTAAGTTCATGAAGCATCAAATGATCTAAGTTCAAAGTTCTTTTATTCGTGAAGTTCTTAAAAGCATCACTAGGTTTTCAAGATTTTGTCGTACTAGTTCCATAAAGTTCTCATAAAGTTCTTGTAAAGTTCCTCTAAAGTTCTTCATAAATCATAATCATTCTTGTATGAGGAACAAGTTCATTTCATAAAATTTCCTTAAAGTAATATGCAATAATCAAAGCATTTTACTAAAACATACCTCGGAGCGAGCGTAGGTTCTACTAGCGTGGTCGTCATTCCCATTTTTCAGTAATTAAGTTCTTATGAAAAGAAATTTTTAAAGAAAAATCATTTCTAGTCTACAGAAACGTAGACCCGCTCTGATACCACTTGTAACGCCCCGAACCCATTTCGATTAGGAACATCATTGTGGTACACTTGAGTATTTATAAATAGTTTGCGGAAGCATAAACAATAATAATTTAAATATGGAAATATGGTCTTAAAAATTTCTTAAATAAACTTAAGAGTAACAAAGGTGATAATGGTTTGATAAGAGTTACGCATTAACAAATTCATATTACATCACCATAATTTGTATACTCAAAACACAGGTAATTTTAAATATTTGAGAAATATAGAACAACGCCCCACGATGCCAAACCCCTACGCCTCAGCTTCCGATTCATCATCATTATCTGAAATGTAAAAACATTTGAAGGCGTGAGTTGTGAAACTCAGTGGGAAACGTAAGCAGTTACACTATATAGGTCAAACAATCATAATGCAATAAAAATCATTTTTCGACACCGAGGGGTATCCCGTTGGCTGGCAAAGATACATATGGCTTTCGGCCTTTTTTCGACACCGGGCGGTCATCCCCATCCGATTGATTGACTTATAAATAGCCCGTAGGAACATTTTAACAATTATAAAGAGTTGACAAATATAGTATAACAGTACGACATGCTTACAAAATCAGAAGTTTACCCACCTTTGAAGTTTAATAGAATGCTAGTGATGTATTTGTTTGAATGAGTCCGTATCCAATTGCGCCGCACCTAACGCAGTTAATTCTTCAACTTAAATGACATAGGACAATGTAATAATCATCAAATAACTTATTCTCTCGAGCTAAGTAAAATCTAACAGTTCCTAAAGTCAATTATTGCATAATCGGGTGTTCGGTACCCTTTTAAAGAGCTTTAAAAACTGATAGTTGACCAAAGTTAAAAGTCAATGGTCAACTTAAAGTCAAAGTCAACATAAAGTCAAAGTCACTTAAATTCAATTAATCCTTAATTAATCACCTAAATCAAATAATTCTTCTAACGACTCGTTTCAGATGGAAATCCTGGTTAATCGAAACTTTAACCTATAAAATCTTATCTCGACTTAAAATTCTTGATTATCTTAAAATATGATGTCATCTCAAAAAATCCCGAAAATATCTTATTCACTAAACCTAAACTTATTGATTTAATACTTAACGTTAAATAACTCGATAAGATTACATTGGTTTGTGTGCCAAATACAAGTCACATCACATCACTATTCATGTCACATCACATCGCTATTCATGTTACTATTCATGTCACATCACATCACTATTCATGTCACATCAACTTTATGTCAAATCGGTCATTATTCATCATTCTTATCCTCAATTCCGATCAACCGCAATAGCTCCGGCACTGCCACCTCCGGTGGACGGTAGTCGAACCCGACGGGACGTATTTCTCCGTTTTTCGAGCTATATTCAATTTTTCCGGTTCTCTAATTTTGAGCACTAAATATTTCATCAACTTATTACTTCAAAATAACTTTTAGAAAATAAGAGTTTTCATAAAAAATCATCCTTAAGGCTTTAGGCTTCTAATTTTAACCAATAATGAAATAATTAGACCAAAAATTCTAAATTGATGAAATTCATCAACTATCTTAAGTTCTTCTCCAACAATCAATTATACAACTTCTAAAAATCTTCTTAAGTCATTAATATCAAGATTAAATCACCAAAAATCATATATAACTTAAAATTAAAAACAAAGTCTAAAATCATCATTTTTAATCATCCTACTATCATAATCATCAACTTGCAAAATATCCCAACATATCTCCTTAATTCAAGGATTAAACTTTTTCCATACTTCTTACACACACTACACCAAGAACACACAATTCTTTAAATTTCACCAAGAACATCAAGAACACACAATTCTTTAAATTTCACCCAGAACATCAAGAACACATAATTCTTTAAATTTTACCAAGAACAGCAAGAACACACACTACACTCATCCTCAAAGTTTTTCTTTCACACACTTCACTAATTACACATAAATCTTTATATTTTACCAAGAACACACAATTCTTTAAATTTCACCAAGAACACCAAATTTCGCAGAAAATTCTTTGTTGTAGCAGTTTTTGTAATTCAGCTATATCTCTTCAACGAAACATCCACCTTTTGTGATTCTTACACCGTTAGAAAGCTAAGACAATTATCTATAAATGGTGCTCTAACAAAAAAGTCCCAATTCTTACTACAAATAGGTGAAAAAGTGATATTACTGAAGGGCAGGCGTCTTTTTTCGGATTTCTGGCACAGTTCACTATTTGGGGTATAACTTGGTCTACAAAACTTCAATTAACATGATTCAAGTTGCAACTGAAAGCTAAGACATAGATCTACAAGTAGGCAACAAGGTTTTGGTTCAAATATAGCTCAAAATATCCAGAAATGCGTTTTTGTATAGGGTTAAATTTCTGTCCGAAAATAAAGATATTTTCCTTCTCTTTAACAAGATCAAATCACAATAAAAAATGAAATTAAAAAAAAAATCATTTCTAAATTTTTTTCAACTAAAGGCTGAAGATTACAAGTCTAATGAGGTTTTACATCATGTAACCACCATCAAGTTACATTTTTAATGTTTGTTCTAGCATAAGATCAATACCCTATCATATTTAAATGAAAAGACAAAAATTAAAGAAAAAGATGAAGAAATCTTTACCTCTTTGAAGCTTTCTTAACAATGGTGTATTTTATCTACATATGGGGTGTGAAGAGAAGTGAGGGTGTTGGGGGTTTTTTATAAATGCAAGATTGATTGGGGGTGGAAAATCCATTTTTACCCTCTTTCAAAATATCTTGCAAAATTAGATATTTTTAAAAATCCTCAAGTAAGCTATTTGTATTTTTTTAAAAATCCTGAGAGTTAATTAAAACTCATTTTTCATAAATCAGATAATCACTAATAATAATAAAACGTGAGGTAGAAATTTAGGCTCTAATTCCGAAAATATAAATAAGCACTTTAATGAAAATCTCCGAAAATTCACTTAATCGGTCCAAAACTCTCGATCCTAAAATTTAAGTCCGAAACTCCATAATAATATCCATAATATGTCATTGTTATGTCCATTCATATCTATTACCATAGTTAGGGGCGAAATCGATTTCCGGATGCTCAAAATAAATAAAATGCATAAAGCGAGTAAATCGCACATTTAAAATATAAACTAGATATTTGATGCAACATTATTCATGAACATTAATTAAAAAAAATTCAAGTAATTAAAAAGGGTTGGGTCGTCACAAAGTTCGTATTCCTCAGGGATTGACATGTGAAACGCTTAGGCTATAATAACATTGCGTTCCAATTTTATTGAAGTGACCGAATATCAAGTTTAAATTAAAAATCGAAAATAACAATAAAAAGAAATAAATAAATTTGCGAACCCCACAAGTATTTTCAACAACTACAGGAGCAACCTTAGGCACATAATCTCAACATATTTCTTCAATATTAAATGCAATTAAAGTTTTAAAAACCAATTCATGCAATTCTGTGGGTTCAATTCCTAAGATAGTTTATTCCTTTCTCCGGGTGATAAATAAACAATAGATTATAACAATTGTAGATCTCTCGATACATTACAACTATTATTAACTCCCAAAAGATTTATGAATTGAATGACTTCCCACAAACAGTTGTAGGTCTCCCGACACGTTACACCCGTTTATGTCTGAATTCGATTTTCGTCTTTGTTAGAACTCATCTCCCGAATCTCGCACTAACAAATATGACATGCAAATTATTCCCGACAAATAAAAGCAATTATAAATAAGCACTCGAATTCATAAAATAGAAAACATGATCAATTAAGAAAATAATTAATCATATTTAACATGAATCCACTGTTTCGAATATGCCCCTAAGATCCGAAAGATATGCCAAACATTGATTACAAACTCATAGACCAATTCGAAATCAACATTATGACATCGTTTAAGCACAGACAAGAGATCTTAGACATAGAAAGGAAACCCCTTCTTGTCAGGATGGATTTTCCTCCTAAGCCTTCGAAACTCTTGTGCTCCCATAGATGCCAAAGCCTTGTGGTGTTCTTCGCGACCTAGCCTTCTTCTCTCTGAAGATCTTCGAATCTTGTGTTCCTATGTAATTTGATGTGTTTTCTCTGTATGAAGTGATATATTTTCATCCAAGCCTTGGGTCCCTTTTATAGATGCTTGGAGAGATCACTTGTAGAGTTGGAACGGGAAAAGAACTCCGAAAAACGCGTCTTGGCAGAGTCCCACACGACGGTGTGGTTTTTTGCTCAGTCCTTTCTCACACGCCTGTGTGGGTTCACATGGCGTGGCCTTGCGGTGCGATACCCTTTTCCACACGCCCGTGTGAGTTCACACGTTTTGGCCGTGTGGGTCTGGTTCCATCCCTTGTTTTTCCCCACTTCACACGGTTGTGTCATTTCACACCGGCATTTTCACACAGCCGTGTGACACCACACGGTCCGGCCGTGTGAAGTGTTTTTGTCCATTTTCTTTGTTGTTTTGATCTTCTCTTCACATTCGTCAATCTCAGTCGGGCATTCCAACTGATATTTCTTCATTTTAAGCTCCGTTTCTGTTAAAATTACAAGAATACACGAGATCATGCCCTTTTAAGGAAACCAAGTAAAAACATACTAAATATGCGTGCAAATGCATCAAATATATATCATTTTAAGCCCCAAAATGCTCGTATATTTTACACACATCGTTTCTCTGTGTGCATTGATCTAGTTTTGAACTCGTAAAGCTAATACCTTTCCAAATCAAAAGAGACAAGCCTACAAGTAACAACACAACAAAATGCATTAGAAGAGGCAAGCAACATATCGGTAGAGAGAGCTCCCCGATGGAAAACATGGGCCAAAATATGATTGACTACATCGACTATGCAAACCTCATCGGCAAAAATGTAGTCGGAGAAACAATGGAAATTCAAGAACTAGAAATGGTGAAGAACAATTCAAAAAGGAGATGTCTACAACACCAAGGACGAATTGATAAAACATATCAGTTGTTATGCATTGAAAAATCACTTCCAATATAAGGTCAAGAAGTCGTGGAAAAAGCAATACTACGTAAAGTGCCTGGATGGAAATTGCAATAGGGACGACAAAGTTCATAGTAAGAAAATACGACACAAAACCACACTTGTCCGCCGATAAGAGAATGAAAGACAATAGACACGCATCGCAAAAATTGTTGGAAACCTTATCAAATCAAAGTACCTCAACAACATCAAAATACTTTACACGCCAACATATATAATTAGAGACATGAAGGATGAACATATAATAAGTCTTGATTACAAAAAGGCGTGGAGATCAAAAGAGAAAACACTGGAAATAATAAGACGAAGGCCAGATGAATCTTATCGGAAACTACCTGCTTACTTGTAAACGAATCCCGGATCGACCACTGAAATAGTAAGAAAAGAAGATAACATATTCCTCTTCTTATTCATGGCTATAAATGCACCAATAAAAGGATTAGGCATGTAATTGTTGTTGATGGTACATTCATGAAAGCAAGTTACAATGGGACTTTGTTGTCCGCCGCACACAGGATGAGAATGGGAGCATTTACGCATTGGCTTTTGCAATAGTGGATTCTCAAATGATGGATCCGGGTATGGTTATTCAGAAAGATCGGACAAACTTTTGGTCTTAGGGAAGGGATGTGCATAGTCTCGCATGCACACGTGAGTATCGAAACAACAATAAATGAGGTACAAAATATAAATATTTCCTTAGATGATGTTTCACCATTGTTTCATATATGTTTCTTACATGTTTCACATATAGTTTCAAAAACTTTCTCCATTATCGATTTCTCAAAAATATAATATTTTAATGATTAGGTATATCCTGGAGTCTCTCAAGGACTATGCACGTACCATCTCCTAAACAATTTGAAGGCAAACTTCAAAAAGAAAAACAACGAAGTAAGATATCCATTCACAGCAGCAGCAAAAGCATACACGAATGACGAATTCGAAAAACAAATATCGCACTTTGACAGAGTAAACAACAAAAATAAACCTTATTTGTCCATCACCGGCTAGGAGAAATGGATACGACTCCTTTGTCGGACAAAAGATACTTTGTCATGACTTCCAACATCGCAGAATCATGAATGCATCAATCAGAAGGGAGAGACCTACCAGTAACAACTTTGTTAGAGTACGTGAGATCTTTAGTTCAAGATTGGGAATGCCGACATCGAAATAAAGCAAGATCAACATTTACAAGGATGACAAAAAAGGTTGAAGAGTATATGGGGAAAAACTACACCATTTCCCTAAATTTAAGAGTAATTTGTTAAAAACTTTCAGCACATGATCCATTGTTTCATAAATGTTTCTTACATGTTTCATTTATGTTTCAGGTGAAGAGATCAAATGATTTATCTTCAAAGTCATAGAAGCTGGGAAAACATTTGTTGTGGACCTTGAAAAAAGGACTTGCACATGCAACAAGTTTCAAATGGATGAAATTCCTTGCTTACATGCTATAGCAGTACTAAAAGAATTGAATAAAGATCTGTGCAATCTTCGCTTTCAAGCATACTACATGAAGAAAACAATGGAAGTGACTTATTTGGAAACAAAGTGTATCCAATCCCACATGAAGATACTTGGATCCTGACAGATGAAATGAAAACTATGAAGACTCTCCCGCCGGAAGGCAAGGCAAAATATGGAAGGCCAAAGAAAAGAAGCCACAAGGCAGCTTGGGAGAAAAAGTCCAAAAACCAAATGTGGAAGATGTGGGAATCTTGGTCATAATAGAAACACATGCAAGAATTAACCAAAAACAAAATAGGATTCATAGTAGAATATTACTATTATGAATATTCGTGTAATTGATACAACCTCAACATACAGAAAATTAAAAACAAATTGTTTCTATGTTGTTTCTAATATGTTTCTTACACTAAGATGACAAAACAAATATTTGTTTTAATGTGTTTCAGATTTGTTTCTATAACACAAAAAAACCATTTATAAATAGAAACAATAAGAAACATAAAACAAAACACACACTATTTTGAATACCAAAGCAAGCAACAACAAACATTAACTGAACAAAATCACATAACTCAGTTCCAAATTGTTCCAAAACCTACTACCCACAAATCTAATAGTAAATCAAAATATCCAATAACCCAGACCCTAGAAAGAAAGCTATTCAAAATAGTTCCATACTACTAAAAGTACCAAACTTAAACATATTGTTCAACTAATTACACAATCATGAAGATTTACATAACAACAATTCCCTAAAATCGTTAGGAAGTGGAGGCAGAATCTCAATATCGTTGTCATCATCATCACCATTTTGCTACTTCAGCTTAGCATGATTGTAAAGCAGATGTTTGCCCATTCATTCTCTACATCAAATGCGTCAACGTCCATAGTCTTTCCATCAACAAAGTACTCCGCATAACAAGCAACAAAAACCCCCAAATCACTACAAAAGAAATAAAAAATGGACATTCAAATAGATAACACAACAAATCAAAAACAACAAAAAAGAACAAACAAATGGAAAATACATAGAAAAAACTTTCCTTTTGGTTTGCAATAGAATGTCTTTCATAACTACTACTTTAATTGCAGAATTCGGATTATCGGAATACGCACCCTCACCAAGAACAATATTGGGATGGACACCATAAAAGGCTACCATGGACTGAACCGAGAAAGGAGCGAGCTATAAGCTTTAAAGCAGCTACTCTAACAGAATCATCAGTCTTCAAGGAATTGTAGAGATAGAAAGTTCTCTCCTTCAAGCTCAATCGTCCCAGAACCCAACGTTCCATGTCAATGCAATGGATAGGAAACAAAATATGATCCACCTCAGACTATGACCGTCCACACCCTATATCATATCCCATGATATAGTCCACCACTGTAGTATTAAAACTAATCATTGAGATCAAAGTGCTTCTTCTTCCTTTTGTTCACTTGACAAAACTTCTTATAAATACTTTGAATGTATCGGTCGAATATCAAATCAGGGGTCCTGAACGTAACATCACTATGACCATATATGAACTTCTTCCTCAAACAGTAAAAAAGGACATCAATATGCTGCAAAGTAAAGAGAAAACACAATAAAAAAACAGAAGAAACAATTTAAAAAACAACATGAAAAACAATAATAACTTACAGAAGAAGCCAAGTACTCGTCAACGTAGTATAGGATGTGAAACCATGACTTAAACTTCACTTCGCAAACACCAAGTTTCAAACATGGATCAATTTTGTCATCTTCGTCAGGATCAATAACATACTTGAAACCCTAGAAACAACAAAGAAATAAAATAGAAACAAAAAAGAAACACGAAATCAACAAGCACTTCAACTAAAATACATAAAAGAACAAATGAAACATAAAAGAAACAACTACGAAACAACATCGAAACAAACAAAAAACTTCAAATCACAAAATAACAAAAGAACACAGAAAAATCATACCTGAGCAACATCAGATTCTGCAAAAGAAACATTCTTCTTTTTGGAATCTTTGACACCAACCTTGGATTTTACAGTTTTAGAAGGAGATTTAACCTCTGAAACTACTTCGTCATCAACAATCTTTTCCACTTTCCTCTTCTTAGAAGTCATTTTACCAGCAGCATGCTTCTGAAGTTTTCTATTTTTCGAAGAATCTGGTGCTTCCAACTTCAAAGAGTTTCTCGAAAGCCTCTTATAAGGAGAGTTGTTAGGCGCCATTAAAATAATAAACTTCAAGCAGCGGTTTTGGGAAGTTACAAAAAGAGAAGTTAATGATGAAAATGTGAGAGAAACCAGAACGACATAAACTGAAAAACCAACAATGAAAGAGAGCAGAGCAATGAGACGACGTGCCACGATCAAAGAGAGAAGAGAAAAAACTAAGGGGCCTGGTTCGAGTTGCAGTGAAATTGGGTGGAAAAAAATAACCCTAGGTAAAAGAGCGTATAGTGAGGACAAGTACGGTAACAACATGGAATTTGTGTGAACCGGTGGGCATATTAGTCATATGCGCGTATTTTTGTCCTTTTTAAAAAAAGCAGGGTATTTTGTGTAATTTCCTCTAGAATTTATTCTATTACTCAAATTTTTAGTATTTTTCTTGTCTATATGAATTATCACATTTCAGATTTGAGTACATATAATATTTTAGTTTTTTATGCTTGAAATATATTTTTTTAATTATACTTCTTTATTTTCAATAATATAAAAATATATATTTTTATCTGTGTACATATACCGTACCCGTATTCTTGAAATTTCAAAACATGTCATTTTTCTGTGCCCGTGTCGTATCGTACCCATATCTCGTATCCGTATCTAGTTCTTCATAGAAAATATATATAATAAAAAGGATAAATGAGTTGGATCTGATCTAATACTAAAATATTTTCAGATGTGAATCAAATTCTTTCAAACTGTTAAAACCCACCCTGATTGAAGCGGATCTAAGAAAGCTTCTAATTTGATCCAAACTCATCGCCATCTAAACTACAACTCAAACTTTGTCATTTGGGTGATACTGTTTATAAGAAAATGGTTGAGTATGAAAACATGACAGATGTGTATAAGTCGAGGCTAGTATTTGATAGTATCTCTGAAAGACGAAATTGCCCCGTACTAAGTGCTACTGGTTCTGGCAATCATCTCTAAGATACAACGATTTTTTAGATTTGACTTAGCAGCACTTGCAAAAGTCGAACCTACAGCAAACAAAATAAGTGTTTGGACTTTTTAAGCTTTTGAAGGAGATAATCAATACGCTAAAATGCATAATAGTCGTATTGTTATCTGATTATTTTGTGTGTTTTTTCAATCTGTAGGGGTTGATATTTATAGACATCTAAGTGCCTTATGGAATAGTCATGTCTTTGATTCGAAAAAACATGTCTTCAGTGCGCGTCCGTGCGCACAGCCCAGGTGCATGACCGGGCTCGGCAGCGCGCGGGTGCGCGCACAACCCTAGTGCATGACCGTGCTCGGCACCGTGTGACCGTGAGTTGGCCCAGGTGTGCATAGGCCCAATTTGAGTAAAATGTATTTTAAAGGTCCAAATAAAATTTGTCCAAAACTATAAGGGCCTTAAAGCCCAAGCCCAGGCCCACAACCCAGACCGGGCTGAGCTAATGGGGGGCGGGCAGGCGGCGGCGCGCGTGTGAGTGCGTATGTTTTGAAATAAATCCACAAGCATGTAGGTCTTCCCTCCTTTAAAAACTTTGGTCCCCAAGGGCCCAAACCCATTACTCCCACTTGGGCTATATTAATTGAGCTAAACTTGGCTTTCTGTTCTATGTAGGATGGAGTTTCACTCCACCCCCACATTTCCTAATTTCTATATCAATTTCCAGTTTTAAGTGGTCAATTTGTTGAATTAATTTTTCATTCATCCGAAATTTGTTTTGAGAAATTCGAAATGCTAATATCATCTACTCTCTTAGCAGAATTTGATTATAAATTTTATTTCCATTTTCCACTAGTGAAAACCACTTAAATATTTGGTCTAATATGGGTCAACACCCTTTTTGTCTAAAACTAAATTCCAACAATCCCCCACCTGAATGAAATTAATGCATTCATGTATGCGAATTCGCTTGAAAGTCTCGACGAACTATTATTGCATCAGGATAGGTAGCTTGTGGTTTTGAACCTTTCTTAGTAAAATACTATCGGATTTACTAGCTACATAGTGATACGATGTCTTGAAGTACTAAGTCGTTCGTGTAAACCAAGACAACATTATTTACACAATAATAATTCTAACACTTATTGCTCTCACATTGTGTCCATTTTGGCCCTGGATCATGTCTGAGATTCATAAGTGTTTCTTTGAAGCGGCCATTAGTTCTCACTTATATAGGTGATCTCCTATTGAATAGTATTCTGCCATACTCCACCTTTCCGGTATAAGAATTATTAAAAGATAAACTTAACCTCACCACACTCTATAGGGTTTTTCACTTGGACGTTCTGGGAATGAGCTGAACTAGGTTCTAAGTGTTCAACTGAACACTCATAACTTAGTTGTCCCAGTGAACCAAGGTCTTGGGATCTCTAATTCACAAGGTTGGGTTGCCGCTATGAACATTCTTATTTTGTGGATTTTAAACACATTCTCCTTAACAACTTGTATATTTGATCTAAGTTTATTCCTTTAATTAGTGGATCCGCTAGATTGTCCATTGATTTCAAATAGTCAACCGAAATAACCCTATTCGCGATCAATTGTCTAGTGGTATTATGTCTTCGATGAATATGTCCAGACTTAGCATTATTCATACTACTTTGTGCCCTTTCAATTGATGATTGACTATCACAATGTATTAATACATCAGACACTGATTTATTCCAACAAAGAATATCTTTTAAGAAGTTTCTAAGTCATCCAACTTCTTCTCCAGCTTTATCTAAAGCAATAAACTTGGATTCCATAGTGGATCGTGTTATACACGTTTGCTTAGAAGATTTCCATGACACCGCTCCTCCACCTATTGTGAACACATAACCACTTGTGGACTTGGAGTCTTTTGTGTCTGATATCCAATTGGCATCACAGTATCCTTCTAATACTCTTGGATATCTTGTATAAAGTATTCTATAGTTCATGGTATACTTTAAGTATCTAAGTACCCTTGTCAAGGCTTTCCAGTGATCCTTACTAGGGTTACTTGTGAACCTACTTAGCTTACTCAGTGAATATTCAATGTCTAGTTGTGTACAATTAGTTAAGTACATCAAACTGTCAATTATCCTTGCATATTCCAGTGAGAAACTAGTTTTCCTCTATTCATGGCTAAGTGTAGAGTCAGGTCTACAAGTTTCTTAGCCGGAGGACTATCAAAAACATTAAACATTCTAAGTATGCCTTTGGGATAATGGGATTATGACAAGACAATTCCATCTAAAGTTCTAGAGATTTTAATCCCTAATATAACATCAGATAATCCCATATCTTTCATGTCAAAGTTCTTCTTTAACATGTTCTTAGTATTCACGATTAAATCATGACTACTACCCATAATCATCATATCATCTACATAAAGGCATACAATGACGTAATCATTTGAAATACCTTTAATATAGACACAATTGTCATATTCATTGATTTGAAACCATTGACAACATGGTTGTGTCAAACTTTCCGTGCCATTTCTTGGGTTCTTGTTCTAGTCCATAAAGTGACTTAACAAGTTTACACACCTTTTTCTCTTGTCAAGGTGCAATGAACCCCTCGGATTGTTCCATATAAATCTCCTCTTCAAGCTCACAATTCAAATAGGCAGTCTTCACATGCATTTGATGTATCTCAAGGTTACGCAAAGCTGCAATAGCAATGAGAACATGAATGGACGTGATCCTCGTAATAGGAGAATATGTGTAGAAAAAGTCATACCCTTCCTTTTGTTTAAACCCTTTGGCTACCAACCAGGCTTTATACTTATCTATGGATACATCTGCTTTATACTTCCTTTTAAGGATCCACTTACATCCTAAAGGTTTGCACCTCAGAGGGAGATCAACCAAATATTATTCTGCAAGATGGAATCTATTTCATTATTGATAGCTTCTTTCCAGAGAGGAGCTTCTCGACTAGACAAAACTTCTTGAATATTTCTACATTCGTTTGGGTGGTACTGTTTATAAGAAAATGGTTGAGTATGAAAATGGGACTATGTGTATAAGTCGAGGCTAGTATTTAATACTATATCTGCAAGAGGAATTGGCCCGTACTAAGTGTTAACAGTTCTGGCGATCATCTCTAAGATACAACAACTTTTCAGATTCGACTTAGCAGCACTTACGAAAGTCGAACCTATAGCTAACAAAATAAGTGTTCGGACTTTTCAAGCTTTTGAAGGAGATAATCAAAATGATAAAATATAGAATGATCGTATTGTTATCTGATTATTTTCGTGTGTTTTTCAATCTGCAGGGGTTGGTATTTATAGACATCTAAGTGTCTCATGGAATAGTGATGTCTTTTGATTCGGAAAGACATGTCTATAGCCAAAAAATGTGTAGGTCCCAAGGGGTGTAAGTGTAAGGTTTAGAAGGGGGGGGTTGAATAAACCTTACCAAATTTTCGATTTAGTCCTTTTAAATCTACTGAGTTGATTCTACACATTTTGTGTCCTTGATGGACAATCGAATTAGTCACTCAAGAGAGTTAATCTCTCAAATGACTCAAATTTGAGTTGTTGATGGAGTAACTCATTTGTTGGCTATAATTTAACTCAATTGTGGTTTTATTTTTATTGGAAGACTTAACACCCTTAAGTTTGTTTAAGCAAGATTTTAGAGCTTGATTTAGTACTTATAAATTATCAAATGGATAGCAAATTTATCGCCAGATATAAGCGAGTTAAAAGTGCAGGAATTTAAGTGTTGAAATGTAAATGACATGTGAAGTTTTTATAGAGGTTCGAAGATGGGGTAATTCTTCTACTCCTCTCTTCTCCAACTCCCGGAGGAATCCACTAAGTAATGATCGGTTTACAAAGTGGTAACAGTCCGGATACAAGTCTTGATCACAACAAAGCCGACTTGATCCTTAGGGACTCGATCCGAGACGCCTTGATCACTCGCTGGCTTCTCGTGACGACTCGCCTTCTTCACAGGCAGCTACCTTGTTACTACTGACTCACTTGCTCAAGCTCTTTGGATTTGATCACGAAGCCCTCCAAAAGCTTAAGACTTGGTTCGATCCTTGAACCTTTCTACAATCCTTCCGGAATGTAGACCCCTTGTTTTCGATATTTTCCTCTTCAAGCGATTGAAGTTCTCTTTCCTTCACGGGTGAGTGTTGGATTGATGTACTTCGTAATGTAGGCTTGAGGATTGAGAATGTTTCAGTTTTTCTAATATGCTTGTTTATCTCACATGTGTGTCATCCTTCTTCTCAAACAAACTCCTCGGCCTTTTTATAGTGAACTTTCAAAAATTTGCCCGTTGAAGAGATATGCTTATTTTTAAAGTCACTTTGCGATCGTTGGCTTGCGTTCTTGGAATTGCCATTTCCTCGTATGAATTGTTCTTTCACCTTTTCGAGTTCGACACGGTGTGGTGCTTCCCATTGGTTCATTCCTTTTGCACGCTTCCGGACCGAGCACTCGAGAAAGGTGGTATGGAGATATTACTTGTTTAAGTAAATCTCTTGATTTTAAGGCAACGGTTCTTTTACGATTATCTCGACTTGACCGCATTTCCTTGCTTTCCCAGGTGACTTAGAGTCGCCTTCCAATCATGGATGACTCTTATGTCATTTCAACTTGAGACTTGGCTTTTCTTGAGTTGACTTGATCGATGCTCCACTGTTTGCATCTCACCGCTTCTCGATAGAGTTCTGTCTACTCTTTTTGCCATACTCAGTGCCTCGCAATGAGTCTTCCTTCAGTCTTGATTGTCTTCTTGCATGTTAGGGCGTAGGCGACTTAACTCGGCTTGGCACTCTATTTATTACAGTGCATTTTAAAACAAGAATTGGGGTGCCAACTTTCTATTCTAAGTTTTACATGGCATTCATCAAAATCTAAACAATAAAATTCCTAACAATTTCCCCCTTTTTGATGATGCCAAAACTTAAACCATTCAAAAATGCAAATAGCAAAGATACATACAGATAGTGTATTGACATAGAATGTATGCGCAGAATAGATCTGTTTATTGATCATATCATTCCTGTTCTTTTACACAACTGTTTACAAGGTGTATCAGAGCATATGTCTAAAAAAAATTTATAGCTTTATTACAGAAGACTTACATTGTATGTATTTACAAAGAAAATACACGAAGGGGTGGACAGCAACACTTCATCTCCTTCGCTGTCTCCTTCTCTCATCTTGATCAACATCTTCTTCTCTTCTTCTTCTTCTTCTCTCGTCACCGCCTTCTTTTTCTTCTCATATGCCTTTTCTCGCAGCTTCATCTCTTCTTATTCTTTCTGTCTCTTCTCCCATAGCTGAGTTTGTCTCTTGTTTTCTTCTTCTAGTCTTTTTGCATACTCGGGGTTAGTTTTAGCCACTTTCAAATTTGCCACTTGGTCAAGCCCACCAAAGAGATTCCTCCTTTCTTTCCCGGATCTACGATTCAATATTCTTGGGGCAGAGGCCTAGGTCCAAGCTTCTTCCTCCACTCATCGCTTCTTCCTCTACCTCGGGCATATCTATCAGTCGGGTCTTCTTTCTTTTCCGGTGAGTGACCGGCGGAGTGACCAGCAGAGGATAGGGTTGTCGGCCGCTCGTCGCCTTCTTCACATAACGTGAGACCCTTTTCCCAAGACAGTCCCAAGCTTGAGCCATAGACATATTTGCAAAGTATCCCTCAGATTTGAGCATTTTAAATTCATCGACCGATCGTGGCTCTGTCCCGACATCCGAGATGGCATAAGTGTCTCTCTCTCTTGGAATGCCTCCATGTTCTTTCAAGATGTTCATCACCCTGGCATCCATTCTTCCTTCCACTTCCTTCATCCCCGCTTCAATTGTTTTTCTCTTTTCACCATAGATATAGCAGAGTGTTGGAGTGGCGAGTCACGGGAGTTTGTTTGCGATAATGTCACCGTGATGTAACCTTGTTGGGGGTTTGTGCAATCATCAATGTCACATCCGTTGATCCTTCCCCTCAACAAACTTTCCTTTCTTCTCGTTTCAAGACTTCTCAACCGTGATTTTCCCTTCTCACCGCTTTTTCTTCTTCTTAGCTTGGATGTTAGCACTTTGAGGTATTCCTCTTCCCCTTTTTGGCATCATCAAAGGATAGAGGAACCCTGGGGAACATCTTTGGCAAGCATGAAGTCGAAGTCTTCGATGGTTGAGTTCTCGCTTCGAAGTCGCTGCGTTGTATGCATCACGGAATTCAGATCGAGTAGCGTTGGATTCTCACAAATCGCTTCATCTCGGCCATGAGAAGGCTGAATTTTCTTGTCATGTGTTCTTCCAAACGTCAGTAGATCATTTGTATTTTGCTCACGCAGCAGCCTTGATCTCGGCGGTGTGAGCTTCATGCATATGCTCAATGTGTTCTCTCAAACTTCGTTTTTGCATCGGCATTTTCAGCTCTCCACACCGACTTGTTGAACAATGTTCAAGTATCTCAATTGTTCCACACGCATTGTTCTTCTTTGTTGCCACCATTCCCTTATCCGAATCTGTTATGCCTCTTAAATCACCGGTTGTAAGGTTGGCATCTCTGTTGTCGATCGCATGTCCAAAGAGGCTCGATGCCTCTCCATCCGTTCAACCAAGCAAATAGTGCCTTGAACACTTCTCAAACTTGGTGATTCTTCATTGCGGTTGATGGCCATACAACATCAAAATCATAATCATTTGGAACAATGGTGTCGATGGAAGAACAGAGTTGGTTTGTGATAGCGTGCTTGTTTGTTTTTCGACTCTTCGTGGAGTTCTAGTATCTCCAAAGTGAAAAGGGAAAGATTCTACAAAAGATTCATCACCGCCAACCGGGATCTGTTCGATGATGAGCGGTGCGCGTGAAGTTCTTTTGGGAATCGATCCTCCCGCAGCCTTGAGGAGCTGTGCGGTGGTCTCTTGTTCACTGGGTTCTCGTTGTAAAGTAGACCCGCTTGCCGAGCCTCACTGTCTTAATGCCCGTTGGTCTCTCGGTGATTTTTCCATTTCGATAGATCGGTCCTCGGCCTTATCGAGCGTCATCGGACGATGATGAGATTTCCATTGGTGGCTCATCATCAAAATTAAAGGTTTGATGAGTAGTCTTGGGATCGACTTGCTCGTGCTTGGAACATCCGGTGAGTCTTTTGGATTTGTCACGGGGATGACTCGCTTCTTCTTCGCCTTTCCGATCCCGGAAAAGTGACATCGGGGTTGTCCGGGAATCATGAAGTGCGCCGATCTACTTCTCGGATGGGTCGATGATAGCAGGAGGGATGTTCTCTACTTTGCTTCTTTACCCGGGAAGTATCAACCTCCCGTGGGCCTTCATTATCTCCGGTCTCTCTCTGCTGCGCGAGGTTTAGTCCCCCTTTCGATGTGTCATTGTCTTAGGGTCTTCTGATGGCATCCATGGAGTCTCAACCCCATGGATTGCACTTTCATCACCCCAGTGTTAACTCCCGTGGCATTCCTTCTCGTGCCTCTCGCATCGCATCAAGAACGTCATTAGCCTTCGAGAGTAGCGGTTGGCACCTCACCGAGAGACAGTCTCTCAATCCCGAGCTTCGTTGATGGCAACTTGTTGTTCTTCTTGTGATTGTAATTTCTCTTCTTCGCCTCCTTGATTCATTGTGGAGTCATGCGCAAAGATCCTCCGACCTTGCTTTGCAGAGAGAGGGAGTTTCCCCCTCGGTGGCGCACCCAGTGAGTGACTTGGAATGGGGTCACTCGTCTCCAAACTCATTTGTTTCGATTGATTGTTGTTCGTTGGGGCTGGGGTGGTAGCACACCTTCAATAGGGGTTGGCTCGATTGGGGTCCCCACTATCCCGTTTCATCGCCATCTCCTTATTGCCTTCTTACGAATGAGTGGGAAGTGGTAGCAAGCAACAACAGTGGCTATTTTGAACCACTCCCATTGGATCGATTTCAACTATGTTCGGAGGACTCTCCTGGTCCCTCCATTTGTCTTTGCTCGTGAAGGATTCTTGATTCGTGCAATGCTTGCTGCATTTGCAACTCTTCGCGGGCAAAGCAAAGATTCTCCCGATCCTCATCACATCGTCGAGAGAAGACATCAAGGAGAGGATGTGTGTGTTACGTGGTGCGGGAGATAGGGCGGATGCTTGCCTTCTCGCGTGCCTCGCCTTCCTCGGCTTGCTTTTCTCTCTCCTTGTCCTTGAAAATCTGCAGGATGTCTAAGCAGCTTGTCTTCATCAAGTCTTTGGAAGCACGCGATCTTTAGTCCAAGGAAATTTAGCGAGTTCCTCTTCTTCTTCTATAAACTCGGGCGTTGAACTGTTCCTTGACTTGCTCAACTTCCATTTCCTCCACTCACGCAGACGATTTTGGATGTCCGGGTAAGGTGGAGATAGGATCATTACATCACTATCCGCTCCGGCGCAGTTTTTCTTGTGCTTTTGTGTGAGCTACAAGTTGTGTCCTCGGGTTGCCTCTGCTGATCGCCTTCAAACAGACTTGGCTGTTTCATCAATTACATTTGGAGATTCTACTTCTCTAGCAGTCTCCAGATCTGCTCTAGCCGAGTGGTCGACTCATTTGGTTTCTCCAGCTCGGAGCTCTTGATAAGTCGTCTTTGTCTCCTAGTTTGTACGAGGGATTTACGGTTCGAGACGGCGTCTTCTCGAGTCTTGAGCGGCGGGGGGGTCTTGGTGTTTGTTTCGAGGAGCGGGCCATCGTGGCTTCTCGTTCTCCTCTTTTTGACGATCGGAGAAGGTATTTGTGAGTCCTTCTCGACCCGCCGCAGGGCAGGAGACACGGCTTCTTGGGGCAGTGATTCTCACTGCAGGGGCGGGAGCATGTTTTGTTTTCTTTTTTGCAGGGGCAAAGATCTTTCTTAGTACCGCAGGGCAACTTTTTCTTCTTAGCCGAGAGGAAACAATTTGTATCTTCGGGGTCGGTGATTCCCCTCATCGTGTCGCCTCTCTTGGCATAAGCTCGCTTCCGAGCGCAGAGAGGTTTGCTCAACATTCTCTTGTTAACATGGAAAGCCTTCCCATGTCTAAGAGGGACTCCTTTCACTTCCAATAGCCGCCAATCACTAGGCCATATCCTGGGATCCTCCAAATGAGCCATCTTCTTTGAAGGACTTGTTCCCACGTTCGGGCAGAGTCCTTTGCCAGAGACAAACTCAAATTTACGAGTTTATCTTCTTTTCTTCGATGATTGCAGCCATTACAATCAGCTTTGCCTTTTGATTGGTCAAAGTCGCCAAATTTGATGTCGATACATTTGGCAACTATGTCCAACAACTTGTGATAATCCTCCTTGCCAGTCTCTTGTTTGTTGTGTATATTATTTTATCAAAGAAAGTCGGACTTGGCTATTTCTTTCCATGCGTCAACCAAGTTTACATCAGCTTCTTTAATCTCGGATGCTCCTTCACGGGTAGTGAGCAATATTCAGCCAAATCCTTGGCAGAGATAGTCACCGCTTTCCGTGAACAGATGACTTGATTCCTTCATCGTGAATCTCAACATTCACGTAGAATTGTGCGACCTCCTCCACATAGGTCATCGGATATTCTAACGTTAGAAACGGTTTTAGCCCGGACGTTTCCAACTTCTCAGCGATTTTCTTCACTAGGGTGTCGTCGGACCCCTGCTTCACCATTCCGTCGAAATCCACCATCGAACCGGTGTGGATTTGCTTTCCTAACTTGGTAAAGTCATAAGTTGGTGCCATTTCTCAGGATTATATCAAGGAAAAACTCAGAAATTGATTTGAAGGTTGATAGGGTTTCGAGAGTATTTTGCCTTTGCTTTTGAGAGAAAGAGATGAACAGTTTTAGAAGTGTGAGAGAGAAACGGACGAAAATGGTTTAAATATGGTTTATGAAAGGACGTGCGGGTGGTTTTTGAAATGTGGTCGAAATCAACGGCTTGGATTTCGCACGCCTATTGAGCATTTCATGTCTCGTATTTAATGCGGCAGCATTTATATCCAATCATAGGCTTGGTGTGCAGCTTTATGTCTGTACACATCATCATTATGCTGACGTATTCCTTAAAACATTCCCGCTTAGTCAAAACGACTGCGTTTTTGTCACTTTGCTCATAAGTTATTCAACTTATCCCTTAGCCGATTTAACTCTACTTCTCGCAGATTCTCTTAGTGACTCAACTATCGGTGACTTGGTGTAGCCGACTTTCCGACTGGTGATTTATCGAGTGATTTTTGTTTTCAGCTCTTTTTCACCTCCTTTTCTGTTCCATTTCTTTTCTTTGATTCTTTCGTGTCTCACCTTAGTTCAATTAATCCCAACTCATGTTTGAGTTCTTCAAATCTTGACTCACATAATGGTTTTGTGAAGATGTCGGCTAGTTGTTTATCGGTTGAGATATATTCCAGGATGATGTCCTTCTTTTCAACATGATCTCTTATGAAGTGATATCGACATCAATATGTTTTGTTCTTGAGTGCAACACAGATTTTGAGTGATTGCAATTGCACTTGTGTTATCACACATGATTGGAATTTCTTTTTCTTCAACTTCATAGTCTCTCACCTTTATCTCATCCATAAGACTTGGGCTGCTTGTTTGCCCGCAGCCTATGTATTCTCGCCTTTGTAGAGGTGGCTATTGAGTTTTGCTTCTTGCTAAACCAGAAATTAGTCTCTTTCCTAGCATTTGACATGTGCCTGAAGTGCTCTTTCTGCCCACTCTGCATCCAAAGATAGTCGAGAATCGAATAGCCAATTAGCTTGAATCCACCTTCCTTTGGATACCATAGGCCTACTTCTTGGCTTCCTTTCAAGTATCTCAATATTCTCTTAGTAGTCTTTGTCATGTGGCTCTCTTTTGGAGCAAATTGAAATCTTGCACATACACCTACAACAAAGGTGATGTCCGGCCGCTAGCCGTGAGATAGAGCAATGATCCAATAAGTGCTCAGATCTTGTTTGATCTACGTGCTTGCCATCTCCGCATCCATGTCCATTTTGACCGATGTGTTCATTGGTATTTTTACGTAAGACTTCTCCTCCATACCAAACTTCTTCATTAAATCTTTGGTGTATTTTGTTTGACTTATGAAGGTTCCATCCTTCATTGTTTCACTTGGAGTCCAAGGAAGAATGTCGCCTCTCCCATCATGCTCATTTCAAATTTACTTTGCATGAGGTTTGAAAATTTTTCACACAGACTCTTTGTTAGTGGATCCAAAAATGATGTCATCCACATATATTTGAACAAGCAAAGATACTCTTCTTGTCTTGAATTAAAGAAAAGTGTTCTATCTACTTTTCCTTTTGTGAAACCATTTTCGTTAGGAATTGTGACAGAGTATCATACCATGCTCCGGGTGCCTGTTTCAATCCATACAGGGCTTTCTTGAGTTTGTATACCTTGTCTCCAAGAGTCTTCGCTCAAATCCTGGAGGTTGTTCAACATACACTTCTTCTTCCAATAAACCATTTAGGAATGCACTTTTTACATCCATTTGATATACAATGAAATTCTTGTGAGTCGCATAGGCAAGAAACATCCTTATAGCTTCCAATCTTGCTACAGGGCAAATGTTTCATCAAAATCTATCCCTTCTTCTTGGCAATATCCTTTGGCTACTAGCCTTGCTTTGTTTATTACCACGTAACCTTCCTCGTTCATCTTATTTCGAACACCCATTTGGTTCCAATAACATTTTGATGTATGGGTCTTTGCACTAATTCCCATACTTTATTTCTCTCAAATCGATTCAACTCTTCTTGCATGCTTTGAATCCAATGTGTGTCGTCCAATGCTTGTGACACATCTTTGGGCTCTATTTGCGAGATGAAGCATGTGAACATGGCTTCTTGTTGAGTTTCGATCTTGTTTTGACACCTTCTCTTATATCTCCAATGACAAGTTTCGTGGATGGTCTCTCGGCCATCTTACATCAGTTGGAGTAAGTTAGCTGGATTGATCGACTTGCGGTGTGTTCTTTGTGGTCACTCTCTCGTAATCACTTAGCCGCAAATTTTCCAATTTGTTTTTTGAGATTCAGACTATCTCATCTTCTTCTCAATTGATAATTCCGGCTTCAACTTCAAAGATAGGGACTCTTCAGACGGTTGGATGATTCACTTATCGGTGACTCTTCAATGTCTTCTCCATTTATTTTTGGCTCATCGAATACTACATGAATGGATTCCTCTCGTAACCATAGTTCTTTGTTTGTTGAGTATTCTCAGTAGGCTTTGCTTTCAAATTTGAGTATCCTAAGAAGATACCTTCATCAGCCTTTAGCATCAAAAGCCTTTAGATTGTCTTTGCCATTGTTGTGGATGAAGCATTTGCATCCAAATATTTTGAAATATGCAACATTTGGTTTTCTTCGATCCCGGATCTCATAGGGTGTCTTTGTCATTTGTCTATTTATCATACATCTGTTTTGAGTGTAGCAAGTTGTGTTGATTGCTTGACCCCAAAATCTTTTTGGTAACTCTTGCCTAACATGGTCCTTCCGCTTCTTTGAGGGTTCTATTTCTTCTTTTCGCAACTCCATTCTTGTGGAGTCCTTGCTGCATTGATAGTTCATGACCAATACCATTCTCAATACAATCGAGTTATTATTCCATTGACAAACTCGGTTCCTGTCTCGATCTTATTTTGATAATGGTTTGACTCTTCTCGTTTTGAATCCTTTTCATCATTTTGTGGTAGTTTTTGTAGAGTTTCTTTCTTCTTACACATGAATATTGTCCATGTATATCTTGAGTAGTCATCTACTACCACCAAGGTGTATTTCTTTCCACTTATCTTTGGCAGGTTCCATGGGCCAAATAGATCCATATGAAGCGGATGCAATATTCTTGTTGAGGATAGGCATGTCTTTTCTTTGAATGATGACTTGATTTGTTTTCCCTTCGACATGCGTCACATATACTCTCCTTCTTGTATATCGAGTGGAAGTCCTTCTACAAGATGACTTCTTGCCGCCTTGTTAATTGTTTTGAAATTCAGGTGACTCGGCTTTTTTTTTTGTGCCACCCAACTTGATTCAAATTGTACTCTTTTTGCTAGTAGACAGATCGGGTGTTGCAGTTGACCAATCCACGACATACATATTCTTATGTCTACATCCTTGCAAAGACAACTTCATTTGATTCAATATCTTTGATTTGGCATATACCCATGTTGAATCCAACATTGTAGCCCTTGTCACGTAGCCGATCGATACTCGTAAGTTGAAGTTGAGTCCTTCAACATATGCAACATCTCGTGATTTCTAATCCATTCCTCTTGATGGATCCAATGCCTCTTATTTCACCAGGAGCTTCATTTCCTCCAAATATGACTTTTGCTCCTTTAACTTCCTTGAATTTTGACAGATTTTTCTTATTTTCTGTCATATGTCCGGAACAACCACTATCCATGTACCAGGTTCCTTGGCACTCACTGTTCCTTGAACCCGCAATCAAGGAAATTAAGTTTTAGGTACCCATACTTGTCCGGGTCCGGGGGGTTAGAAATGTAAGATGATCCAACCAACCTATAGTCAAATGATTTGACTCTAAGGGGTTGCCATCTATCGTGCCATAATCATAATTAATCCTGGCAAATTGCTTGGGGATTTTAGGTTCATACAAATTGTCTCTTTTGTCTCGTATGCCCGCATATGTGTTTTAGCAATTGCCTTTCTTGGGTGATTGTGGTGTCTTTGAGTGTAGTGCCTAGGTGCATATGTGTGCTGATGAAAGCTCTTATACTTTTGGAATGGCCTTTGTTGAGTTCTAGGCCTTTGCCATTTGGGCTTATGTTCCATAAGTCTGTGCTGATAGTTTACATTATTCCAATCAGCTTGGCTTGGATATTTTCTACCATTCCCATCATATGTATTTCTTTTATGGGTTTTCTGGGATTTTTGGTAGCTCTGCTTCTTCTTTACAGAGTATTTTCTGTTTGGAATTTTGAGGACTCGGGTGAATCTCTTCTCTCGGTGTCTTTCAAAGACACTCAATCGGTTGTTTTCCTTTTCCTTTGTAACCAAGGCCAGTTTGCTTAGTATTGTGCTTTGGAGTGAATGTGTGTGCAACATTTAGAGTTTTGGATTTTTCAGACTCTTCATGACTTGAAGATCCTTTTTCCAAAATTACTCTTGAGGTTTGACATATCACAGAGGAATTAAATCCTAAGCCTGTCTTGTCTCCACATTCTCTTTGACTCATAATAAGATCATCCAATGATTTAGATGCCTTAGTAAATGAGGCAATAACATTCTTGAGGTCATTCTCCTCTTTTCTATAGCAGCAATTTCTCGCTACTAATTTAGCATTTTCAAATTTTTAGACTTTCATTCTCATCAGCTATTTGACTTAGAGTACTCAGCTCCTTAGTCAGCTTTGAGTTTTGACTTTTGAGTAGGCTGTTTTCCTCATTCAATAGTGTGTGTGAGGATTTAATGTGTTCAAAATCTTTCATCATTTTGCCTAATGAATCATAAAGATCGGTGGGTGATGAAGTGTGTGTGTCACGATCACTATCATCTGGTGTCCGAGTTTGATGAGTTAGATTGTACCTCATCTTCTTGGTCAGGTTGATCTTGTTCCTTGGCCATCAAGCGATCAGGGCTTCTTCTTCGAGTCACTTGAATAGTCGCCTTCATCGCTCTCTCAATCATTGTCTCTCTTGACTTGGCATTTGTCTCAGCATCTCTGCAGCCATCATTGCTTTTTTTTTTTTCTTGTCTTTTTCTCTCAAGACCTTTCTTTCTTCTTCATCCCTCGCACTTGTTGACTACAGGATATGAGCAAATCAATGGCATAGTGACTGGTTGTCTGAGTTCCAACATAGATATTGAGCCTTTTGATCAGCTCTTTCCATTCTTGAGTTGTCGGCCCTTTGATACTCAACTTTTTGATGATCTGTTTCTCTTGGTTGGCCTGTCTTCCCTTGATTTGGAGGGAGCTGAGTGTCTTCTCGGAAGATTCTCCTTTCCTCTCTTGTAGTTCTTATTGAAGAACTTGTTGAATCTTTTAACCATCGGGCTATTTCTTTTGGGTCAATGACTTCTTTGACCTCGGCTCTCTTCCCATCTTTAACAATTAGAGCGGTTGTTTTGGGTACAAATTGTCTCTTCCTGGTCTTTTCTTCTCACTCAAACTCGTAGGCTTTGAGGTCCGAGAATAGTTCATGGTTGGATGTCTTTGATAGGTCCATGGAATGTCTCAGTGTGCCATGACCTTCATTTCCCATTCATTTGGAAGACTTTTTAGGATCTTCATACACATTTCTTCGTGTATATTCCTTTCCAAGTGTAGACAGACTCATTTGTGATTTCAGTAAACCGAGCATCCAGTTGATCCAGGTTTTCTCCGAGATCATTTTGAAGTTCTCAAATTTTCAGACAACGACCCATCGGTAATTTGATTTGATTTCGAGCCTTCACAAATCAATGTCAACTTGTCCCATTTCTTTAGCCGTTTTGCATGATTTGACTTTATTGAACATGGCTTTGTCCAAGGTTTTGTAAAGGATGTCCTTGGCTACATTGTCCAGGTTGTATCTTTTTTGTCATCATTTGTCCACTCGGTTCTTGGTTTTTCAACCATGACGTGGTCGGGAGCAAAGATCTTCTTCTCCTTCACCGCAATTCTTCGCATACCAATTTTGTGTTCACCTTTAATATTTGCAGAGGCCCATCTTCTATCACTATCCACATCTCATCATGTAATGCTGATAGATGAGCCTGCATACGAATTTTCCAATCATCAAATTCTTCGATAGTGAACATAGGGATGCGTGTCAAATTTGCTTCCATGATAATGACTTTTTAATAAAAAAAAGTTTTGAAGATTTAAGTACTAAAGCAGACTTTGAAAAGTTTGGAGATCTAGTTCAAGAACCGGTGCGGAGGGTTCAATGAACCAACCGCTCCGATACCACTTGTAGGTCCCAAGGGGTGTAAGTGTAAGGTTTAGAAGGGGGTTGAATAAACCTTACCAAATTTTCGATTTAGTCCTTTTAAATCTACAGAGTTGATTCTACACAGCCTTTGTGTCCTTGATGGACAATCGAATTAGTCACTCAAGAGAGTTAATCTCTCAAATGACTCTCAAATTTGAGCCGTTGATGGAGTAACTCATTTGTTGGCTATAATTTAACTCAATTGTGGTTTTATTTTCAGCGGAAGACTTAACACCCTTAAGTTTGTTTAAGCAAGATTTTAGAGCTTGATTTAGTACTTATAAATTATCAAATGGATAGCAAATTTATCACAGATATAAGCGATTAAAAGTGCAGGAATTTAAGTCTTTGAAATGTAAATGACACAAAGTGAAGTTTTTATAGAGGTTCGAAGATGGGGTAATTCTTCTACTCCTCTCTTCTCCAACTCCCGGAGGAATCCACTAAGTAATGATCAGTTTACAAAGTGGTACAGTCCGATACAAGTCTTGATCACAACGGCCGACTTGATCCTTAGGGACTCGCCTGAGACGCCTTGATCACTCGGTGGCTTCTCGCACGACTCGCCTTCTTCACAGGGTACTTTGCCTTGTTACTATGACTCACTTGCTCAAGCTCTTTGGATTTGATCACGAAGCCCTCCAAAAGCTTAAGACTTGGTTCGATCCTTGAACCTTTCTACAATCCTTTCCCGGAATGTAGACCCCTTGTTTTCATATTTTCCTCTTCAACCGATTGAAGTTCTCTTTCCTTCACAGGTGAGTGTTGGATTGATGTACTTCGTAATGTAGGCTTGAGGATTGAGAATGTTTGCTTTTTCTAATATGCTTGTTTATCTCACATGTGTGTCATCCTTCTTCTCAAACAAACTCCTCGGCCTTTTATAGTGAACTTTCAAAAATTTGCCCGTTGAAGAGATAGGCTTATTTTTTAAAGTCACTTTGCGTCGTTGGCTTGCGCTTCTTGGAATTGCCATTTCCTCGTATGAATTGTTCTTTCACCTTTTCGTAGTTCGACACGGTGTGGTGCTTCCCATTGGTTCATTCCATTTTGCACGCTTCGGGATTGAGCACTCGAGAAAGGTGGTATGGAGATATTACTTGTTTAAGTAAATCTCTTGATTTACGGCAACGGTTCTTTTACAATTATCTCGACTTGATCGCATTTCCTTGCTTTCCCCAGGTGACTTAGAGTCGCCTTCCAATCATGGATGACTCTTTGTCACTTCAACTTGAGACTTGGCTTTTCTTGAGTTGACTTGATCGATGCTCCACTCACCGCATCTCACCGCTTCTCCGAGAGAGTTCTGTCTACTCTTCTTTGCCATACTCACCGCTGCCTCGCAATGAGTCTTCCTTCAGTCTTGATTGTCTTCTTGCATGTTAGGGCGTAGGCCGACTTAACTAACCAGCTTGGCCACTCTATTTATTACAGTGCATTTTAAAACAAGAATCGGGGTGCCAACTTTCTATTCTAAGTTTTACATGGCATTCATCAAAATCTAAACAATAAAATTCCTAACAAAATGCACCAAGTAAATCGAACAGGTGCTTCTAATCAAATCGCATGACCGCGCACTTAAGCGTGTGCCCGCACACTTAGCTTAGGTGCGCGACCGCGCATTGGCCCAGGTGCGCGTAGGCCCAATTTGAATAAAATAATTTTTAAAGGTCCAAAAAAATATCATCCAAAACTATAATGGCCTTGAAGCCCATGCCCACCCACGACCCAGACTGGGCCAAGTCGAGCCGGCGGGTAGGCAAGGCAAGTGGCGGCGGCGGCACGCCCGTGCGTGTGTATTTTGAACTAAATAAACGAGCATGTAGGTCCTCCCTCCTTTAAAAACTTTTGTGCTCCAAGGACCCAACCCATTACTCCCACATGGTCTATATTAATAAAGTTAAACTTGACTTTCTATTCTATGTGGGATGGAGTTTCATTTCACCCCCACATTCCCAATTTCCATGTCAATTTCCAATTTTAAGTGGCCAACTTGTTGCATTAATTTCTCATTCACCCGAAATTAGTTTTGGGAATTCGAAATGCTAATCTCATCTACTCACTTAGTAGAATTTGATTATAAATTTTATTTTCATTTTTTATTAATAGAAATCACTTAAATATTTGGTCCAATATAGGTCAATGCCCATTTTTTTAAAAACTAAATTCCAACAAACTTTTCATGCGGCTGCAATAACAACCACCACATTGCTCTGTTGGTTGTTTCAAGGGTTCTCTCTAGTATGTTTGCAATCTACTTCAACATGCATGCAAAATTGAGAGCTTGTGTAATGAGAAATGAGGCGTTATAACATTATGTGTGTAAGTATTGTAACATTTAGTCCTCCAGTTATGTTCAACAATGTTATGCACCAATTTAGAAAACACATAATGGAAGAATAAAAGCACCAGCATTTACATGCTTCGAGCACAAAGTACTCTACATCCACATGGTCACGCACGAAGAAAGAAAACAATCCACTAGTTATAACAGTTTTACAAATTCAACCTAGCAATTATAAAATTTAAAGACTTCCACTTTAAACATATATCATTCGTTGTATTTAACTAAATGTGGATGTTTCTACGACCTCCACTCCACTCAATCTGCATTGTTAGACTCCGACCAACTTTGAACGCCTTCATATGGTTGATGCGGTCAACTCCTATAGACCTTCATCTTCTAGTTGAACAGAATGTATTGCGTGAAAAATTTCTCAGGAAGTAACTAAGTGAAGTGTATAAACTCCAGCTTCATCTATTCAAAGGAGAATAACATTCCATATGTGCATCAAGCTTTGGGGCGCTCAATTCCCCAAATTGGGTCTTCAAATGTTGCATATCAATCAAGATGATCTTCATTGATTCATGCCAAATCTAAAACATATTTGAAAGATCCTTTCCTTATCTAGTAAAATCAAATCAAGAAGAACAATTAGTTATTAAGATAAAAAGATAATTTAAATAATCAATTGAATATTTCAACAACATAGAATTATGAGAGTCTGATCGAAAAATCATGTCCAACACTCTCGCACTAAACACACTGACATTAGACACCATTTTATTCGAGATTTTGTTGAAAATTATATTGTTCCCAATGAATATATCGGAACTGAAAATCAGTAGGTGTACATATTCATCAAAACTTTAGATTTTAAGAGGTTTTCTACTTGAGAAAGTCTCAGTTTGTGTGTTATCTGAAATGTTACATGAGATGTTATAGATTGCACATAACATATGTTCTAACACTCCTATACATTGCACTCTTTGTTATTTTATCTTCTCTCTTTTAATCAATTTTGCATTTAAGATCATATTGCATGTCTCGAACAATGTCTCATTTCAAATTAGTAACCAATGAAATTCACTTGAAAATGTTCACAAAATTGATACTTTATTCTCAATATATGAGTTATAAAAATGTCTGAAACATGTTTGGAGGCCTTTGAGGGAAATAATTACCTTCCTTTTGTGTGCAGTTGTTCCTTGTGACCAATTTCTATTTATATAAATTTGTTTAAAAAAGAATGATCACGTGAATAAGAGCTACCTTTGGCCTGTGAAAGATACCCACTGGTTAAATCTATCATGTATCATGGAAAAAGTATGAAAAACATAGTGATATTCTAAGTACATGTGTTATTCTAAGTACATGTGTTATTCTAAGTGTTGTGATAAAAATCCACTGGTTACCTTCCTTTTTATATACTGGGAAGTCGGATTGCAATTCATTGAAACTATGAGTACATGTGTTATTCTAAGTGTTGTTATATTTGAAACGACAACTGTTGTGACATTCCATTACATAGTGATATGTGCGATTTTGTTTCTTATAGACATAAAATAGGTTGCATATCCTAGTGAATTTTAAAGATTAACGTATGTTTTGCTACAATATACGATTTGAGATATTTTTTTTCTTTCCTAAAAATTGAATTTGCGGTAATTAATGAAAAGTGGAGTTATTTGTGATTTTAAAGACTTGGGTGATTTGATGAAATCTTGTTTTATTTATCTATATATTTGGTTAACTAAGTCTCAAGTTTGTAGGATTGTATTTTCTTAATTATTGGGTATCCGACTTTTTACACATTTATCTCCCAAGATTTATTTTCTTATTTAAACTAAATGTTTTCTAGATTTTTTATAGTTTTAACTCCTGAGTTTTAGAGTTTTATTAGGAGTCATAATTGTCTTCATCACTTTCATCCTATTTATACTCAATGTGTGGCCGGTTTTTATCACAACTCCCAGTACTCTCTTTTTCAATCCCTCTCTCTCACGGTTTTTGTGAAGAAATTCTTCTCTCTAAGTCCAAATAAGTCTTCTTCATCTTCTTCTTCAAAATCAAACTCTTCCACATTGTCACCGAAGTAAAAGACGCCACCACTGTTGCCTAGTTCGAAGAAAGACGATCCGTGCATGGAAAATCCCGAACAAAACCCTAATGTTCCACCAAATCCAGGATATGCATCTGTCAATCCCACTGTCACACCAAATGTTGTGGCATCTGCTTCGACACCCACTCAGATATCTCCACCAATGATGGGTTCTTCAATCCGCCTCCATCGTCAAATGCTCTTATGGTTGTCAACCTTGTTCCTGAATCATTTGACATTGTCCTTCCCATAGAAGAAGATAATGCAATTAACGTTGATGACTCTCCTGGTCTTGAATTTGTTCAAGAGGTCATGGGTCCCATTTAGAGGTGTGCATGGGACTTGCGAATTTCCGAATCCAAACCGAAAAATATTTGAACCGAAAATATCCGTTGATGTTTTGGCTTTTCCCAAATCGAAGTGTCATGAAATTTTTATTGGTACGATTCTGGATATTTTTCAATTATCCATATCAGGAATTGTACTGAACCACACCGAATCATGCCGAATCGTAGATCCAAAACTAGAACCAACTTTAAAGAATTTTTTATATATACAAATATAATATTATCATCATATTTATGTTTTGATAGTGAATTAATTACATATTCGTTGAAATTAAATACTATGCAATACATAATAATAAGATTATCAAATTAAGAGTTAGCATACATTATCAATATATCAAATGAATAATTAAATATGAATTTAGTTCACTAAGAGTTACAATATATTAATTGTTTATCAAAAATATGGTGGCTATCATATTAAAATATTTAAATGTACTCAATAAGTTAAAATAAAAATAATATGTGATTTTGTAGGTCCAAAGGGGTGATAAAGTAAAGTCTAGAAGGGGGGAGGGGTTGAATAGACTTTGCCAACTTTTCAATTTGGTCCTTTTAAAGTCAGATTTTAAATCACAAGTCAGCTAAGTCCTTGATGGATATCTTAGTATAAATCAACTGATTCAGTTAACTCTTTAAATATTCAGTAGACTTGGTTATTACTGCTGAAGACTTTCACCCTTTTTTGAAATATGTTTTTTGACACTTGTTTTAAGCTTAGTTATTATAAGTTGACTTAGCAATTTATACAACAACAGTATAAGTATGCAAGAATAAAAGTGTGTTGAATGTAAATGATACAAGCAATTTTATAGTAGTTCAAGGATGGGGTAATTCCTCTAATCCACTCTTCTCCACCCCTAGAGGAATCCACTAATGTAACTGTGACTTTATTACAAGATGGTGATAGTCCAAACTTGGCCTTGATCGCACAACTTGCTCAGCTTCAGGGACTCAACTTCTTCACAAAACAACTGTCTTGCTACTTCAGCTCCTTCAAACTCTTGGATTTGTTCACAGAGCCCTCCAACGAGTCTAAAGCCTTTGGTTCGAACTGGAACCTTACTACACCTCCTTCAACCTTGGAGTGTAGACCCCTTGTTCTTTGAAACAAGTTTTCTTCTCACTACTAGAAAAATGGTTAACAACAACACCAAGAGACAACGGTCTCCGGGAAAAAAAGGTTGTCGTTGGTTGTAGTCACAACGATTTTGCAAATCCGTTGTCGATTGAGAACTTTTTATCAATGACAACAGTAAATTGTGCCTTACAACAACATTTATTACTAGTGTTGTCTATGAGCGCCCTTTCATTTAAAAACAACGATTGTTTGGGCTTTGGACAACGAGTTATTAACCATTGTCTTTTTCACCCTGTTTTCTTTCTTTTTTCTTTAGAATTTTAAATTTTGTGTTTTTCCATATTTATATGATTGTATGAACTTTGAGCTATGTTAGATATGTTTATATATTTTTCATTTAAAATATAGTACGTAATAATTGATATATAAATATATTATATAATAAAATGAGAATTTTTTTCTTTTTTATTAAATTGGTTGGACCAGTGATTGCACCGGTCCGACCAATTGGACCGTAAATTCCTAGGATGACCGGTTTGTAGAGATGTTAAATAAGCTCTGGCCAGCCCATTTAGACAGAGACCCGCTTGGACTGGCCCTATAGGGCTAGGGACAATACGTATAACATCTTTATGGCTTTGCTTCCCGGTCAATTTTTTAAAACACTGGTTTTAATTAACCTAAATAAATACAATGTTTTCAAAAAAGAAAACTATTTGTTTGGCAAAAGATTTTTTTTTGAAATGTGCAAAAACTAATTCTGCTAAAAGAAAAAAAAGATTAAAAACTAATGTTTTGAAAAAGAGAAAATATTAAATTATTCAATAAAAGATGTAGACAAATATTTTGAAAAAAAGGAAAACATTTGTTAAATAAAAGATTAAAAACAACCAGCTCTTAGTTCACTTCCTTGGCCAACAATCAGTTTCACTTCATTCCTTTACAGACGATAAGACGAGCTCGAGAGAAAAATTAGCGCAGCCACTCCACCAGCGCAGTTCGACCCATTCACCATCTCAGATATACGACTCATCGACTGATTTGTTGGTGAGTTTTTCCCATCCACCAAAAACCCCAATTGTTAGAACCCTAATTTGGCTTTTGAGTAACAAAAATATTTTCTGTCTAGATTTGTTTTTTCCTGAAAAAATAGATTAATGGATCGAAGTTGTATATTTTTCCAATAGAAGGATGATCTATTTCTTGTTGAAAATTTATAAGATGAGGCCCTAAGATTGAAATCTAATATGGAATTCTAAGAAAAAAGCCCCAACTTCAAACCCTAAGTCCTAACCACCAAAATAATAGGTAATTGTAATTGTGTTTAATTCTCCATCACTGCAATTATCGTCAAGAAATGGACTAATGAAAATATTTCGTAGGAACTTAATTTAGAAAAGATTCACTCGATTGCTAAGGCTTCTGAAAAGATTCACCGATAATCCTTCAATTCGAAGCACCATTCGACTCCTTGAATCCCCCGCTGAGGATGGGAATGTCGGACTAATGCTCTATGTAATTACTTGTGATTTTGTTTCTTTTTTCTTCTATTATGGTTTTTGTTTTCATTAGATTAGTTTTGTGTGTTTTTATTGAATTTTTCTGCCTTAATTAATTTATGTTAACTGTGGCTTTATTTTAAAAATTGGCTTCATTCACCATTTTATTTGGTTATTGTAATAACAAGATTACACTGGTTTATTTTTCCTGGTATGCATGATAAATTTGGGGTCCTAGGGTGTATAATTATTTCGTACTAAATTTCTGTGGTCTGTTGTTGCGTGTTTATTTGAATTATTCTTCCAACACCCATGTGCATGATAGTGTCGCCTCTACAGCTGGCATTTGAGGTTGTTCTAAATGATTATTTTCTACTACAACAGATAGTGCCGAAGGAATCTGTAGTAGTTATGGTATAATGCAGATTCTAGAACCTCCATAATTTAAAAATCATGGTAAAGAGAAAGCAAAAGTTATACTGCTAAACTTACTTTTACTACTGGAGTTTTTATATTTTAACTTAAGGCTTTTGGTACATTATGCGACGAGTTGTGCCTTCACAATAAAAAGGTGCAGGGGTTTTGTACCTCTTATGGTATCCCTATTCCTTTGTTAAGCTTTCCTAATAGTTATTTACATTGTATTTGTCTAGCTTTTAACATCTACATACTTTAATATGTTTTATTATATATTTGGGGAATGATATGGATGAGTTATATCACCATAAGATATGAGATTTTGTCGTGTTCAGTTTAGTAAGTGGAGCAGGATGAAACAATTATATGTTAGCAACTGCTTTCTTGGGGTGGTTGTGGAATTTTTGGGTGTAGTTTTGGGTGCATATGTGTGCTGATAAAAGCTCTTTTTCCTTGGGAATGACCTTTGCTGAGGTTGAGGTCTTTCCCATTTTGGCTTGTATCCCATAGGTCTTTGCTGATATTTCACATGGTTATTCCAATCACTTGATTTGGATAATTTCTACCATTCCCATCATATGTATTTCTTTGAAGAAATTTCTGGGCTTTTGGTAGCTCTGTTTGGCTTTTACAGAGTATTTTATGTTAGGAGTTTGCTGATGGACATGTCTGAATTTCTTCTCAGCTGTCATTTCAGCATACTCTACTGGCTTCTGTCCTTTTCCCTTGTAACCAAGGCCAGTATGATTGTGATTGTGTTTGGGTGTGGATGTTGGTGCAACATATGGTGTTTTGGGTTTTTCGATTCCCTCATTGCTTGAGGATCCTTTTTCCCAAAATCACTCTTGGAGCTTGACTATGCACAAAGGAATTGAATCCTATGCATGTCTTGTCTTCACACTCTTTTTGACTCATTATAAGTTCATCCAATGATTTGGATGCTTTTGTAAATGAGGCAATCACATTTTTATGATCTTTTTCTCTTTTCTTAGTAGCAGCTAACTCTGCTAAGATCTTTGCATTTTCAGCCTTCAGCTTAGTATTCTCATCAGCTATGTCACTTAGAGTACTCAGCTCTTTAGTCAGCTGTGAGTTTTGGCTTTTAAGCTAGCTATCTAATTTCCTCATTTATAAATGTGTGAGGTTTTAATGTGCTCAAAATCTTTCATCATTTTAGATCTGTGGGTGATGAAGTGTGTGTAACACAGTCACTATCACTTGAATCAGAATGAGATGAGTTAGAATGTACCTCATCTTCTTGATCTTGTTCTTTAGCCATGAGGCAGATCAAAGCCTCTTCCTCTGTATCACTTGAATAATTAGCTTCACTGCTATCCGAGTCTGCTGCTTGTTTGCACTTGGCTGGTTTAGGAATCTCAGCAGTCAACATAAATTTCTTCTTTTCTTGTCTTCTTTCCTTGAAGACTCTTCTTTCTTCCTCATTTTTGTATTTATTGATTGGTGGATAGGAATAGTCAACCACAAAGTGTCCTGGTTGTCTGCAATTCCAACACAGGTTTTCAGCTCTCTGATCAGCTCTCTCGTCTCTCTGATTATCAGCTCTCTGATAGTCAGCTCTCGTGATCAGCTCTCTTGGGTGGTCTGTCCTCCCTTGCTTTGGAAGGTGCTGAATGTCTCCTGGAGGTCTCACCCTTGTTCCTTTTATAGTTCTTGTTAAAAAACTTGTTGAATCTTTTCACCATGAGGGCAATTTTCTCCTGGTCAATGGTCTCCTTTGGCTCAACTTTCTTCCCTTCACTAGCCAATACTGCATCTGTCTTGGGTATAGCTGTTTCATCTTGCTTTTTTCTTCTCAGCTCAAACTCATAGGCTTTGAGGTCTGAGAATCCATGATTCGATGTCTTTGAGAAGTCCATTGAATGTCTCAGGGCCATGACCTTCATTTCCCATTCAGTTGGGAGGGATCTTAGTATCTTCATGCATATCTCCTTCTGAGTGTACTCTTTCCCAAGAGCTGAAAGCTCATTTGTTATCTCTGTGAATCTGGCATCTAGCTGATCCAGACTTTCACCTGCAAGCATTTTGAAATTTTCAAATTTTTGGACAGCAACAGTTAATTTATTCTCTTTAGTCAGTTCTGATCCTTCACAAATCAGGGTTAGCTTATCCCAGATTTCTTTGGCTAATTTTCATTACTTGACTTTGTTGAACATCGCCTTGTCCAACGTCTTGTAGAGAATATCCTTGGCCACATTGTCGAGGTTATATCTATTTCTATCTTCATTAGTCCATTCAGTGCGTGGTTTTTTGTAGGTCCCAAGGGGTGTGGTGTAAGGTTTAGAAGGGAGGGAGGGTTGAATAAACCTTACCAAATTTTTGATTTGGTCCTTTTACAATTGTTCAACAGAGTTGACTCAAATCAGTTGTGTCCTTGGGGGATAGCTAAGTTGGCTATTAAGCTAAGTTACCCACTCAACATACTCGATAGAGTTGTTGATAGTATAACTCGGCTGCTTAAGCCAAATACTTAACTTAGTTGATTTGGTTTTATAACAGCGAAACACTTAACACCCTTTGATTGATTTAAAGCTTGTTTTTAAACACTTGTTTTTGCATTTAGTTATTTATCAGTTGGATAGCAAATATTAACTAACAATGGATATAAAGTAAATATGCAGGAATGTAAATGCTGAAAGTAAATTGACACAAGTATTTTTATAGTGGTTCGAAGATGGGGTAATTCTTCTAGTCCACTCTTCTCCAACTCCTGGAGGAATCCACTAAGTAACATATTAGTTTACAAAGCGGTTATCAGTCTTTAGATAGCCTTGATCACACAACTGGCTTCTCTTGCGACTTAGCTTCTTCACGAGGCAGATGCCCTGCTACTTCAGCTCACTTCTCAAGTTCTTGGGTTTGATCACGAAGCCCTCCAACAAACTTGATACTTGGTTCGACCTTGAACCTTTCTACAATCCTTCAACTTCGAAAGTAGACCCCTTTTTGTTCTTCAAATAGTTTCCTTTTCAACTGGTTGAAGTTGTCTCTCCTTCACAGCTTGTGTTGGATCGAGTTTTAGGTTTGAGGAATATCTTGATAAGCTTTGAGAATATTGCGGATTGATTGGTTGAATATTGCTTGCTCTTTCTAGGTTCAGGTCACCTTTTCTCAAATACTTCATCTGCCTTTTATAGTGCACATTTGAAATTTGCCCGTTGAAGAGATAGGCTAGCTTCAAATGTCATTTTATGTTCGTTGGCTTGTCTTGTCTTGGTCTGCAGCCCTTATGATGTTGACCTTTCCTCGTATTAAATGGCATTTCAGCTTTGCAGGTTCTGACACAAGGTGCAGTGTTTCCCATTGGCTCATTCCTTTTGCACAAATCTGGGCCAAACACTTTAAGATCTGGCAGCTTGACATATTACTATATCGAGTAATATTCTTGACTTTATTCCAACAGATCTGTCAGCTGTCTTCACTTGACTGCTGCCTTTACCCAGTTGACTTGAGTCTGCTTCAATCATAGGATTGACTCAACTATCACTTCAACTGATAGACTTGGCTCTCTAAGTTGACTTGACTGACATTTCTCACAGCTGTTCCTCAGCTGACTGATAACCGCTTGTAAACTGATCTGTTACATAGTGCATTCCTCCAAGAGTTGGAGAAGAGAGGATTAGAAGAATTACCCCATCTTCGAACCTCTATATAACATTTGTGTCATTTACTTTTAGCAAATTTACTTTCCTGCATATTTAATTATATCTACTGTTAATTTTTATTTGATATCCAATTGATAAATAACCTAGTGCTAAAAATCAAGTGTTTAAAACAAGCTTAAAACAATTCAAAGGGTGTTAAGTCTTCTGCTGTTAAAATCCAAATCAGCCAAGTAAAGTATTTGCTTTAAGCAGCAGAGTTATACTATCAACAGCTCTATCGAGTCTGTTGAGTGGGTAACTTAGCTGAATAACCAACTTAGTTGTCCCCCAAGGACACAACTGTTTGAGTCAACTCTGTTGAACAATTTAAAATGACTAAAATCGAAAATTTGGTAAGGTTTATTCAACCCTCCCCCCTTCTAAACCTTACACTACACCCCTTGGGACCTACAACTGTGAAGTTCTTGTGTGCAGCATAAGCAAGAAACATCCTTATTGCTTCCAATCTGGTAACATGAGCAAAAGGTTTCATGAAAAATCTATACCTTCTTCTTGGCAATACCCTTTGGCTACCAATCTTGCTTTGTTTCTTACAACAGATTCTTCCTTATTCATCTTGTTTCTGAAACCCCACTTAGTACCAATAACATTTTGGTGGGTTGGCCTTTAAACCAATTCCCATGCTTTGTTTCTTTCAAACTGATTCAGCTCTTCTTGCATGGCCTGAATTCAATGTGTGACATCCAATGCTTGAGACACATCTTTAGGCTCTATTTGGGAAATAGAACAAGTGAACATAGCTTTATGATGTGCTCTGGATCTGGTTCTTATATCATCTCTAACATCTCCAATAACTAACTCAGGAGGATGGTCTCTCAGCCATCTCACATCATGTTGGAGTAAGTCTGTTGGATTCAGCCGTCTCGCAGCTAAGTTGTCTTGAACAGCTCTTTCATCTTCATTCAGCTGTAGATCTTCCAGTTGTCTTTGAGATTCAACTATCTCATCATCATCAGGGTTGAGTGCTCTCACTTCAACTTCAATATAAGGACTCTTCTGCATAGTTGGTTGATTCAACTTATCAGCTAACTCATCAATGTCTTCTCCATTCACATTAGGTTCATCAAAAACCACATGGATAGACTCTTCAGTGACCATAGTCCTCTTGTTCAACACTCTATAGGCTTTACTCTCAGCTTAGTATCCCAAAAAGATACCTTCATCAGCTTTAGCATCAAAAGCCTTTAAATTATCATTGCCATTATTATGGATGAAGCATTTACATCCAAATATATTGAAATATCTAACATTTGGCTTTCTCCCTGTCCAAATCTCATAGGGAGTCTTGGTCAGTTGTCTATTAATCATGCATCTATTTTGAGTATAGCATGTTGTATTTATGGCTTCAGCCCAAAATCTCTTAGGCAATCCAACTTCAGCTAACATGGTCCTTACAGCTTCCTTGAGAGTTATGTTTTCCTTCTTTCAGCTACTCCATTCTGTGGAGTCCTTTCTGATGATAATTCATGAGCAATACCATTTTCAACACAATACTGAGTTATAATCCCATTGACAAACTCAGTTCCCCTGTCAGATCTTATCTTTATAATGGTTTGACTATTCTCATTTGAACTCTTCTCATCAGCTGAGGTAACTTATGCAAAGTTTCCTTCTTTTTACACATGAAAATTGTCTATGTATATCTTGAATAATCATCCACCACCACTAAGGTGTATTTCTTTCCACTGATGCTTGCTGGCTGAACTGGACCAAATGAATCCATACGCAACAGATGCAATATCCTTGTTGAAGAAGGGCTTGGCTTATCCTTGAATGATGATTTGATTTGCTTTCCCATCTGGCATGCATCACAAATGCTTTCTTTCTTGTACACTGAGTCTGGCAATCCTTCCACAAGATGACTCCTTGCAAGCTTGTTGAGTGTCTTGATATTCTGATGACTCAGCTTCTTATGCCACAGCCAACTTGATTCGGCTATACTCCTTGCAAGCAGACATGTGCTTGGTGTAGCAGAGACCAATCTACCACATACATATTTTTTTGCCTTGAACCTTGAAGCACTATTTCATTGGATTCAACATCTTTGATCTGGCATATTCCCATGTTGAATCCTACATTGTAGCCCTTGTCACAGAGTTGGCTGATGCTTAAGAGGTTGAAATTGAGGCCTTCAACATAAGCAACATTTGTGACTTCCAATCCATTTTTCTTGATGGATCATGTGCCTTTGATTTCCCTTGGAGCTTCTTTTCCTCCAAATATAACTTTAGCACCTTTAATCTCCTTAAATCTTGACAGATTTTTCTTGTTTCCTGTCATATGTCTGGAACAACCACTATCCATGTACCAGGTTCTTTGGCACTCAGCTGTTCCTTGAACCTGCAATCAAGGAAGTTAGTTTTTTGGTACCAATACTTGTCTGGGTCCTGGGGGTTAGTGTTATAAGATGTTCCAACCAACCTATAGCCAGATGTCCTGACTCTAAGAGGTTTCCATCTATCAGTACCATAATCATAATGCACATTAGCAAATTGCTTAGGGGTTTTAGGATCATACAACTGTCTCTTTTGTCTGTATACTTGTGTGTGTGTTTTAGCAATTACTTTCTTGGGATTGTTATGATATCTCTAAGTGTAGTGCTTGGGTGCATATGTGTGCTGATAATAGCTCTTTTGCCTTGGGAATGACCTTTGTTGAGGTTGAGGTCTTTGCCATTTAGGCTAGTATCCCATAGGTCTTTGTTCATGTTTCACATTAATCCAATAAGCTTGGTTTGGATAGTTTCTACCATTCCCATCATGTATATTTCTTTGATGAAATTTCTAGGGCTTCTGGGAGCTCTGTTTGCTTCTCACATAGTATTTTCTGTTTGGAGTCCGCTGAGGGACCTGTCTAAATTTCTTCTCAGCTGTCCTTTTAGCATACTCAACTGGCTTCTTTCCTTTCTCTTTGTAACCAAGGCCAGTATGATTGTGATTGTGCTTTGGAGTGAATGTGGGTGCAACATCTGGTGTTTTGGGTTTTTGGAATGCTTCATTGCTTGAAGATCCCTTTTCCAAAATCACTCTTGGAGTTTGACTATGCACAAAGGAATTAAATCATATGCCTATCTTGTCTCCACATTCTTTTTGACTCATGATTAGTTCATCCAATGATTTGGATGCTTTTATAAATGAGGCAATCACATTTTTAAGATCTTTTTCCCTCTTTTCTGTAGCAACTAACTCTGTTATGATCTTGGCATTTTCAGACTTCAGCTTAGTGTTCTCATCAGCTATGTGACTCGGAGTACTCAGCTCTTTTGTCAGCTGTGAGTTTTGGCTTTTAAGCTGACTGTTTTCCTCATTTAGAAGTGTGTGGGCGATTTTAATGTGCTCAAAATCTTTCATCATTTTGCCTAATGAATCATAAAGATCTGTGGGTGATGAAGTGTGTGTGTCACAGTCACTATCACCTGAATCATAATGAGATGAGTTAGAATGTACCTCATCTTCTTCATCTTGTTGTTTGGCCATGACATAGCCTCTTCTTATGTGTCACTTGAGTAGTCAGCTTCACTTCTCTCTGAGTCTACTACTTCTTTGCACTTGGCTGGCTCAGCAGTCTCAACAGCCAACATGGCTTTCTTCTTTTCATGTCTTCTTTCCTTGAAGACTCTTCTTTCTTCTTCATTTCTATACTTGTTGACTGGTGGGTATGAATAGTCAATAGCAAAATGTCCTGGTTGTCTACAATTCCAACACAGGTTCTCCGCTCTTTGATCAGCTCTCTGATAATAGCTCTTTGATTCTCAGCTCTTTTGGGTGGCCTGTCCTCCCTTACTTTGGAGGGTGTTGAATGTCTTCTGGAGGTCTCACCTTTGTTCCTTTTATAGTTCTTGTTAAAGAACTTGTTGAATCTTTTAACCATAAGGGCAATCTCCTCCTGGTCAATGGTTTCCTTTGGCTCAACTCTTTTCCCATCACTGGCCAACAATGGAGCTGTCTTGGGTACAACTGTTTCCTCCTGCTCTTTCCTTTTCAGCTCAAACTCATAGGCTTTGAGGTCTGAGAATAGCTCATGGTTGGATGTTCTTGAGAGGTCCTTTGAATGTCTCAGGGCCATGACCTTCATTTCCCATTCAGCTGGAAGGGTTCTTAAAATCTTCATACACATCTCCTTCTGTGTATATTCTTTCCCAAGAGATGAAAGCTCATTTGTTATCTCAGTAAATCTGGCATCCAACTGATCCAGAGTTTCACCTGCAAACATTTTGAAATTTTCAAATTTTTGAACAACAACAGTTAATTTGTTCTCCTTAATTTGTTCTGATCCTTCACATATTAAGGTCAGCTTATCCCAATTTTCTTTTGCAGATTTTCAAGATTTGACTTTGTTGAACATGGCTTTGTCCAACATTTTGTAGAGTATATCCTTGGCCACATTGTCCAGGTTATATCTCTTCCTATCTTCATTTGTCCATTTAATTCTTGGTTTTTCAACCATGACTGGTGTTTCTTCAGCAACTTCTCCTTCAGCTACTGGTGCTGCTCTTACAGTAGTGTTGACTTTGTAAATTTCCAATGGCCCATCCTCTATCACTAGCCAAATTTCAACGTGTAGAGCGGATAGAAGAGACTGCATGCGAATTTTCCAGTCATCAAACTCTTCCACAGTAAATATTTGAATACGAGTTAGATTTGCTTCCATGATAATAATTTTGCTTAAAAAATGAAAAACTTTGAAAAACGCGTGTTAAAACCTTTTGAAAAGATAGAGATCTAGTTCAATAACCAGTGCGGAAAGCTCAATGAACCAACCGCTCTGATATCACTTTTAGGTCCCAAGGGGTGTGGTGTAAGGTTTAGAAGGGGGGGTTGAATAAACCTTACCAAATTTTCGATTTAGTCCTTTTAAAATTGTTCAACAGAGTTGACTCAAATCAACTGCCCTTGGGGGACAACTAAGTTGGCTATTCAGCTAAGTTACCCACTCAATAGACTCGATAGAGCTGTTGATAGTATAACTCGGCTGCTTAAGCCAAATACTTAACTTAGTTGATTTGGTTTTATAACAGCATAAGACTTAACACCCTTTGATTGATTTATAGCTTGTTTTCAAACACTTGTTTTTGCACTTAGTTATTTATCAGTTGGATAGCAAATATTAACTAACAGCAGATATAAAGTAAATATACAGGAATGTAAATGCTGAAATTAAATTGACACAAGTATTTTTATAGTGGTTCGAAGATGGGGTAATTCTTCTAATCCACTCTTCTCCAACTCTTGGAGGAATCCACTAAGTAAAAGATCAGTTTATAAAGAGGTTATCAGTCTGGAGACACCCTTGATCACATAGCTGGCTTCTCTTACGACTCAGCTTCTTCACGAGGCAGCTGCCTGGCTACTTCAACACATCTCAAGTTCTTGGATTTGATCACGAAGCCCTCCAACAAACTTGATACTTGGTTCGACCTTGAACCTCTCTACAATCCTTCAACTTGGAAAGTAGACCCCTTTTTGTTCTTCAAATAGTTTTCTCTGCAATTGGTTGAAGTTGTCTCTCCTTCACAGCTTGTGTTGGATCGAGTTTCTTCGAGTTTTAGGTTTGAGGAATATCTTGATAAGCTTTGAGAATATTGCGGATTGGTTGCTTGAATATTGCTTGCTCTTTCTAGATTCAAGTCACGTTTTCGCAAATGCTTCCTCAGCCTTTTATAGTGCACCTTTGAAATTTGCCCGTTGAAGAGATAGACTAGCTTCAAATGTCACTTTGTGTTCGTTGGCTTGTCTTTTCTTGGTCTGCAACCCTTGTGATGTTGACCTTTCCTCGTATTAAATGGCATTTCAGCTTTGCAGGTTCTGACACAAGGTGCAGTGTTTCCCATTGGCTCATTTCTTTTGCGCAAATCTGGGCCAAACACTTTAAGATCTGGCAGCTTGACATATTACTATATCGAGTAATATTCTTGACTTTATTCCAACGGACCTAAGTCCGTTGTCTTCACTTAACTGATGCCTTTATCCCAGGTAACTTATGTCTGCTTCAATCATAGGATTGACTCAACTATCACTTCAACTGATAGACTTGGCTCTCTAAGTTGACTTGACTGACATTTCTCACAGTTGTTCCTCAGCCGACTCTCCTTCATTCCAGTCCGTAGTTGACTTCTTGTAATCTTGACTTAACTGACTTAACTCAGCTCTTCCAGTCCTATCTATTACAATACAGAATCGCAAGGAAAATGGGGTGCCAACTTCCTAGTCTATGTTTTACATGGTATCATCAAAATCTAACAAATAAATTTCCTAAAAATTTTCAACCAAGACTGGACTAGCCTCTGCTGCAGCTTCCTCTCCTTCAGCTGGAGGTGCTCTTCTTACAGCAGTATTAACTTTGAGTATTTCCAATGGTCCATCCTCTATCACAAGCCACATTTCATCGTGTAAATCTGATAGATGAGCTTGCATACAAATCTTCCAGTCATCAAACTCTTCCACAGTAAACATAGGAAAACGAGTTAGATTTGCTTCCATGATAATAACTTTGCATTAAAGATGAAAGACTTTGAAAACACAAGTGTTAAACCTTTTGAAAAGGATTGAGATCTAGTTCAGTAACTAGTGCGGAAGGCTCAATGAACGAACCACTCTGATACCACTTTTAGGTCCCAAGGGGTGTGATGTAAGGTTTAAAAGGGGGGTTGAATAAACCTTACCAAATTTTCACTTTTAGTCTTTTTAAGAATTTCAACAGAGTTGACACAAATAAGCTAAGTCCTTGGGGGACAACTAGGTTGGCTTATTTCAGCTAAGTTACCCACTCAACAGACTCGATTGAGTTGTTGATAGTATAACTCAGTTGCGTCAGCTAACACTTAACTTTTTAGTTGATTTTGTTTTTAACAGCGGAAGACTTAACACCCTTTGTTAATTTTAAGCACACATTTTTAACACTTGTTATTATTAGTTGGATAGCAAGATAACTTATCAGCAAATATGAAAAATATAAGCAAGAAAGTAAATGCTGAAAGTAAATGACACAAGCAAATTTATATTGGTTCGAGGATGGGGTAATTCCTCTAATCCACTTTTCTCCAACTTCTGGAGGAATCCACTAAGTAGCACATCAAGTTACAAAGCAGTTCTCAGTCTAGAGACAACCTTGATCACACAGCAGGCTTCTCCTATGACTCAGCTTCTTCACAAGACAGCTGTCATGCTACTTCAGTTCCCTTCACGTCTTTGGAATTGATCACACAGCCTTCCAATAGACTTGAAACTTCTGGTTCAACCTTGAACCTTTCTATAGCTCCTTCAACTTGGATAGTAGACCCCTTTTTGGTTCTTTAAACTTTTCTTCTTCAACTGGTTGAAGAATCTTTCCTTCACAGCGTGTGTTGAATCGAGTTCCTTCGAGTTTTAGGCTTGAGAAATTTTCTTGATAAGCTTGAGAAAATTGCACGTTATGCTTGCTTGATAATTGCTTGATTCGTTCGTGCTTGGTTCAGGTAACCTTTTCTCAAATGCTTCCTCAGCCTTTTATAGTGCACATTTGAAAATTTGCCCGTTGAAAAGATAGCCTATTTTCAAATGACACTTCTTGTTCGTTGGCTTGTGTTTTCTTGGCCTACAGAGATATGATATTGACCCTTCCTCGTATTAAATGGTTCTTTAGCTTTATAGGGTCTGACACATGCTCCAGTGTTTCCCATTGGCTTATTCCTTTTACATGATTCTGGGCCAAACACTCTAAGACCTGGCAGCTTGGACTTATTACTATATCGAGTAATATCCTTGACTTCCTTCCAACGGATCAATGTCAGTTGTCTTGACTTAACTGATGCCTTTACCCCTAGACTTGAGTCTGCTCCAAACATATGGGAATGACTCAACTGTCACTTCAACTATTAGACTTGGCTTCTTTTACTGACTTGATTGACACTTCCTTATACTTCACACATTTGTTCCTCAGCTGGCTCTACTTCAGTCGAGTCATTGTCTTCCATCTTGGCCATACTCAGCTGAGACACAACAGAGTCTTCACTCTAGTCTTCAGCTCTTTCAGTCCTATCTATTATAGCATAGAATTACAAGGAAAATGGGGTGCCAACTTCCTAGTCTAAGTTTTACATGGTATCATCAAAATCTAATAAATAAATTTCCTAACACTCCATTTCGTAGGTTGTTGGCTTGTCTTGTCTTGTTGCATTGATGTAGACTGTACCTTGAATTTAATGTCTTGAAGCCTTTCCTTAATGTCTGCAGGTTTTCAGGTATATCTCATTGGTTCCTTGGTTTTTGCACTCTTTCAGCAAAATAACTTTAATGTAGGCAGTCTGACACATGCTTCACAATGGATCTCTTTCAGATTTCTTTTATCTTGTCTGCTGCATATCCCCTTAGACAGTCAATTACAATGATTTTGGAATGACTTTGCTGTCAGTCAGCTGACTGAGACAACTTTTCTGTCACTTGACTGAGACTTCACTTCACTTCACTCAGCTGCCACACAGCTGGGTCTTCTCTTCGATCTTCAGTTGAGTCCTACAATCTTCAACTAGGTTGTTTCTTCTCAGCTTACATAATCATATCTATTACAAGTTGATTTACAATTGAATTGGGGTGCCAACTTTCTAATCTAATTTTTACATGGTATCATCAAAATCTGTTACATAATTTTCCCAACACCTTGCATTATGGACATTCTGGCACAACTTCTCAAAGATGAACTTGCTCCAGTTCACCTCTGTTGGGAAATTTATTTTATAGATTTTGATGAATGCCATGTAAAACTTAAACTAGAAAGTTGGCACCCCATTTTCCTTGTAATTTTCATTATAATAGATAGGGCTGGAAAAACTGAGTCAAGTCAGCTATGCCTGGAAATACAAGAAGTCAACTGAAGATTGATGTGAAGAATCAACTGAGGAACAACTGAGTATGGCAAAGAAGAAAGATCAAGAACTCGATTGAAGATGTAACAGCTGATGAACAGCTGTGTGAAGAGTCAGTCAATGTTAACTCAAGAAGCCAAGTCAGTTCGTTGAGTCCGGACGGAAGGTGTAGGTATTTCACCAAGTCAGTCGTAGCTAACTTGATGTCCTTTCCATTCACAGATGAATGGATCCCATCATCGTGAACAAAGGCGTTCAAGTATAACATAGCAACTTCCTCTTGGAAGGTTTGAGTCATCTCTAGCATGAGAAATCTCTTGAGCCTAGATTTCTCAAGATGACGCACAATCTTCTCAGCCAACTTCTTGTCAACTGCCTACTTGACAAGACCTTCAAAATCCACCAACGCTCCAGTGTAGATCTTCTCAGCGAGTTTTGCAAAGTCTAAAGCATCTTGTTTAGACTAAAAAATCCAGAGGAATATGAGACCAGTGCATTTGAATATCCATCTTCGAAAGTTTATCAGCCACTTTATTTTCCTCCCTGTAAATGTGCAAAACCACGAATTCCATCTGAGATAGAAAATGAAGGGTGAGCCTCCATCTGGCCAAAAATTTCCAAGACACATTGAGGGATCGAGTATCAAGCAGACCACAAACGTATGTTGAATACGACTCCAACCAAAGTTTATGCCTTCCTCTAATAAAAGCACACTCAATTGTCGTCATTGTTGTTATTAAATAGGATTGGAAAGCAAATCCAATACCAATTTTCGAATAAAACACCCAGTGAAAAAGCCCCTGCAATTTTGAAATATACTCATTATCACACAACTCCACGGAGCTCCATACGCACATCCATCAGTATTAACCATCATCCATCCCGGCAATGGAGGATACCGTCGTATGCCCTTTAGTTGTGGCAAGGGCTTTGGACGTCCAGGAACAGAAAGTCGTCGAAGGCACAAAAGAACTTACACCAAATTCGACATACAACTACAATCCGCAGCCGAAGACTCAATGATGAACACCCGAAGCAGAATAATAGCTATTGTAGTTTGAGGTTTTACATCCCCGAAAATCCACTCATTTCTTATATGCTAAATAACCAAAATTGCTGAGAGATGTGCAACCTTCCAAAGAAAATAAATTTATGGACTGAACCACTATTGAATAACACAAGTATACAGGTGATTAACTCCCCCATCCAACGGAATACTGACTTTGAAGGCAACTGGTAAAAATGTGATCAACTGACTCTGAATCTTCATAGCAAAAAGGACACGCTGAAGGACCAAAAAATCTTTGAAATCGAAGATTATCTAGCACTGCCAAGTGGTTGGGAATGGATCTCCAAGACGGTTATTGATCTTCTTGCCAGAATATGTGGAGACCATATCCATTTTCCCCATTGGACCTTTGGAAAATTATCGAGAACATATTTATAAGCCTCATTTGAAGAGACATCCCCTTCTTTCGAATAAGTCCAAGTGTGTTTATCCTCAGAGTGTTGAGTGATCGGAATATGAAGGGTGACAATAACGATGCTCGTATAAGCCACAAGGAAATCCTCTTTAAAGTGTCAAACGCCATTGAAAAAATAATCTGAAATGGGATAGTCAAAATTGTTGCGCATATTATTAGGAATTCCAATGCGATCAGTAATTGAATATCCTAATTAGTTGTGTAACCAAAATCGAACAGTAGATCGATCTCTCGGAATCCATCAAACTGAGAAATTAAATCTATAGTGAGATGACGCAATCCTGGCCAAATAGACGAACCAATATAAGTAGTTCTTCACTCATCGTCCATGAATCTTTGACGTAAAATATTAAATACAACATTCTCAGAATTAATCATCTTCCAAGCAATTTTCATAAGAAAAGCTTTGTTGGAAGAAATGAGTAACCGTACTCCCAAACCCACTTCTTCCTATGGCGAGCAACACCGAGCCCAACTAACTGTCACTGCGGCTTTTGTGGAGACATCCCCTGACCAAATAAAATTCTTGATAGCCTTCTCCATAGATTTAAGTAAAGTCATCGGCCATCGGTAAACGAGCATAGAATGAACGAAAGAGCTTGTGATCATAGAATTCACGAGCGTAATGTGTCCCGCCATTGACAACGAGGTACTTATCCACCTTTTAAACTTCGACAATATTTTATCATGTAAAGGCTGGAAATAACGAATTTTAGGAGCACCCTTAAATGGAGCACCTAAATAGGTAAAAGGAAAGGTACCTCTGGAAATCCGCAAGTGTGATTGAATTCTACTCATAAGGCGTGGCGATGTATTATCCCAAAAATAAATTTTTGACTTTTCCGGGCTGAAATGCTGGCCAGAATTTGTCACCATAATCCGTCAAAATTTTCCTCAGATGTTGACAATTCTCCCAAGTTGTCGTTGTCATGATAAGGATGTCATCTGCATATAATAAACAAGGAGGAAATTTGATAGACCGTGTAGCCATGAACGGGAAAGAATAACCCTGATGAATGGCTACATCCAAAGTACGGGCAAGGACCAGAAAAGTAGAGGTGATAAAGGGTCACCCTGACGAACACCTCTAATGCACTGAAAGTAACCCTCTGGGCATCCATTAAAGAGAATAGAGATGCGGGCTGAGTTGAAAATTGTGTTGACCCATTTCACAAACCCATGTTCAAATCCCATATGTCTGAGAACATAAAAAATGAAGTCCCATCGGAGCATATCTAAAGCTTTTCAAATGTCCACTTTCAGATTCATATTAGGTGACGTGGAACGATTAAAAAGGCAGTTCACCTCTTCAGATGCCAGAGCAATGTAATCATGAATTTGATTTCTAGGGATAAAGCCAAATTGCATACTATAAACGTGCTTTTTAAGAATAGAACCAAATCTAGTAGCCAAAATCTTAGTAACTATTTTGAATAGAAAGTTACTTAAGATTATAGGCCTACACCCTCCACCCGGTCAGCATTATTATTCTTAGGGATAAGAACCATGTAACTTGAATTACACCCCATAGGAAGATGATTACTAACAAAGAAAGAACGCACGACAGGCAACACATCATCTGCAATAATATCCCAGCCATTATGGTAAAAATGTCCCCCAAATCTGTTCGGACCCCGCGTATTGTCCGGGCTCAAATCAAAAATAGCCATTTTGATCTCTTCATCTGTGGGAATTGCACACATCCTATTATTTTCCTTATGAGTAACCGTAGGATGTATGACGTTATCTACCAAAGAGTAATCAAAGTTTCCATTCACCGTATCCGAAAAAAACTGTTCGTAAAAACGAATGACATGCCTTCTAATATGCTGCTGATTATCAGTCATATCAACATCCACAATCATATGCGTAATATAGCTTTTAAAACGTTTGGTCTGGAGTTTCTGTGAAAAAACTCAGTATTACGATCCCCGTCTTTAAGCCATTGTGTACGACTTTTTTGCCTTAAAAATTCATATTCACCATTTAAGAGCTTATTTAATTTCGTATGCAATAGCAGTTCTTGCTGGATTAGATCTTCCGAATAACCATTCGTGGAGATAGCAGCTTGAATATTTTGAAGACGGCCTTGAGCAGAGTCAACCTGACGATGAATATTCCCAAAAATCGAATGGTTCCAATGTCTAAGATTTGGACGTAATCTCTTTAATTTCAGCATAACCCTAGCCACGGGGTTAATGTCTGTGCATTCCATCATCCAAGAATTTGCAACCACAACCTTAAATCCCTCATTCTGAAGCCATATCGAATGAAATCTAAATGGCAAAGGACTTTGAGGCGTTGAAAAATTGCATCGCAAAACAATGGGGATATGGTCTGAGCAATGCCTCAGACCCACATATCCGCCAATCATTTTCCACATACCCATAAACCGTGTTGTTGCCAGAATACGTCCAATTTAGCCTGAATCAAACCACCAGATGGACGGAAAATTCCCCAAGTAAAATCATTGCCCACCATAGGAACTTGTGTAAAGTTATTATCATCAATAAAAATTTGAAACTCCCTGCATGAAGTAACCTGAATCCGTGCACCACCTTGTCTCTCATAAGCCCCAAGGATGGCATTGAAATCTCCCAAAATGATAAGGTTATCTATACCCAGAGCTTGTACATCCAACCAAAGTTGCCGTCTAGCAATATAAGAGCATTGAGCGTGAATAAATCCCATGTAAAACTACAAATTCTGAAACACCACTTTACAAACCACCAGTTGATCCGTAACACAATGAGACTGCACCTGAATATTGGTAAAACGAAAAAAATCCAAATATCTGGTATTATGTTTGCACGGAAGTTTTCTGCCACCAGAGTCAAACTAATAGTACTCCAATACGAAGAATTAATAGAAGAAAATTATACTTTGGGCTCTGCAATAGCAACAATATCAGGTTTATTTACACGAAATAAACCCTTTAGCATGGATCTAGAGGCCTCGTTTCCAATATCTCTAGCATTACAAAAGAAACAATCCATGATGAACTAGGGGGAGGGGGATGCACAATATGTGTGTCTGCATCATTATGTTCAAGAAAAACATTACCTAGTTCTTCTTCTTCCGCCATGTCTGACCATCATTTTTGAGCGGTACCCGCCATCACTTGAAAACTCTCCAAAGGATTCTCATTATTCAGCTCACATTGATTAGTAGGCTTGCTACGTGAAACCTCTTCCATAACCCTGTGCAAATCCGTCTTTCCTTTGTCATTTAATTGTGCATCAACCACCTCATGTTCAGTAACCGTATCCTGCTGATTTTGTTGAACCATAACCATCCTTCTATAATGGGTAACTGAACGTGCATTATCGATCATACTCGATTGAGCATTATCTGCACCGAGATTCAATGGGATGTCATTTGCCTCCTATGAATTTGCTTGCTCCAAAATAGTCTTCTTCCACTTCACGTAAGAGATCAAATGAGTTCTGAACATTAATATTCAACTTTGAGGTGGCCCCTTCCAAAGGTCGACCTCCACGTTTTTTCACTTGAACCCATGTTTCCGTCTCCGCAGCTTTGCCTTTGTTAGTAACAGCTTGATCTCTGACTACTGGACGCCCTCTCACATGACTAACACCAATTTTCCCATTATCAGTCCTTTGATGAACTTCATTGGGCCTAGCTTGACGTCATTGATTTATGGTGTGCCCAACGATACGTCATTGCACACAAAATTCAGGTAAATTTTCGTAATTGAGAGATGCAAAAGAACAATGACCCACTCTTTCTACCATAATAAATTCTTGTAAAGGTTTATTAAAATCTATTTCCACAAGAACTCGAACAAAGTGACCCACTTCGCCCTTCATAGACCGTCCATCTATTTGAATTGGGGTACCAACCGCACTAGCTATTTTTGTAATCAATGAAGGATGCCAATATTCAAAGCTTAACTCGTAAATTTTGATCCAAACCTGAGCAATTGAAGTGTTTGCCTTGTATGGATTAAAATCGGGATCCAATTCATTAGTCGTATCGCTCCAGGCTGAATATTCCAATAAGATTTAGAGAAAACCTGATTGTGTTCGTCCATGTTGCTGAACTACAAATTGTAATACCCCTTGTCGAAGGGTACCAGACGCCATTCATTGGTGATCTTCCATAAATTTGTTAGTTTCAATTTAAGATCTACCAGAGATAATGGTTTTACCCCATTAGGAAGAGGTAGTTGACCTATCAAAGTATTGCAGAGTTCTGCCATACGTTGTTGATAGATATGTTCATCCATCGTTACTGAGAAATATTCACCTTTTTTCACCGGTCGTGACTCTTCCGGCATTAGGGTTTGGGCGAAGTTTAATTGGATGTTTTCAATTGTTCACACCATTTTCACACACGTACGTCTTTCTTCTTAATTTCTTGTATATATTTTCTTCATACTGCTGAGGTCCTATTTATAGATTTCAAATTCGCCCGTTGAGAGAGGACAAATTTGAACATTGATTGTACCTTTGCCAGCATGGCCATTACTTTGGTGCTTGTACTTTTTGTGAATGTTGAGGGAATATACTCTGATACCTAAATGCCATGTGTCATCTTGCAATGGTCATCTTTCGTACTTTAGTATGATCCACGTACCTGGTTGTTTGTGTTAGATAAAACAGTTGTTAATTTTGATGATTTCACCTTAATATTCTTATGTAATTCAAAATAATATTTTCGGGTGCTATAAAACTTGATTTTAACTTTTTAAAGTGTTTTTAACTTATACCAATCATCATAAAGGTAAACCGGAGCCCAAAAGACTTAGTCGAATTTTTTCTCGAACCGAAAATTCCATATACCAGGTCAATCGGTCAACCGGTACCTGAGGTTGCATTTTAAAGTCCCCTACCTTGAGCGACCGGTTGACCCCCTGGTCGACCTGTGTCAGATCCCACTTGAACGGCTTTGAAATCAAATTTTCCAACATGTCGACTCATCGACCCACCAGTCGCCCTGCTCAAAATCAGATGATTTTGAACCTACATTAGACAACAAGATCTACTTTTATCACTTTATCATTTTTGTAATTCATTTTGTGGATCTTGTGATCTTGTTTTTGCAGACAAAATTCAAATATGAGGAGTTTATGTTGGAATTCAAATCATGGAGCTCTTCTATAAATAGATGAAGAAGATTGGGGAACCAACACAACACATTACTCTATATCACAACAAGAAATATTCAGCAAATCTTCTAAAGCTTTTAGTTTCATACTCTTGTTGTAATAGCCTAAGCACTACACTTTCACATCTTGCTTATTATGCTTTCTTTCTTGATTACACTTGTACATTCAAAGTCATATACTTTCATTTGAGTTGAAATCTTGATTGATCAAATCATCCAAAACAAGATATACTTTTTGAGTGTTCTTTTGGCAAGAACACACTTGGTTGATTTATTAGGTATTGACTGAAAGAAGACTTTGGTGCTCTTCAAGGTGAAGTTGTAATTATTTGGTATCAATTAATAAACATTTTGCTTTTCGGAATCTACTCGGACATACCGGGTGTAAGAATCTCTTTCTAGTTGCTCAGGAACAATTAGGAGATTATCTAGAAGAATGCCGGCTTCTGGCGACAACATGTTTGGTCCTGCTTATGGGGTCAAATCAATACGTTCTAATCCTCACTATCTGGTGGGTCGCTAGTATAATTAGAATTAACCTTACCATTTCCATCGTTCTTCTCTTCTAACTTAGTGGATTAGGCTCTAGGTGAGTTGAACTACTTTAAATCATTGTGTTTATTCTTCTTCTATCTATCTCATTCTTGAAGAGGTTTTCACTAAATCATTGTGTTCACCCCCCCATTCTAGATTTTCGTATCCACTTGGACTAACAAGTGGTATCAAAGCCAAATTCTTTGACAAGCTCGTTTATTCTTTGCTAGTAAAGAGGAAAGATCAATGGCTACGAATGGAAGCTATCTTCCAACTGGTGCTTCATCCAACAAGCCACAACTATTCAATGCAAACAACTATCCTTTTTGGAAGGATCGAACGGAATGCTTCTTGCAAGGTTGCGGGTTCGACAGTCGGAATGTCGTCATTGAAAGAGTTGCTCAACCAACCAAAAAATTAGAAGATGGAACTCTAGCTCCCAAGAGCTTCAATGAATTTGATGACAACGACAATAAATCTTTCTCCCTAAACGGTGAGGCTTTAAACATTTCATATTGTTTACTTACCGCTATCGAATATAATCATATTAGGCAGATAAGATCCGCGCACGAGGTGTTGACGAAATTAGAAACTATCTATGAAGGTACCAAGAAGGTGAAACAAGCTCGAAAATAATGCCTGTTAAAGATTTTTAGAATTTCACTATGTTTGAAAGTGAAAGTATTTCAAGAATGGTGGAAAGACTTGACAACATTGTCAATCCTCTTTTAGCACTTGGAAAAATTATTTTCGAGGAAGACAAGGTCATAAAAGTTCTAAATGCTCCACCGGATACTTAGTCCGAGAAGGCCACGGCTATCATGGAAGCTCAAAATCTTGAGACTCTCAAATTTGATGAGCTTACTGGAAATCTTTTCATCTATGAAGTGTACCTCAAATAAAGAAAGAAATCCAAACCATCCACCTCTTAATCAGCCATGCAACCTACTCCTAAAGGTCTCGCCACTAGACCAAACAATTCTTATTATGCTAGTGATGAGGATGATGAGGAAACGACCGCCCTTGTACGAGACAAGAGACAACTCATGCTTTAAATGTGGAAAACCCAGGAACTTTATAGCCGATTGTCCCAAAATGGCTGAGGAAGAACAAATGAAGAAAAAGTTCTTTCCTAAAAAGAAGGTCTTGAATGCGGATATTAAAACATGGGATGAGCTACTTGCAACATCCGATGATGAAGAAGAAACCGAACAAGGTCTTATGGCCATAGACGATGAAAACAATGAGGTATGATCTATCTCTTGTTCTTCTTCTTTAATTGATAAACTTCAAGAATATTATGATAGTTTGAGAAATGAGTTTAAAAATTTGGTTGTAAAATACAAAAGCTTGAAAATGGATTTTATAGATTTCAAATTAGAAAAAGATAAGTCTTTTTCTTCTTATGAATCTCTTGACCATGCTCATGCTATTACTCTTGTTAAAGTTAAAAAAGTCTTGATTCTGAAAAGCAATTGCTCACAAAAGAGATAGAAAATTTAAAAAAAGATGTGCAACGTTTCAACTTGAGTACCGATAAGGTTACAAAAATTCTTGGTGCATAAAAAAGTGAGCAATCTAAATTAGGACTTGGTTACAAACCTTTTCAAACCGATTTCAAGAAAAGAACTAAGCTCCAACCTTCATACGTGCTAGTAGTCCTAAAATTATTAATTGTTTTTATTATGGCCAAAATAGACATCTTGCTAGCACTTGTAGGATTAGAAATAGCAATAGTCATTTTTTGAGACCCAAAGGTCTCAATGCTAACCCTCATGGACCCCAACACTCGAGGGTACCTAAAAGTAACTTAATTGTAGGTACTTGGGGCAATTACGGTCAAAAAAATTCCAATTGGCTCGTGGACAGTAGTTGTTCGCATCACATGACCGGAAAAGAACATATCTTCACCAACATCAAGCGACAAGAAGGAGTAATGGTTATGTTCGGGAATTGCAAGGGAAAAATCATTGCCAATGAAGATATTGGTAAGTCCTCTTTCTCTCTCAAAGTTGTTTTATTAGTAGAAGGGCTTAATTTCAATTCGATAAGTGTAAGCCAACTTTGTGATTTAAATTACAATGTTCTTTTTAATAAAGAAAAATGCCTTATTCTTAAAGATGATAACATTACTTGTGAAGCAAATAGAAAAGACAATCTTTACAAAATTTGTACAAATGATTTGGTTAGTCAAAATATTTCGTGTCTTGTCGCCAATAAGGATTTAACTAGTTTATGGCATAGGAGACTTGGACATGTTGGATACAAATATTTACAAAAACCAATATGTCAAAGGTGTACCCAAATTAAATTTTGAAAATTTTGGCTTATGTGACACATGTCAAATGAACAAATTTGTTAAAAGTAGTTTTACGCCCAAAGATGAAATTTCTACAACCAAACCTCTACAACTTCTTCACCTAGATTTGTACGTGGTTATTGCATTGCTAGTCTAAGTGGAAAACATTACACTTTCATTATAATTGATGATGTTTCTTGATATACTTGGGTTATTTTTCTTGCAAATATAATTGATGCCACTAATGAGTTTGCTAAGTTTGTACAGACTTATAGAAAATGAAAAAGAAGATGCTATTAAATCTATAAGGAGTGATCGAGGGGGTGAATTTAAAAGTGAATTTAGAGACTTATGTGAAACCAAGGGATATGCACATAATTTTTTGGCTCCAAGAACTCCTCAACAAAATGGTGTAGCCGAAAGTAAAAATCGGACTTTACAAGAAATGTGTCGGTCTATGCTTAATGAGTTTTTTCTTCCAAAATATTTTTGGGCCAAAGCTGTGAACACCGCGTGCTAAGTTATAAATCGAGTATATCTTCATTCAACGTTGACTAAAACTCCATATGAGATTTGGAAAGGAAGAACACCAAATATTAGCTAATTCAAAATATTTGGTTGCAAATGTTTTATCTTGAACACCAATGATCAATTGGAAAAACTTGATCCTAAGGCCGATGAAGGAATATTTATGGAGTACTCGACTAAGAGCAAGGCATATCGGGTATATAACAAGACAAGCTTAGTAGTTGAAGAATATATTCACGTCAAATTCAATGAAGCCTCCGGTGTTGAAAGTGTAGGTCCCAAGAGGTGTGGTGTAAGGTTTAGAAGGGGGGTTGAATCAACCTTACCAAATTTTCGATTTTAGTCTTTTTAAGATTGTTCAACAGAGTTGCCTCAAATCAGTTGTGTCCTTGGGGGACAACTAAGTTGGCAATATTCAGCTAACTTACCCACTCAACAGACTCGATAGAGCTTTTGATAGTATAACTCGGCTGCTTAAGCTAATACTTAACTTTAGTTTATTTGGTTTTTAACAGTGGAATACTTAACACCCTTTTAATAGATTTAAGCTTGTTTTTAACACTTGTTTTAGCACTTGTTATTGATCAGTTGGATAGCAGATTTAACTAACAGCAGATATAATAAAATATGCAGGAATGTAAGTGCTGAAAGTAAATTGACACAAGTAATTTTTATAGTGGTTCAAGGATGGGGTAATTCCTCTAATCCACTCTTCTCCAACTCCTGGAGGAATCTAGTAAGTAACATATCAAGTTACAAAGCAGTGAAAAGTCTAGCGACAGCCTTGATCACACAGTTGGCTTCTCCTGCGACTCAGCTTCTTCACGAGGCAGCTGCCTTGCTACTTCAGCTCACTTTCAAGTCCTTGGATTTGTTCACACAGTCCTCCAACAAACTTGAATCTTGCTTCGACCTTGAACCTTTCTACAATCTTTCAACTTGGAAAGTAGACTCTTTTTATCTTCAAATGTTTCCTCTTCAATTGGTTGAAGTTGTCTCTCCTTCACAGCTTGTGTTGGATAGCGTTTCTTTGAGTTTTAGGCTTGAGGAATATTTTGTTTAGCTTTGAGAATATTGCAGGTTAATTGCTTGCTCAATGAATGCATGTTCGTGCTAGGTTCAGGTAACCTTTTCTAAAATGCTTCATCGGCCTTTTATACTGCTCATTTGAAATTTGCCCGTTGAAGAGATAGGTCAATTTCAAATGACACTTCTTGTTCGTTATGCTTGTCTTTTCTTGGTCTGCAGCACTTGTGATGTTGACCCTTCCTCGTATTAATGGCTTCGCAGCTTTACAGGTTCTGACAGAAGTTGCAGTGTTTCCCATTGGCTTATTCCTTTTGCATGTTTCTGGGCCAAATACTTTAAGACCTAACAGCTTTGACATCTTACTATATCGAGTAATATTCTTGACTTCCTTCCAACTGATCAATATAATGTCAGTTGTCTCAGCTTTACTGTTGCCTTTACCCCTTGTGTCTTGAGTCTTCTCCAATTATAAGATTGACTCAACTATTACTTCAACTGATAGACTTGGCTCCTCAAGTAAACTTGACTGACACTTCACACAACTGTTCCTCAGCTGATTCTCCTTCAGTCGAGTCATTGTCTTCCTTCATGGCCACACTCAGCTGACACACAGCAGAGTCTTCACTCAAGTCTGCCGTTGACTTCTTGCATTCTTGACTTGGCTAACTTCACTCAGCTCTTCCAATCATATCTATTACAATACAGAATTACAAGGAAAATGGGGTGCCAACTTCCTAGTCTAAGTTTTACATGGTATCATCAAAATCTAACAAATAAATTTCCTAACAATTTCCCCCTTTTTGATGATGTCAAAACTTAAAACATACAAAATAAGTAAACAACAAATACAAGCAGTGCAATAACAAAGAATGTATGCTTTTGAATAATCAAGTTTTATTGATCATAGCATTCTTGTCCTTTACAAAGTTGTTTACAATAAGTAACAGAGCTATATACATATACAACTTTCCGACGTGTATCTAAGCTAAGTTACAAAGAGAATGAACATTACAAATAAAATCTCAGAGCTATTACAAGGAAAACTTACAGCTATGTATTTACAACAAAGTAAAATACACGAAGGGGTCGCAGCTGTCTTCAACGCCTTTGCTGCTTCGTTCTTCTCTCTTCTTCATGAGCTCTCCTCCTGTCATCTTCAGCTCTCCTCCTTTTCCTCTCTTCTTCTTCTCATAAGCTCGCTTAGCAGCAGGGTCATCCCTTCGCGCCTTTCTTCCCATTCACGATTCACTCTCTCATTCTCTTCCTCTTGACTCTTCTTAGCTTCAGCATACTTAACATCTTCTGGTCTTGGCCATGGTTGACTGCTTCTCCCACTGCCACCATGTCTACCCCTTGTTGACTCAATTTCCCTTCCTCTAGGAGTATATTGTGCTGGAGCCTTTGACTTTCCAGCCGAGTGACTGCTGGAACTTGGATGCTTATCAGCCGTCTTGCATAGCTCAATTCCTTTCTCCCAGTACAGATCCCATGCTTGAGGCAGAGTCATATCTTTAAAATAACCTTTTGCTTCTAGAGTTTGGAATTCCTCTGGAGATCTGGGCTCAGATCCAGCATCAGGCATAGCAAATTCTCTTGGGGGCTTTATAGCTAGGTGATCCTTTCCGGCTGGAGGACCATCATACTGTTTCCTTATATCTTGGATGCGCGCAGATTGCCTCTCAGCTACCTTCTCGAATTCAGCTTCAATGGTTGTCCTTGCATCTTTCACAGCCATCTCAGCTTTCTGCTCAACAGTCAGCCCTTTCGGTAGCTTGCTGAGAATGGAGGCAGTGACATCACCTTGATGTGGGGTTTCAACAAACATGAGTTTCAAAGGAAGATTTTTCGAACTTCCTTCCCCCTCAGCTGTGTCACCTCTCTTCACCTCCTTGTCACTCCTATTCTCCTCCTTCAATCCCTTTAAGGCCTCATCTTCCCTCTTTTTGGCATCATCACCAAATGAAAGGGTTAGGCCAGGGAATAGTCCGCTCAAAAGGAAATCCGGTCAGCTGATAGTAGAATTCTGCTTGATATCTGCACTGGAGTGGGTTGTTTGGAATTCTGACCGAGTAGCCTTCGACTCAGCTGTCACCAATTTTATCTCTTCCATTAGAAAACTAAACTTCTGGTTCATGTTATCTTCTAGGCGTGCAATTTCGCTCTGGTGGTGATGCTTAAGCAACTCTATGTCCGACTTGTGCGCGGTTTCCATTATGACCATATACTCCTTCATTCTCTGCTGAAACTTGGACGTATCCGCACTCCATACTAACATCTTTGCAAATAAAGCCTTGGAGTAGCGGACTTGCTCTGAGCGCATGGCAGTCTGTTGTGCAGCCCATTCCCATATACAAAGCACAATTCTTCAAAAATCTGCACTGAGGGTTGCATCACGATTGTCCAATCTAAGATCCAGGGATGTTTGGTGGCATTCCATCTTCTCAATCTCATCACAGATTTTCTTGAAGGCGTCACGGAACTCGGTTGTCAAAGCTGACTCAGCTTCCGACCACACTGCATCGAAATTGAAACCCATTGGCACAATCAAATCTGATGGAATGACGGGCCCTTCTTGCACGGTATACTTCTCTTGGTCTCGCAGACTCAGCTTCCATGTCTAGCAGTTCAGCATTGAATGGGAAGATGTCTTCAAAGACATCATCTCTTACAAAAGGAATCCCCGAGGGTCCACGTTGGGGGGCCTTTCCTTGTTCTTCTTGTGATGTACCAGCTTTCTATGCCTCGGCTGCGGAAGCATCATCGGCAGATATCGCAGCTGTGGGAGCCTGCGAGGGAGCTGTTGGAGTCGATACTACTGCAGTTGTGGTAGCCTGCACATCTGACTCTGTTTCAGCTGGAGCAGTTATAGCGATCTCCTCAGCTGACTGAGCCTCAGCTGTCTTAACAGCTTCTTCGGTCTTAGTGAGTTTTTCCTTTTGAGTTACCATGTCCTCACCTGTCTCATCAGCATCATCAAACTTTGATGTGGCCTGGGGTGATGGCTCATCATCAAAGTTGAATCTCATAGGAGATGTCTTATCACTGACATTGCTCCGAGATTTGAGAACATCCTCAGCCTCGTCCATTTTTAAATCTCCATCGTGTGTGGACTCGGCTTCATCCTTGGATCCCAAAAATGATGTGTCAATGTGTTCTTGGGAATCACGAAGGGCGCGATCTCCTCTTCTGCAGCAGCTCCTTCGACCTGAGGAATGTTCTGTTGGTCTAGTTCCTTGCCTAAGGAAGTCTCAACCTCCTTTAGGCCTTCGTTACCCCCAGCAGTCTCAACCGCTGTGGGGCCTTCTACAATTCCTTCGACATACTCAGTTGTCTTAGGGTCTTCTACATTGGCATCCTTCGGAGTCTCACTCCTTGGATTGCACTTTCATGGCCAAGAGTGTTAACTCCCATGGCCTGTCCATCCTTTGCCTTAGCTGCAGCAGCAGCTTCATCGGCCTGCATTTTAGAGGGCATCGTTAATTTCACTCTGCTTATCAGTGGTTGGCTCGCCTTCACCTCCAAACTTCAATATTTTGTTTCCCACAGCATCCTCCGACCCTGCTGTGGTGGAGAGAGCTTTCCCCTCAGCTGGCGCACCAGCTGAGTGAACGATGGTGGGGTTACTCAACTCCTGAGACACGACTATGTTTCCAGTTGAGTGATCAGTTGTTGGGGCAGGTGTCTCAACAACTTCTTCAGGGTTAGGCCTGGCTTGGGTTCCCACATTCCTAGCTTCATCGTTGTTCCCCTGAGAGCCTTCTTGAGAATGTAGGGGGGACGTGGTCGCTGCAATGATAGATGCAATTTCCTGCGCCACTCCCAATGGATCAGTTCGAGGAGAGATTTTGGAATATTCTCTTGGACCTTCTTGAAGGTTCTTCTCGTGCATGGTTTGGGATTCCCTATCGGCCTGCTTTAACTCGGCCTTTTCAACTGCAGCAGCAGGATCCATCTCCTCATCGCTGCTGTCAGTGGACTCCACTAGATGTTCATGGGTCCCCGTGTGCAAACATATCTTGGATTTCTCCAAGGCTTTTGCTTTCTCCTGGGCCTTCTCCTTCTCATCCTATTTTATAGCACGGAGGGACATAATATTATGTTAGAATTTATCTAAAATAGGATTATCTTAGTCAGTGAAGGATGAGAAGGAAACATAATAAATGATTTAAAATGTTTTTACTAATGTTTTTCTTAGAATTTATTATGTTTTTACTAATTTTATCAAACATATCTTGAATTTATTTTGGAATGTGCTCTTAGTCACATCATTTTTTTACAACCAGGAAACTCCATCAAAGACATTGTATGACCTTCATTACTTAAAAATTGAAATGTGTCATCGAAAATGGCATCTCCGATATATTCTTTCCAAGCCTCGAAAGCTCATTTGTTTTTATTAGGGAATTATGAGATGAAAGATTTTAAAATTATCAAATTTTTGAACAACTATATTAATTTATTTTCTTGAAATTTTTGATCCTTTGTTTGAGTAGTATGCTTTTCCCATATTTTTGAAGCATATTTGCAAGATTTAACTTGGTTGAACATCGCTTTGTCCAAAGAGCATTTCCGGATACTATTGGTTATATCTCTTTCGATCTTCTAAGGAGGATGGTTTTCAACCATGGTTGGTCTAGTTGAAGGGGAAATTGATAGCGATTTTACTAACAACGATATAATAAAATATGCTAGAATGTAAGTGTTGAAATAAATTGACACAAGTAAAAGTGATTGAAGATTCCATCCACTTTTTCCAAGCCGGAGGAATCCACTGTCATCAAGTGAAATATATAGTGTGAGACATGTTGACTTTTTTTCTTGGTTCCTTTTTTCAACCCCTTTTTTATCTTCAAATGTTTTCTTCACTTTGTCTTAGTCTGTTGGGCATTTCTTCATGAGTTTTAATTTGAATATTTTGTTTCATTGAATGTTGCCAACAAATACATTTTAATGATGTATTGGTGTCCAATTTAAAGTTATTTTTTCTAAAATTCTCCCACCTTTATTTCTCATTTTTTCCCTTTTTAGTATTTTTTAAATGACATTTAATTACATTTATTAGCTTGAATATTATAATGTGCAAGTAGGGTTTGAAGGTTCTATTTGATTATTCCTTTTGCATGTTTTTGGGCCAAACATTTTAAGACCTGGCAGCTTTGACATATTACTATATCGAGTAATATTCTTGACTTCCTTCGAACGGATAAATGCGTTGGTTGTCTCAACTTGACTGCTGTCTTTACCCCTTGTGACTGGAGTCTTCTCCAATAATAAGATTGACTCAACTATCACTTCAACTGATAGACTTGGCTCCTCGAGTTAACTTGACTGACACTTCACACAGTTGTTCCTCAGCTGATTCTCCTTCAGTCGAGTCATTGTCCTCCTTCATGGCCACACTCAGCTGACACAGATCAGAGTCTTCACTCAAGTCTGCAGTTGACTTCTTGCATTCTTGACTTGGCTGACTTCACTCAGCTCTTGAGTCCTATCTATTACAATACAAAATTACAAGAAAAATGGGGTGACAACTTCCTAGTCTAAGTTTTACAAGGTATCTGTTAGTCCAAGTGGCTACGATAATCTAAAGGGGGTGAATAGATTATGCCGATTTTTCGCAAATCACCCTCTTTTTCGAATGAACAAGTAATAGACAAGAATGTAAATGCGGAAATTAAACAACACTCGATGATTTATAGAGCTTCACCCCACCTAGGGACTACGTGCTCTTCCACCCCGGTATATCCGAAGTGGATTTCAAAAAGAAAAAAAAAATTATTAACAATTACCACAATTATTACAACACCACCTTTGAAGATTACAACAATTTTCTTACAACACCTTCAAGGAGATTACCACAATCTTCCTTTAACACCTATGAAGAGTACCACACTCTTCAACACCTAAGATCACCCAAGTGTGTTCTTACCGACAAGAACACTAACAAGGATATCTTGTTTTGGATGATAGAAAAATTCAAGATTACAACTCAATAAATGAAGTATACAAACTTTGAGTGCAAGTGTAATCAAGAACAAAAAGCCTAAATCTCAAGATTGTGCAAGTGCAAGAACTTAGGCTATTACAACAAGAATGTAAAAATGAAAGCTTTTAGAATTTTGCAGATTTCTTGTTGTATTGTATGCTTGTGTGTTGTATCTTGTGTCTTCAAATCATCATCTATTTATAGAAGAGTCTTCACAAACATAGGCTCCTCCTTCTTCACTTTTGTCTACAAAAAGAAGATCACAAGATGTAGAAATATTGTACAAAAATCAAAAGCAAATCTTGCTGATAAGGATTTCAAACGGCACAATTTTTGCTGTCAAAAATTACATAGGGCGACCGGTTGCCCTGCATAAGATTTCGAACGTTTGAAAGAAATTAGTGCGATCCAGGACAGCTTGCAGGGGGGTCGACCGGTCAGAGGGGGGGTCGACCGGTCGCCCTAGGGTGCGACCGGTCGGCCCTGCCCCGGACCGGTCCCCGCTCAGTTTTTACACAGAATTGCATTATGTTTCTTTCTGTTTCTTTCTGTTTCATTTTGGGCGTTCTTCAGGTACCGGTCGACCGTTTGCTCGACCGGTCGACCGTTTGCTCGACCGGTTGACCTCCAATTTGAAATGTTGTCCGATTTTTATCAAAAATAAACTTCAAGAAATACTCCAAAAAATTAGTAAAAATATTTTAAATCAATTAGGAGTATTTGGACAACATTTATAAACATTGTTTTGGTATAAAAGCTCATCAACATAAAATCATTAAAAGTGTTGTCCAATTTTTATTTAATAATAAATTCTAAGAAATACTCCAAAAATTAGTAAAAACATTTTAAATCATTTAGGAGTATTTTGGACAACATTCATAAACATTGTTTTGGTATAAAAACTCATTTAAACATAATCATCAAAATATTGATAAAAACATTTATCTAACAAACTCCCCCTTTTTGATGATTACAAACCAAAACAATTTTAGGAAGACGATTTTAAAACAAAACAAATTTTCCGGTCTAAAACATCAATCCATTTTAAGCAAGATTCATCATAAGTACAAACACACAAGGATATGAGCAAAGATTTTTCAAAATCATTTTTGCACAAACTCCCCCTATCAACATGCATAACAAAGATAAGTATAAGCAAACAACTACAAGCTATAAGCTTGAATTTCATGAGCTTAAAAGCTCCCCCTGTCACAAAAGCATCATTAGTCAAGCATAGAAGTCCATAATACATCACATGGACTAAGTGTTATCCATAGCTTTTGGCTTTTAAGAGCTCTAGCTTATAGCTTTGTTATCCATAGCTTTTGGCTTTTAAGAGCTCTAGCTTATAGCTTTTCTTGCGAGCTTATGTTCGCTTCTTTGAGCGTATGAGCGTTATTCTTGTTTCTCCCCCTTTGGAATCATCAAAAATAATGTTAGCACGATACAAACATCATACAATTATATCAAAGTGCGCAATTTAATCGATTTATCGAGCATATTGAACATTTAGGCTTAAATTCCGAATAAAAGGAAAACATTGCTCATTTGATTTGTAAAAGCTCATTTGATTGATAAAACATGATCTCTATAAACTTATAAGACTTTTCAAATCAAGAGAATCATGTAGGTGATGAATTTTTCATTAAAACATTTTGTCGAACACTTGGCGTGCGTTGAATAAAACAAGAGATATATAACACCTTTGTAATTCATTTAAGCCAAAAAATTTCATCACCAATTGCAATACAACAATATTCATCCATCAACAATCATCATATACAACATACTAATACAAGAATTTCATCAAAATAGCAAGCTACGAGTACATTCTCAAGGGTTCAACCCAATTGAGATAAAAAAGAGAAATTCTTACCAATTGATCGGAGAAGTCGGATGATATGGATGAAATAGAAGTTACATGAACTCAAAAATATAGATTTTAAGAAAAGAAAATCATTTTGAGTGAAATTTGAGTGAAAAATGCGAAGGGGACGAAAAATGGACAGAATGAGCCAAAATGGCTGTGACTGAGAACATAAACGTTTTTAACCAAATTTTAGACATGGGCGACCGGCTGGGGGCATGGGCGACCGGTCTACGGCATGGGCGACCGGTCGGCCTTGCCCCAGTCAGCCCAGTGGTTCATCCTGTTTTCCAAAATCCGAAGTTTGAACCAAAAATCTAATTTTTCGCCCCTAAGTTTTAAAAATGTGCAAAATGCAAACGTAAACCTCATTCAATATGCATTATGCCTAATCGAGCTCGTATTGAAGCAAAAGTCTCGGAAGATAGCGGCTTAGCAAAAATGTCCACCAATTGATCTTGGGATGGTACAAAAGATATCTCAATTTTTCGTTTTGAAACACAATCCCTTAGAAAATGATGTCGAATCTCAATATGTTTAGTACGGTTGTGATGGACCGGGTTTTGAGCAATATTTATAGCGGATATGTTATCACAAAAGATAGGAACATTTTCAAAAGAGCATTTAAAATCCGCTAAAGTTTGTTTCATCCAAAGAAGTTGTGTACAACAAAATGCCGCAGAAATATATTCGGCTTCGGCTGTTGAAAGTGAAACACAATTTTATTTCTTTGAAAACCAAGAAACTAGGCAATCGCCTAAAAATTGACATGATCCGGAAATACTTTTACGATCATCTATATTTCCCGCATAATCCGAATCACTATAACCTTTAAGAGAAAAATTTTTCATTCTTTGGATAAAATAAACCATATTGAATAGTGCCTTTCAAATATCGAAAAATTCTTTTAACGGCACTTAAATGAGATTCTTTGGGATTGCTTTGAAAACGCGCACATAGGCATACGGCATGAAGAATATCCGGTCTACTTGCGGTTAAATAAAGTAAACTACCAATCATACCTCGATATTTGGATTCATCAATCGGCTTGCCTTTTTCATCTTTGTCAATCTTGACATTGGTTGCCATTGGGGTAGAGACGGTTCTTCCTTCTTCAATGCCGAACTTTTTCAAAAGTTCTTTTTTATACTTGGATTGTGAAATGTATATTCCTTCTTGGCATTGCTTAATTTGAAGTCCAAGGAAGAAGTTGAGCTCCCCCATCATGCTCATTTCAAATTCACCTTGCATTAACTTAGAAAATTTCTTGCACAAGGAGTCATTAGTAGCACCAAAAATAATATCATCAACATAAATTTGCACTAATAAGCAATCTTGCCCTTTTTCAAAAACAAAGAGAGTAGTATCAACTTTGCCTCTTGTAAAACCATTTTGCAAAAGAAAAGAGCTAAGTCTATCATACCATGCACGGGGTGCTTGTTTCAAACCATACAAGGCCTTTTTAAGTTTATAAACATCATTAGGCCTAGAAAAATTTTCAAACCCCGGAGGTTGTTTTACATAGACTTCTTCTTGAATAAGACCATTTAAAAATGCGGATTTTACATCCATTTGGTAAAGCTTGAAATTTTTAAAACTAGAATAGGCAAGTAAAATACGAATAGCTTCTAAACGTGCTACGGGTGCAAATGTTTCATCATAATCAATACCTTCTTCTTGACAATAACCTTGAGCTACTAACCTTGCTTTGTTTCGAACAATATTGCCTTGGTCATCAATCTTGTTCCGAAATACCCATTTTGTGCCAATAATTGTTTGAGATGGAGGACAAGGTACTAGTTCCCATACATCATTCCTTTCAAATTGATTCAACTCCTCTTGCATTTCTAAGAACCAATCTTCATCTTCAATAGCTTCCTTAGCATTTTTAGGCTCTTTTTGAGATATAAGAACTTTCTCGGCAAATTTTCCTCGAGTCATTACTTTATCAAGGGGATCACCAATAATAAGATCTTTTGGGTGATCTCCCTTAAATTTCAATGCTACGGGAAGATCCGAAGTATCACCTTTGTCTTCTAGAGGAACATTTGAGCTTGAAGGTTGATCATTTTGAGCATCATCTTGAACAATGGGCTCAACAATATCCTCTTCATCACTTTCATCATTGGGTATCCTTTCAACTTTTTGAATCTTCATTGAATTTGACATGGATGGATTCTTCAACAACCCCACTAGTCTTATTGTAAACCCGATATGCTTTGCTCTTGGTTGAATACCCCATAAATATTCCTTCATCGGCCTTAGGATCAAGTTTGTCCAATTGATCCTTAGTATTCACAATGAAACACTTACATCCAAATATTTTGAAATAACTAATATTTAGAGTTCTTCCTTTCCAAAGCTCATATGGAGTTTTATTCATTTTAGGATGAATATAAACTCGATTAATGACATAGCAAGAGGTACTTACGGCTTCGGCCCAAAAATATTTTGGAAGTGAAAATTCATTGAGCATGGACCGACTCATTTCTTGAAGTGTCCAATTCTTCCTTTCGGCTACTCCATTTTGTTGAGGTGTCCTTTGAGCCAAAAAATTGTGACTATATCCCTTGGTTTCACAAAAGACTCTTAATTCTCCATCAAATTCTCCACCTCGATCACTTCGAATAGACTTAATAGTATCTTCCTTTTCATTCTCAATAAGTCTACACAACTTAACAAACTCATTAACGGCATCGCTTTTATTTGTAAGAAATAGAGCCCAAGTATATCTAGAAAAATCAACAACTATAACAAAAGTGTAATGTTTTCAACTTAGACTTGCCGTACCAATATCCCCATACAAATCTAAATGAAGAAGTTGTAGAGGCTTGGTTGTGGAAATTTCATTTTTGGGCTTAAAACTACTCTTAACTAATTTGTTCTTTTGACAAGTGTCACATAAGCCAAGATTTTCAAAATTCAATTTGGGTAGTCCTTTTACATGTTGGTTTTTGTAGATAATTTGCAAATTTTTATATCCAACATGTCCAAGTCGCCTATGCCATAAACTAGTTAAATCATTATTGGCGACAAGACAAGAAACATTTTGACTAACCAAATCACTTGTACAAATTTTGTAAAGATTGCCTTTTCTATTTGCTTCACAAATAATTTTATCATTTTTGGAAATAAGGCATTTTTCTTTATTAAAAACAACATTATAATTTGAATCACAAAGTTGGCTAACACTTATCAAATTAAACTTAAGCCCTTCTACTAAAAGAACATTACTAAGAGAGAAAGAAGAGTTACCAATTTCTCCATTTCCAAGAATTCTTCCTTTGCCATTGCCGAACATGACCATACCCTCTTCTTGGAGCTTGATGTTGGTAAAAAGTTCTCTCTTTCCGGTCATATGGCGTGAACATCCGCTGTCCACGAGCCATTTTGAATCCTCCATAGTTGTCATAGCCCCTATGACCTACAAAAGAATTATTTTTAGGTACCCTATAGTTTTGGGGTCCATGGGGGTTAGCCTTGAGACCTTTGGGTCTCCAAACAAAGCTAACATTATTCTTCAATTTACAATGACTAACATAGTGACCAATTTTACCACAATAAAAACAAATAAGATTATGGGCACTACTAGCACGTACAAAAGTCGGGCCTTGGTCTTTTTTCTTTGAAAGAGGTTGAAAAAGTTTATAGCCAAGTCCTAATTTAGAATGCTCACCTATTTGTGCATCTAAAATTTTTTTAACTTTATACGTACTTAAGTTAAAACGATGCACATCCTTTTTCAAACATTCAAGATCATTTGTGAGCGTTTGTTTTTCGGTTTCAAGAGTACGGACTTTAGTAAGAGTAATAGCATGAGCTTTATCAAGAGATTCATAAGAAGTAAACAATTTATCCTTTTCTAATTTAAGCTCTTTATGCTCCTTTTTTAAAGTCTTGTATTTAACAATCAAATTTTGAAACTCATTTTGTAATTCATCAAAAAACATTGTAAATCATCAACTAAGGAAGAAGATGAAGCATTAGAGCGTACCTCGTTGTTTTCGTCGTCTATGGCCATAAGACCATGTTCGGATTCTCCTTCTTTGTTGGTTGTTTCAAGTAGCTCATCCCAAGTTTTGACTTCCGCATTTAGAGCCTTCTTTTTCGGAAAAGACTTCTTCTTCTTTTGTTCCTCCTCCTCGAGTTTTGGGCAATCGGCTATGAAGTGCCCGGATTTTCCGCATTTAAAACACGAGTTGTCTCTCGGTTTTCTCGCCTTATTTTTATTCACAAATTTTGCAAATTTACGAACAAGTGCGGCCGTTTCCTCATCATCCTCATCAATATCATAATATGCATTATTAGAAGAAGATGCAAGACCTTTAGGAATATTTTGCATACCCGATTGATTGATGGATGGTTTGGAATTTTTCCTCTCCTTGAGATAGACTTCGTAGATGAGGAGGTTCCCGATGAGCTCATCGAATTTGAGTGTCTCGAGATTTTTTGCTTCCGTGATAACCGTCACCTTTTCGGACCATGAGCCGGGAAGGGCGTTTAACACCTTGGTCACCTTATCTTCTTTGGAGATGACCTTTCCAAGAACCACAAGAGGATTGACAATGTTGTCAAGCCTTTCCACCATTTTTGATATGCTTTCACCATCATGCATATTGAAATTTTCAAAGTCTTTCACAAGCATTGTTTTTCTTGCTTGCTTCACTTTCTTTGTGCCCTCATAGATGGTTTCTAATTTTTCCCAAACTTCATGTGCCGACCTTATGACTCTTATACGATTATACTCGGTGGCGGTAAGAGAGCAATGTAAAATATTTAAGGCCTTACCGTTTAGAGAGAAAGCCTTCTTGTCATTTTCATCGAACTCCTTGAATGGTTTGGGAGCCGAGGTGCCGTCCTCCAATTTCTTGGTAGGTTGATCAACTCCTTCAATGACCACATTCCAAATATCAAATCCGCACCCTTGTAGAAAGCACTCCATACGGTCTTTCCAAAATGCGTAGTTGTTGGCGTCGAATAGTGGCGACTTGTTGGTGGAGGCTCCGGTGGTGAGATAAGCTTCGTTCGTAGCCATGGATCTTTCCTCATTACTCGAAACGAGCTAGCCAAAGAGTTTGGCTCTGATACCACTTGTTAGTCCAAGTGGCTACGATAATCTAGAGGGGGGTGAATAGATTATGCCGATTTTTCGCAAATCGCCCTCTTTTTCGAATGAACAAGTAATAGACAAGAATGTAAAAATAATTTATTAACAATTACCACAATTGTTACAACACCACCTTTGAAGATTACCACAATCTTCTTACACCACCTTCAAGGAGATTACCACAATCTTCCTTCAACACCTATGAAGAGTACCACACTCTTCAACACCTAAGATCACCCAAGTGTGTTCTTACCACAAGAACACTAACAAGGATATCTTGTTTTGGATGATAGAAAAATTCAAGATTACAACTCAATAAATGAAGTATACAAACTTTGAGTGCAAGTGTAATCAAGAACAAAAAGCCTAGACCTCAAGATTGTGCAAGTGCAAGAACTTAGGCTATTACAACAAGAATGTAAAAATCAAATCTTTGAGAATTTTGCAGATTTCTTGTTGTATTGTATGCTTGTGTGTTGTATCTTGTGTCTTCAAATCATCCTCTATTTATAGAAGAGTCTTCACAAACATAGGCTCCTCCTTCTTCACTTTTGTCTACAAAAAGAAGATCACAAGATGTATAAATATTGTACAAAAATCAAAAGCAAATCTTGTTGATAAGGATTTCAAACGGCACAATTTTTGCTGTCAAAAATTACATAGGGCGACCGGTTGCCCTGTATAAGATTCGAACGTTTGAAAGAAATTAGTGCAATCCCAGGACAGGTTGCAGGCGGGGTCGACCGGGGGTCGACCGGTCGCCCTAGGGTGCGACCGGTCGGCCCTCCACCGGACTGGTCCCCCTGTTCAGTTTTTACACAGAATTGCATTATGCTTCTTTCTGTTTCATTTTGGGCGTTCTTCAGGTACCGGTCGACCGTTTGCTCGACCGGTCGACCTCCAATTTGAAATGTTGTCCGATTTTTATCAAAAATAAACTTCAAGAAATACTCCAAAAAATTAGTAAAAACATTTTAAATCAATTAGGAGTATTTGGACAATATTTATAAACATTGTTTTGGTATAAAAGCTCATTCATAAAATCATTAAAAGTGTTGTCCAATTTTTATTGAATAATAAATTCTAAGAAATACTCCAAAAATTAGTAAAAACATTTTAAATCATTTAGGAGTATTTTGGACAACATTCATAAACATTATTTTGCTATAAAAACTCATTTAAACATAATCATCAAAATCTTGATAAAAATATTTATCTAACAGTATCATCAAAATCTAACAAATAAATTTCCTAACAGAAAGAATCCCAAATGATGATAGTGATGAAGAAGATGAAGTTGGACCAATTATTCTAAACTACACTCATAATGATCAACCTTCTACCTCAAATGTTCAACAAGAGAATAAGGGTGATAAATCGGATCTTCCCATGGCTCTAAAATTCAACGAAGATCATCCAAAAGATCTTATAATTGAGGATCCACTTAACAAAGTTATGACAAGGAGAAAATTTTCTCAAAAAGCTCTTATATCTCAAAAAGAGCCAAAAATTGCAAAGGAAGCAATTGAAGATGAAAATTGGTTTCTGGAGATGCAAGAAGAGCTAAATCAATTTTAAAGGAATGATGTTTGGGAACTTTTGCCTTGTCCTCCATCACAAACTATCATCGGAACAAAATGGATATTCCAGAACAAGTTAGACGATCAAGGCAACATCATTTGAAATAAAGCAAGGTTAGTAGCTCAAAGTTATTGTCAAGAAGAGGGTATTGATTATGATGAAACTTTTGCACCCATAGCACGTTTAGAAGTTAATCTTATTTTACTTGCTTATTCTTGTTTTAAAAATTTAAACTTTATCAAATAGATGTTAAATCCGCTTTTCTAAATGGTTTTATTCAAGAAGAAGTCTATGTTAAACAACCTCCGGGGTATGAAAATTTTTCTAGACTAAATGATGTTTACAAACTTAAAAGGCTTTATATGGTCTCAAACAAGCACCCCGAGCATGGTATAATAAACTAAGTTCTTTTCTTTTAGAAAATGGTTTTACAAGAGGAAAAGTTGATACAACTCTTTTTATTTTTTAAAAAGGTCAAGATGGCCTTTTAGTTCAATTATATGTAGATGATATTATTTTTGGTGCTACTAATGAGTCTTTGTGCAAGAAATTTTCTAACTTAATGCAAGGTGAATTTGAAATGAGCATGATGGGAGAACTCAACTTCTTCTTTGGACTCCAAATCAAACAAAGCCGAGAAAGAATTTATATCTCTCAATCCAAGTACACAAAGGAACTCTTAAAGAAGTTTGGAATCGAAGAAGGAAAACATCAAACTCGACAAGGATGAAAAATGTACATCGGTTGATGAAACCAAATATCAAGTTATGATTGGTTGTTTTACTTTATTTAACCACAAGTAGACCCGATATTCTTCATTTATATGCCTATGTGCTCGATTAAAGCAATACCAAAGAATCTCATTTTAGTGTCGTTAAAAGAATTTTTCAATATTTGAAAGGTAATATCTCTTATGGATTGTTTTATCCAAAGAATAAAAATTTTCCTTAAAAGGATATAGTGACTTGGATTATACCAGTAATATTAATGATCGTATAACAATCGATGTTGTTATACAAAAGAACGCGGGTGAAACACCGTTGTTAAGTAGTCCGCACTTTAACAACTAGTGGTTTTAACATCACTTATTTTTCTTAATAATCATTGTTTTTGCACCGATGTCGCTTTACTTATTGACATCGGTGGGAAAATATTTACAAGTCCGGCCAAGGGCCGATTACAAAAAGCATTAAAATAAAACAATATTCTAAGGAGCTGGGGGTTGGTCGATAGCAGGGGCCTGGTCAAGAGGTTGGCCACTGTATTCCACTTCTTCAACATTATCTTCTACGGCCTTGAAACCCTCTTCCTCGGAGTCAGCCACTTCAGGATGTTGGGGCCTTGCCTCCTCGATCTGAGCCTACAGTTTTTTGAGCTCGTCCTCGAGCTGGGCAACAGTTTTGCCCTTCTTAAGTTCCTCCAAAAGTTCCACGTGCTTGTAGCATGAGCACAGGTGAACATAAACTCACAGGCCGAAGATTGCCTGAAGACCTTCACAGCTGCCGGCCCGGCTTCCTGAGGGACCTCCTCCAGCTCTTTCTTGAACTCCTCCGGCACTTTGCTGCCTCCTTCCTTAAATACTTAACTTGCTGGCGAAGAGTCTCTTCGGCCTTCTCAGTCTCATCCTTGGCAACCATAGCATCCTGCTCGGTCTTTCTTGCCTTCTCCTCGGCTTCCTTGGTATGCTCCTTTAAGGACTCCTGGACACCGAGGCACAGATTATGGGCATCCTGCAGATTTTTGTGATGCAATTCTAGCTCGCGCCCCTTGCCTATTGCGTGCCATATGGTCCCAATGATTTGGCCCGAGAGGCCCATGCAATATTGCATTTTCTCATCCCAATCGGTCTCCTAGCAGAAACTTTCAACCCCAGTGGTCCAGGTCGGAGCTGGGACATCCCTGACAGCTCATCCGGCTTCAAGCAGGGCTGCTATCTACTCGTCAGTTTTGGTGGAGCACTTGGTGAACTCCACGAACCCATGTGGCCTCAGCCCGACCATTCCCTCGCAGGTTTTCTCCCGACTAGGATTAGGAGGAACAAAGTGTCCTTCAGGCCCCAAGTCATCATAAAATGTCCTCATAGGGACATCAGTTGTGCCGCTAGACGAAATGACAATGAGCTTCATCCTAGGAGTCTGCTCAGCCACAGGGATCTCGACCCCAGTCCCCCTCATCTTTCTCACGAGCTCCATGGTTTGCCCTGCTGGATCTCGGCCCTCTGCTCGGCAGTCTTTTTTGTAGGGCCCCGAGCAGCCTTCTTTACCTTCTTCATACGGCCCATGACATCCATGTCGGCTTGAGTGGCTACATAAAAATGACAAGGATATTATAACTCGCAAAAAATGAACTGGCGTGCACAAAATGTTTGAACATATTACCTTGGGTCTTTCTTCTCTGTTCGGTCCTTCAAGGCTCAGCCCTCTACTCGCTTCTTCTCTGCTCTGGAGCCTACCTCTCTCTCTTCTCTGCTCGATGTCTGATGGAGATAGTGGATTGTTGAGCAGACCGGCCTGGATCACGTTATTGGCAGAGGTTAAAAATTTTATTTGTCGGCCCAACTTCGAAGCCCTTCTTATTTATCAAGCGTCTTTAGGAACTCTGTGGAGAGCTGCCCTTGGGAAGGTCGGTTCCTACATGAAGAATAAATAAATAAAAGATTAGAATTTTTTGAAAAAAGTAAAGAATCAATAAAGACACTTACGAAAGTCATATCTAAAGTTGAGATGTGGAGCGAGGTATCGCTCTCCCCTACTACCGGAGCTCATCCACTCCCCATCAACCCAGAACCATCTATCCTTCCAATCCTTTGAAGACCTGAGAAGGCCCAAGGCAAGATTCTCTGGGTACCCAGTTTGGGTTTGGAGATAATACCACCCCGATGGTCTTACTTTTTGATTGCCCAAAGTGGCTTTCTGTTCAACCGTTAAACACCTAAAGTAAATCTAGCAATCCTCGCAAGAAAACAAGATCAATTGTAGTGTAGCAAGTTAACAACAAGTCGTCTCTCAAGGAACTATTAGCCGGCAGATAATTATTATGTATCACAATAAACAAAAGTAAATCCTAAACATTCTAACCAAATTTGTTTGATTTTAATAAGCTAAAGAAAAATGAGTAAAAAGACAATTTAAAATAAAACACGATTAAACTCAATGAAAGACAATATGGATAAAAGTCTAGGATTTTGGAATCATCTCATCAAACTTGCAAGCAGAATATCAACTAATTGATCATGCGGTTAAGCCAAGTTAGATAATACATTTCTGATTAGGGCTATCCAAACATAATTTGCTATTTTCATTAAGCCAAGTTATATAATACATCTCTGATTCATATCTAACCCCCTGATTAAATTTAGTCCAGGAATAATATCTTCTCTCGATCTCAATCATTCCCTCAAACAATCAAAAGTTGGCCAAACAATTAATCAACAAGTAAAGCACTTTATTCCGGATAGCAAATCAATTAGTCAATACGCATGCTTGTTTGTTTGTATCAAATCATCATAATCCTAGAACAATGAAATAAGTTCATGTTTGGGGGTGGGATCATAATCTGTAACGCCCTTACCCTTGTAACACATATTTTATAGCATAAAACTATAGTTCATATGCAGCACAGCTGCATTGCACATAAGATTAATATGTTAATCATCACCTGTAACCTTTGCACATAAGCGGAAGCATTTACTCAAAAAGATTTAACAACACCTATAACACACGTGCATTTATCCATAATACAAGACCCTAGCGACCGTGCCTTTTTATATACAGATCAAAACAAATCTCCCTATATGAAATGCAAATGATGAGCTGAGGGAGAAGGATGGGAATCCAGCCGGCCGATCTTTGATCCATAACTTTTATCTACAACACTAAAAATTGACAACATTGCATTTGGTGAGTTGCAAGCTCAACAAGTATAATCCAATAACAGGTTATTTAACGTCACACAAGAACATTATCACAACCATTTCACATTCTTTGTTCATAGTATTCGTAAACACATAAATGCATGTGCTTGATCATATTCTTTTACTGTTATGGGCCAGCTAATACCAAGAATAAATCGTGATCACGAAGATGGTCATGACACTCTGTAATTCTTTATTTCACGTAGAGTTCAGTGAACTCGGGGTGGCCGTACGGTACTCTGTAATCCAGAATTTCTGGATATCTGTAATTCTTTAACACATGATTCAAGGTATTAGTGGCCATAACAGAATCCATTAATCTCTCATGAATGCATTTTCTATAATCACATATTTCATTTCCGTATCAATAACATCAGTAGAGGTCGCATGTCTCATTTTCATATCTATAACATCAGTGGAGATCACATATCTCAATTCCATATCAATCTCATCAAATAGAGATCATATATCTCGATTTCATCACAATATCACCACAGAGAATCATACAATTCACGTAAGAGCACGATAAACTTCTAATCACCATAGCCAAACAAGTAAACAGTTCATTCGAATATATCAATTATATAATCACACAAGTCAAATAACAAGCTAAAAGATTATACTCACAAGTGGTGTGCTTATCCCAGCATTATTCGCCTACTCGGTCTTGTTTGCTTCTTTATCGGGATTTTTACCTATTATAATATCACAATTGCATAACCATATTAAGAATCATATATTTAACTCTATTGATGTCATGTGTATGCATCATATAGTCTGTGCATAGGAAGGGATCCTAAGTATTATTCTTCCTAACTTAATTAATGCCACATCTTAATATAAATTCATTATCTATTAAACTGGAAAAATAAGACTTCTATTTCAATTTATCTACATGGGTCATCGAATGTTACTTGAACATGCAAATAGCATAGATTTCATTTTGTATCTCTATATGCTATAAGTAGTGTGTCTTTGTCCAAAATAAGTTTCCACCTATTAAATCACCTTGTTCCTATGGGATTAAAGTTGAATTCAGGTTTTCAATTGTCACCCATATATATATATATATATATATATATATATATATATATATATATATAAATATATTAACTTATACTTTTATTTTATTGTAACATTAAATAAATTATATCCTACACTCGCAAATATAATTATTCATGTATCTCTATTTCTATTTTATTTTACCATTACATTAATTTTATTCTAATCAGCGATTTGAATAAAGGAAATTATCTTCAATTCATACTTCAAATCTTGCCCATAATATATATTCTACATATAATTACATGCTATACAATGGAATTTTTATGATTTTCTTATCAACCCATTACCTGTAAACAAAATAGTGTAACCCTCTTATTGAGCATAAGACACATCATAATCACCCCTTAATTTTGGATACACCCTGATTACTAAACTAGTAAAAGAAAATAAATACAATTTGAAGACCACTTACCGGTATACAAATTACCGCACGTTCTTCGCTCTTTTCATTTTTGTTTATTTTTTTATTTTTTATTTTTTATTATTATTTTTCCTTCACTTCGTTCGTGTAATTTTGTGTTTAACCAAGCTTCCCTCTGTTTCTTAGCTATCCGTGAGTGTATATTTATCTGCATTGTGTTTAGGCATTCAGGTAAACAAATAATATAATGTCAATGTTTATCCAATCGTTGGTTAAGGCGGTCTAATGCATATATTGACTAACATCCTATATTGATTGTACACCTAAGTTACACGTGTTTAATCATTCAATATATTAAGAAGTCTCCATGCACTTTGCTTGACAAATCAACAGGCTAAATGATGAATCCATTATATATATAATCATACTATATTTATATAGTGAATTGCACGGCTATATTCACATAATTTCAAACTAAATACACCACCACATGCTTATATATATATCTATATAATTACCATACACCTTATTATATATACCAATTTACGTGTAGGTCATATGATCTAAATTTACTACACATATATATTATATATGTATATATATTATTACTATATATCTTATGTTTATAATATTTATTTATAAATCCTTGTTTTATTGCTACTTATAATTTTAGTCCCATTCTATTTAATATCAAAATGTTATAGGCATTCTCATGTGTAGATGAAGATTCAAATGCATGTACTATTTTTATGGACTATTAATCATGATGATTAAAATGCAAAAATTTTGAGTTATGACAATTCCCCCCCCCTAAAAATTTCGTCCTCGAAATTTGTACCTGTATCGGTAAATAACCATGGATATTGTTCTCTCATGTGTTGTTCTATTTCCCATGTAGCTTCTTCTCTAGAATGATTTTTCCACAACACTTTTACCAACGGAATCACTCTATTTCTTAATTGTTTTTCTTTGTATCCCACTATTCCAATTGGTTCCTCGACATAACTTAGGTTATCAGCAATTTCAACTGGTTCATCTCGGAGGACATGTGAGGGGTCTGATCTGTATCGACGAAGCATACTAACATGGAACACATTATGAATCTGGGACAATTCAGGTGGCAAGGCAAGCCTATAAGCTAATGGTCCAACCTTTTCAAGTATTTCATATGGGCCGATGTAACGGGGACTCAATTTACCTTTCTTTCCAAATCTGAGAATACCCCTCCAAGGGGAAACACGGAGAAATACTTTCTCACCCACTTCGTATTCCATTTCCCATCTATGTTTATCAATATAACTCTTCTGCCTATCTTGAGCTGCTTTTAATCGACTTTTCACTATTTTCACTTTTTCAAATGTGTCTTGTATCTGATCAGGACCTTCCAATAATCGTATTCCCTCTTCGTCCCAACACACTGGAATCCTGCATTTCCTACTATATAATACTTCATAAGGCGCCATACCAATGCTGCTATGATGTTGATTATTATAAGCAAATTCTATCAATGCAATATATTCATCCCAAGAGCCTATGAATTCAAGAACACATGCCCGAAGCATATCCTCGAGAGTCTGAATAGTTCTTTCTGATTGCCCATATGTTTGTGGATGAAATGTTGTACTAAAATGTAACTTAGTACCTAGTGCTTGTTGTAAGCTACCCCAAAATCTAGACATAAAACGAGGATCGCGATCTGAGACAATAGACAATGGTACACCATGTAGTTTAACAATCTCATTCACATATCTTTTTGCCAGATTTTCGAGAGTAGAACCCCATCTAAATGGTAAAAAGTGAGCTGACTTTGTTAGTCGATCAACAATAACCCAAACTGCATCATTTTTCCTCGGTGTCACAGGCAGACCATAAAGGAAATCCATAGTAATACGCTCCCACTTCCAAACTGGAATAGGTAATGGATGCAGTTTACCTACTGGTGCCTGATGCTCCGCTTTAATCTGCTGGAAAGTTAAGCATTTCGAAACATACTCGGCTACATCTTTCTTCATTCTGGGCCATCAATAATGGCTTTTTAAGGTCTGATACATTTTTGTACTACCTGGGTGCATGGCATATGGTGCAGTATGAGTCTCTTCCATTATCTCATGCCTTAAGCCATCAACATCAGGGACACAAAGTCGATTATTGATCGTCAAGCTACCATCACTATTCAGAACAAATGATGTACTATTTCCTTGTTTCACTTTTTCTGCAATACTGGTCAGTTTATTATCACGAGATTGTGCTTGTTTAATTCTTTCAATCATCACAGGACGAACACCAAGTGAAGCATATAAAACACCCATGTCATTTACATTCAATTCAGCATTCATCTTCCTCATATCTAGTAGATACGGTAAAACATGCACCGAGAGATAAGAAAAACAGTACCATAAGATTTTCGGCTCAAAGCATCAGCAGCAACATTAGCTTTCCCTGGCTGATATTCGATAGTACAATCATAATCTTTCAGCAATTCAAGCCATCTTCTTTGACGCATGTTCAACTCTTTCTGACTCAATAGGTATTTCAAGCTTTTATGATCAGTATAAATTTGGAATGTGGCACCATATAAGTAATGTCTCCATATCTTTAAAGAAAAAACAACCGCAGCTAGCTCAAGGTCATGAGTAGGATAAGACATCTCGTATGGTTTAAGTTGTCTAGACGCATAAGCAATAACCTTACCGTGTTGCATTAAAATACACCCTAAACCTTGGTAAGAAGCATCACTGTAAATAACAAATCCATCGGGTACCTGAAGGAATAGTCAATACTCGGGCAGTGGTAAGCTTTTTCTTCAACTCTTCAAAACTCTTCTGGCAACTATCTGTCCATTTGAAATGAACATCTTTTCGTAGTAATTTTGTCAGTGGCGTTGCAATAAGCTAAAAACTCCCAACAAATCGTCGATAGTATCCGGCTAAACCTAGAAAACTACGAACTTCTGTAACACTTTTTGGGTTTTCCCATTTGATTACTGCTTCGATTTTCTGTGGATCAACTTTAATCCCATCACCAGAAACAATGTGTCCCAAAAAGATTACTTGATCTAACCAAAATTCACATTTACTAAGTTTTGCATACAATTGTTTCTCTCGTAAGGTTTGCAACACTATTCTCAAATGTTTCTCATGTTCTTCAGTAGACTTAGAGTATACCAAAATATCATCAATAAAGACAATAACAAATTTATCTAGGTAGGGTCTAAACACATTATTCATCAATGCCATAAATACACCGAGTGCATTGGTTAGACCAAAAGGCATTACCAAAAACTCATAATGGCCATACCTTGTTCTGAAAGCTGTTTTTGAAATGTCACTCTCTGCAATCTTCAACTGGTGATATCCCGATCTCAAATCAATTTTTGAGAAAACTCTAGCACCTTGTAACTGATCAAATAAATCATCTATTCTAGGCAATGGATATTTATTCTTCACTATCACTCGATTCAGTTGTCGATAATCTATACACAATCTCAGTGTACCATCTTTCTTTTTAACAAACAACACAAGTGCACCCCATGGTGAAACACTTGGTCTAATGTACCCTTTATCCAGTAATTCTTGCAATTGTATCTTTAGTTCTTGTAATTCGACAGGTGCCATTCTATAAGGAGGGATAGAAATTGGTGTCGTACCTGGTTGTAGTTCAATGGTGAACTTTATATCTCTATCTGGAGGTAACCCAGGTAAATCATCCGGAAACACATCTAGATACTCTTTAACCACTGGAGTGTCTTCAAGTTTCACACCACATAAGCGCGTGTCTATTACGTGAGCTAGGTAACATTCACAACCTTTCTTAATCATTTTGAAAGCTGTAGATGCAGATTTTATACATGTAGGCAAAATTTCTCTTTCCCATTTAAATACAATATGCGTCTGATCGGAAGCTCTAATGTTATCTCTTTGGTAAAACAATCCAGTTTAGCATGGTGTTCAGTTAACCAATCCATACCCAGAATCACATTGAAAACTCTTAAGGGCATAACAAGCAAACTAGCACTCAATTTTGATTCACCGATCAAAATTTTACAATCACGATATACAGTATTTACAATCACCACACTCCCTACTGGGGTTCGAACTAATAAATCATAGCCTAATGTTTCTGGTTTATTACCCAAATGTGATGCAAATGATTGTGAAACAAATGAATGTGTTGCTCCTGGATCAAATAAAACATAAGCATTTGTATCAGAGATTGAGAGATTACTGGTAACTACGGTTGGTGCAGCTTTAGCTTCTTCCTGTGTCATAGCAAAAACTCGAGCTTTGGACATTGTTGTCTGCTTGCTTGACTTTCCACTGCACTAGTGCCCCTTCCTATACCAAATCTTTCTCCACCTCTACCTCTATTAGGATTGAAACCACTAAATCTAGTTTGCTCAACGGTGGATTTCTCACGTGGTTTTGTGCAATTCCTTGCTATATGTCCTGGTTCGCCACATCTAAAACATTTTCCTGTAAGCAACCTACATTCTCCATAATGATTCATACCACAGTGTGCACATGTGGGAACTGTTGGTGTTGAACCAGCACTCTTACTGGTTGGTGTTGCACCCCTAAAACTACCACTTTTTGAACTACTTGGGAAGCTCCTGCGTGCGGTAGCGAGAAATTCCTTTCTATTTCTAAATCCTCCGGTTTTACGTCGCCTACGCCTCTTCTTATTATCTTTGAAAGTTTTGTTTTGATTGACTTCCAATTTCTCAAAGACGTATTCGCGTGACTTTCAACTTACTATAAGAATCCATATCTGTGGGTGTAATACAATTTCGAATAGCAAACCGGAGTCCAGATTCAAATCTAGTACATTTCTTCTTTTCCGTGGCTATCATATGTGGGGCATAATGAGAAAGCTGATTAAACAACACTTCATACTCAAAGAATCGATCGATTTCCTGTTTAAGTTCAAGAAACTCCTTTTTTTTCGATCTCTATAAACCTCTAGCAAGTATGTATCATGAAATTCTCTTAGAAAATCATCCCATGTCAATACAGGTGGTTGAACAGTACTATGAGGTATAGTCTCCCACCAATCATACGCATTTCCTTAAAGGAGTGATACTGCATAATCAAATTTTTCTTCAGAAGTACATTTCATCAAATTCAAAACCCTTTCGGTTTGTTTCACCATATTTTCGCCTGTTTGGATCAAGTAGTACCCACAAAATCCACAGCTCCCATTTTTCTAAGTTTATCATACTTTCGTTCCCGTGGTTCAGGGGGATTTACCAATGGATAAGGTGGATACCCAAAATGAGCAGGTATTCCATGCACATGATGCGTAGGTTAATGAGATGAGTATGACTCTGGCTCGGCTGCTCCTTCCCCTCCGTGAACACTTTGCTCATCATTATGTACATGTGCTTCTTGACTCACAATCCTTTGCCTAAAATAAGACAGAAATTGTAACTTTCGTATAACATTTAATGATAATGCACATGTCATGCAATGGTCTACAGAACCCCTACCCGGGCTCTGATACCAAACTAACATCCTATATTGATTGTACACCTAAATTACACGTGTTTAATCATTCAATATATTAAGAAGTCTCCATGCACTTTGCTTGACAAATCAACAGGCTAAATGATGAAGCCGTATATATATATATATATATATATATATAATCATACTATATTTATATCGTGAATTGCACGGCTATATTCACATATTTTCAAACTAAATACACCACCACATGCTTATATATATCTTTATAATTACCATACACCTTATTATATATATCAATTTACGTGTAGGTCATATGATCTAAATTTACAACACATATATATTATATCTGTATATATATTATTACTATATATCTTATGTTTATAATATTTATTTACAAATCCTTGTTTTATTGCTACTTATAATTTTAGTCTCATTCTATTTAATATCAAAATGTTATAGGCATTCTCATGTGTAGATGAAGATTCAAATGCATGTACTATTTTTATGAACTATTAATCATGATGATTAAAATGCAAAAATTTTGGGTTATGACATAATCTCAATTGAAGGAAAGAAAACAATCATAAACATCATCATGCAACAATAATGATTACCCAACACTTGAAATAGACAAAAGAGATGAAGAATATTACGCTTTGATTAAGCCGCAAAATAACTTCAATGGGAAGAACCCAAGAAATCCTAGTATTGAAAATTAAGAGAGAAGAGAGAAAACTAGAGTCTAAAAGTATTAAGAAGTAAATGTTGTCGAAAATAAGTGCTCCCCAAGTCTTATTTATAAGCCTAGAGTCCTAAACAAGGTGGAAGAGCCAAAAATCGGAAGAAAATCTTGAATTTTGTGTTCAATAAGCCACCGCGCACGACCGGCACTAAAACACGCGCCCGTGCATAGCCCAGCAGTGCGCCCGCGCATTGCCCGTGCATGTTCTGCCATTGTTCACAGTGCGCGACCGCGTGCCTCTTGTGCGCGCTCGCATGCCCTCAAAACTTTGGAATTTCCTCTTGATGTCTCTTAATAATTGTAGCTCTATCTCTTACCTTTCCATAGCCACTTGAATAACCTCAATATCAATTTTCTAGAGCGAGTTATAGCCAAAATACCAAGATGTATCATTTTCGAGATTTCGACATATTATTTTGACTCGTACATGATTTTAACACATCCAAACATCTTCATTTGCATTTAGTAGCAGAAATAGACATTGTAGAACTTTGTCGTAGCTTTCCAATGGTATATGAATCATGTCAACTGGGCCTCGGATGCGAACGTTACATCCAAAATACATTGACTGTTGTAGTTGCGCGAAAATAAAACACGCCAAAAATATGTATAAATCATCACACAAAACACACACAAAAACATTCAAAACAACTCCCCCACACTTAGCCTTTTGCTTGTCCTCAAGCAAGTAATTGTGCCTTTAGACCCAACAAAAAAATATCAAGTATAATTTAAATTTAATTAAATCATAACACCATTTTCTGTTCACCTCGGATCCAACATGAATTGATTCTCAACCTACACAATGGACTCATCCGGCTAAGGTTAAAAAAATTAGCAAAGGTGTTCAGCCATTCTCGCTAAGTTTCAGATCCATTTCATAAATTGCAACCCCGTTACATACAATAAACCACTCAGTCGCTAGCCACAAATTTATTTTTCTTTTTTTTCTTTTTCTTTCTTTTTTTTCTTGTTTTTTTTTTGTTTTTTTCGCGAGAACTTTCGAGATTTCTTCCACTAGGTGTAAATTTTGGACTTTCCCGAAGGCTCCTAGGGTGTTTTCTCATACTCATGGGGCTCATGAATGCTCCTAGTTACTAAGCAGCGACAAACAGAGGAGTATAATCTCAATTGCTCTTTATTTATTTTTTTGTTTTCTCTCTTTTTTTTGTGATTTTTTTTTGCAAAGCTAACAATCTTGTGTAAACAATAATTAAAACATGGATTCAACGTAATTCACATTAACGAAATCTCACAATTCAAGCCCCACAACCTAGGCTATCATTTAACCCTCGCCGAACTTGTCTACCAAAAAGGCCAATTCACAATTCTAGCTAAATCCTACGTATCAAGTTTGCGGTGTAATTTCATAATCAAAAATTAAATTTTGGCACATATTTCTAGTCAGTTCACCAACACAATATAAGGTTTGTGACAATTATAAGGCTAGTGATAACTATCTACATTCAACCATAACACATATACAATAGCAATCCCCCCCACACTTAAATCACGCAATGATCACAGTGCGTAAAGAAAATAAAATAGAAGGAAAGAGAGATGTCCCTCGAAAGTGCTATAATCAATAAACAATTAAAGAAATCACGAGAACCGCCAATCCTGCAATAGCCATGTGAAGGGAAAATAAAAAACCACATAGAAACTAAAAAATAAAAAAATAAAAAAATAAACTACTTGGGTTGCCTCCCAAGTAGCGCTCTTTAACGTCATTAGCTTAACGATATCAACTAAGAAAATCATGGCGGGTCATCGAGCAAGACCTTTTTTACTACCTTGGAATTTTTATCTGGTTGAATTTCATTATGTTCCTGCCATAAGATATCTTTCACAATAGAATCAGTTGAGTCAACAATAAAATTATCATGCAAGACACAAGCAGGACTACGAGCTATATCAAAAATTGAACATATTATAGTTTTTACCAAGACATTCATACTTAATTTTCTACTTTGACATCGATCGAGGTGTTGGTGGTTGCCATGAACAGTCTACCCAATAAAATGGTATGATCCTTAATATTACCTTTATCCTTCCCCATATCCAAGACAACAAAATCAATGAGAATTTTAAGACCACCTACTTGGACCAAAATATTTTCAGCAATACCTTTAGGATACCTAAGTGACCTATCAGCAAGTTGCAAACATAATTTGGGGGACCATAGGCGGAGTTGGTGGTGGAGGCATCTCCCTCAGCCGCCTTTCCACCGTTTGCTCAACGGCCCTAGTAATGAAACCACCCAACTGTTCAAAAAACATTGGGCCCAAATCAACACTACCACCAGACATGGGTCTTTGCCCATCCACCCCTACCCTCGGAAGCCGCTGTCCTCCGCCCTCCACCGGGGTGGTGGAGGTGGAGGTCTAGTGTTTTCTTTCGTAACTCCACCTGGAGTATCTCCAAGCAGTGTGCGATTCAGGTCTTCCTCCAAATTCCTCCTTACATCCTCCATAACCACCGCTCGAAGCTCACGTCTCCGCTCAATAGTTCCCACAGACGGCGCCAATTAGTTTCTCCCAAAAATACTCCTCTACCACCTATCAGTGTTCGGGTCGAACTCCTCCGTGAAACCTGCACAAAAGGAGGGCCGGAGGGGGGCTCCGGTGTACCCTCTCCGATGCTTAAGTCAAAACTTGGAAGAAAAGCAAGAGGCAAAAATATAATGTGAAAGTAAAAGTGTGATTATGTCAAGAATGAACCTGAACTTGGGCTTTTATAGCTTAGCCCGGATTAGGGTTTCCGTAAAATCCGGGATTCTGTTACAATTTGGTACCAGAGTCATGATTAAGATAGGATTGGATCTTCCAAAACCCTAATTTACTTGCTTAAGACCTCAGCCCCAAACTGACCTGCAGCACCTCGGATCGGCGTGCTACTATTTAACTGTTGGAAGTACCTAAAAGGCACGTCTTTAGGACCCCTCTACTCCTGGAGCCGAACTAGATCCTTTCAGATCAACCCTATTCCTCAGGACTTATTAAGTTGACCATCCCTTAGGGCTTAACAAATCGATCATATGCTTATGGCTTATCAGGTTGGCCCAAAGGCTTACGGCCTAGCAGGTCGGCCTAATGCGTAGGGCATAGCAGGTCAGCCCACTGCATAGGGCATAGCAGATCAGCCCAATGCATAGGGACACAGCAGGTCAGACCAATGCCTTGGGCTTAACAGATCGGCCCTATGCTTAGAGCTAAGCAGATCGTCCCAAAGACTGACGGCTTAGCAGGTCGGTCTAATGCGTTGGGCTTAATCAGGTCGGCCCAATGCTTAAGGTTTGGTAGGTCAGCCCCATACCTAGGACTTAGTGAATCGGCCCAATGTGTAGGCCCATCAGCTCGGTCCGAACTTATTTAACCCTTAACAGTTATAGTGGAGCCCATTGATCCAATATATGGTTGGAAATGTTTGTATTAGTGTGAGAAGTGATTAGTGTTGAGATTGAAAAGTAAGGTTGAGACTGGATACCAAAATTTTCGATTTCATTCTGATAAAGAATTTCTTTTACATGTGATTGCCTATGAAAATTTTAAGATAATACACTATTCACTCGCTCTCACTTTTTTCTCTCACCAATCACATCTATATACATTTAAAAAATAACAATCATTATTGCACATTTACCGATAAATTTCACTATACACTCACTCACATGATTCTAACTATCAATTATTATTTTATTATTTCTATATAACATACTCTTTAATCATTATATTTTCATCCCATATCCAATTATACTCTAAAAACTACTCATTATTTTTAATATTCTCTAGTGAAAAGAAAATTTTCAAAATGGAAGGATATCCAGTCATGCCCTAAGAAGTTGAAAATTTGATATTTCCAATGAGATTGAGTAAAATAAACATGATATACATATCTCAAATAGTAAAAAGCAGGGAAAAAAAGTCAACCGTACAAGCCCTAACGAATTTATATACATAATAACAAGTACATTTAGTTTGTTTGGACAAGAATGAATCCATAATAACAAATCCATTGGGTTTGTTTGGACAAGATCATTCTACAATGGATTTCAAATCTTAACCCTTATTTTGAGTTTTTTTGTCATTGTGGTGAATTTCATATTATATGGAGTCATTTGAAATCTTTTCCATAAATCTTCCTCTCAAATCCAAATTTTTACATTTAAATGCAACCTCACATATTTATTTGCACATTTATCCCATTATTGGTGTAATATAAATACACCTTCAACTTTGCTCATTGGAGTGTCGGGGAGTAACATGAAAACATAAATGAAATCACCATTTAATCTCTTAGAAGTTAAAAGTTGAAATATCTGGAGTTTCGGTATAAATATTTGGAGTTGAACAAGGAATTTGAGGTAACGGCACAATTCATCAGTTGGAGATGCAAAATGTGTAACCCTCCGTCAAATTAGAAGGCTTATTATTTGTTGCTACTAGAATTTAACGGTTTATATTCACCCAAAGTGAACAAAGTATTCAATAGATATATATATATATATATATAAAGAAATAATTGGAGAAAAAAACCAACCAAGGAACATCTATCAGTTGAATATATTGTAGAATGTTCATTTCCAATTTTTATTTTTATAATTTTTCTAGGCAGAGCCCCATGGGCAAAGCCACATGAGGCCCAGTGCGGTCCGTCGACCGCACTGGATTTCGAAATTGTCCTATTAAATTTGGGTTGGACTGCACTGGAACTCGGAGTGACCCTATTAAATTTGGGTTGAACCACACTAAAAATTGAGCCTATAGAAAAAATTAAGATAAAATTTAAAAGGCCAAAAGAATAAGCATCACATGGCCCAATTATGCTCCAAACTTGATAATATACAGCTTTTTGAAAACACTTTTCAAATACACTTTTTGATCTAAAAGTTCATTTTTCATAATAATAATAATAGTTGTTTGGTTGTTAATTTAGCATTGACTTTTGAATAAGTCACTTCTTCAAAACATTGATTCAAGATAAGCTAAAATTGGAGAGTATGAAAATCAGAATTGTTAAACGTATGACCTTCAAATTTGCTTTTTTATTGAAATGTTTTTTATGTTCTGTTTTTTAAAATTTCGGCTCGATAATCGCCTAGTCGAAACGAATTTTTTTTTACCGCACTGGCCAAAAATCCTGGCTACGCCCATGCAGAGCCCTACATATGCCATTACAATGACATGCAGTTCCATTATAGAACTAAAATGTGGCTTTTCCCAATGAAACTTCCACAAATATTGCAGATTGGTTACAGGTTTACAACCCTTTAACATTTTAAGTAGACGCACAACATGGTTTTGTACTTTTCAAAGAATCAGAACACCATGTTGCCCTTCATGTGTTGTTTTTTTTAAAAAAATAAATTCGATCTCAAGCTTATTTGTATTTTAAGAAGAATATTTTTAAAAAAATCAATAAATTGAAGCACATAAAAACGTTGTGTTTTGACCATTATGCGAACAAAGATATTGTGGTTTGATTGTTGATAGTTTTTCCCAAACTACCCTACCCACTAGCCTTTATATGAATATACTTTCCTCTCTTTTTTTCTTTTTTATTTTTCCAACTCCACAATCATTTTAGATTTACTTTGAGGAGTTTCTTTCTGACCCATTTTGTAAAGGAAGTTAGAACATTTGAAAAGATCATGGTGCATATTATGAAATTGAACCAAGATGCTCACTTGTAGTGGATGGTATAGACGGGAGCAAGTGGACTTTGTCACATGATGAAGGGAGCTGTGGGATTATGACGACAAATATTTTTGAATGTATGAACTTAGTTCTGAAAGGCGCTAGAAGGTTTCTCATTGCGTTGCCTTTGTTTGTTTCACCGGTACTCATTATGTAAAGTGTTTCTATGAACACACGATGGAGGAATCAACTGTGGCTAGATGACATCCTCTGGAAATATGACATACAACAGAGGCTCCCATTAAATAATGGAGTGCATATGTTTATAACTGTCAAACCTAGACATTGAATGTTATTACGAGAGGATGAGGTGCAATTGTGTTTGGACACGCAAAGTGAAGTTGTCTAGATGAGAGTGCTCCTACGAACAGTGGAGAAATTATGAAATTCATTGGTCCCATTCAATGTAGGCTTGTAAATATGTTTGGAATGACTCTGCCAATTTCATGAAAATAATTTCAGCACCAGTACGTATGCTAGAATATATGTCGGTTAGTTTGAACCACTCCCAAATGATGATGAATGGGATGATTCATCTTTTAAGTTGTGCCACAACCCTAATATACGAGTTTGAAGGAGTCATATTTGAGAACGAATTTCAAGAATACATGTTAAAATGGATTTGGCAGTAGACCATGCAAGTCAACAATACCAAAGCTCGTGAACATGCAGAAAGCTCCTATCATGTGATGTATCTTTTGATTGGTGTGTTGTAATTTGTATTAAGACATTGTGTATATTAGTTTGATTTTGATGTTGCTTGGCCGCCAGCTGAGACAGAGGTGACAGCTGAGGTTCGAGAGGTCTTCAAGACAATCTTTGCAGAGATTGAGAAGATGGAAAGGCACCAGGCCACCATGGATATGCGGCTGGATAACAGAGATGCCAATCTTACGGTCGATCTGCGTGGAATAGTGGTCAGAATTAGAGAATGATACCAACAGCAGCGTACAATGCGTTTAGAACAGGTCAGATATTTCAAAGCATTGTACAATAAAATGCTAATCTGGAGCGCTGATAATGCTGATATGAAGAGGAGGATGCAAGAAAACATTGACAGAATGCATGCCTCCCATAACACTGAAATGCAACTGCTGCATGAATTTCACAAGAAAGAACTTCTGCGCGTCGAGGAGAATATGGATAACAAATTCAGCCTTCTAATGGCTGAAATGAAACTGGTCGCAGCCGAGTCCAAGGCCACCCGGGTTCGAACATCATCTCCGCAACAGACTCAAAGCAAACTTGACTATCGCCAGATCGACTTCATCTTTGGCTGGTCTATTCCCAGGGGTTCCTCTCTCCTTTGATGATGCCAAAAAGGGGGAAGAGGAATACCTAAAGACGTTGAAAGGGTCAACAGTTGAGAAAAAGGACGCAGCTGTTGAGAAGCAGAAGAAAATAGTTGAAGATCAGATGAAAGATAAGGGAAAAGCAGTTGAGGGGGAAGGTTCAAAAGATATGACCCTAATGTTTGCAGAAACCCCTCAACAAGGACTTGTCACAGCTGACATCATAAGCAAACTTCCAGTGACTCTGCCGCTCCAAAACTCTGTCGTACCCATGTCTAAGAAGAGGAAAATAGTAGAAGCAGGGATGAAGGAGGTTGAAGAAAAAATGGATGCCCGTGTGGTGGACATATTGAAACAATTCAGAGGCATTCTAGCAGGAAGAGACACTGATGCTATTTCAGACGTTGGAAACGAGCTTAGATCAGTTGATGAATTCAAAACGCTCGAATCCGAAGGATACTTCGAAGGCATGTCCATGGCCCAAGCCTGGGACTTGTATTGGGAAAAAGGCCTCAAGCTGTGCGAAGAAGCTGAAAGACAGCAGACTACTAGCAGTCACTCTGTTGGTCACTCAGCTGGAAAGAAGAAGGCTCCAGTACAATACACGCCCAGAGGAATAGGAAGAAGCAGTGGAGGAAGAGGTGTCGGACCTAGACCTCTACCCAAAAACATTGAATACATAGATCCAGGAAAGAAAGGAGGGATCTATTGGGCTGGATTTGATGCCATAGCAAATCTGGAAGTGGCAAGGAAGAATGCTGACTATGTCAAGAGGATTGAAGAAGAAAATAAGAGACAAGATCAGCTGTGGGAAGAGAGTCAACGAAGACAAGAAAGAAAGAGAAAAGACGAAGCTGCTAGAAGAGCCTACGAGAAAAAGAAAGCAGCTGAAGATGAGAAGAAGAGAAAGAGAGCAGAGGACGACAGAGCTGAAGAAGAAAGAAGGAGGCAGCGAAGGCGATGAAGTGTTGTTGTCCACTCTTTCATGTATTTTACTATTGTAAATACATATGTATGTAAGTCTTCTGTACGATGAATTAAAGTTATGCAATTTCTATATTCTTGCGTAGATATAGAATGCCATGTTGCTCTGATACACTTTGTAAACAGCTGTGTAAAGGACAAGAATGTTATGATCAATAAAAAGATCGATTCTACGCATACATTCTCTTTGTTTCTACATTGTCTGTATGTATCTTTGTTATTTACATTTTGTATGTGTGTTTTAAGTTTTGGCATCATCAAAAAGGGGGAAATTGTTGGGAAATTTAATGTTTAGATTTTGATGAATGCCATATAAAACTTAGACTAGAAAGTTGGCACCCCATTTTCCTTGTAATTTGCATTGTAATAGATAGGGTTATGAGTGAGTCAAGTCGATTATGCCTGGATATACAAGAAGTCAATTGAAGATTGAAATGAAGACTCATTGTGAAACAATTTGAGTATGGCAAGGAGGAGAAGTCAAGAACTCGATGAAGGAGTATCGCTGGGATACAGCTGTGTGAAGTGTCAGTCAAGTCAACTCAAGAAGCCAAGTCTCAAGTTGAAGTGACAGATGAGTCATCCATTGACTGGAAGCTCACTCGAAGTCACCTGGGGAAGTTAGAGAAAAACAGTCAAGTCAAGACAACTGAAAAGAATCCGTTGCACAAAAGTCAAGAATATTACTTAATCAAGTAATACTCCCATGCTGCCATGTCTTAAAGTGCTCAGTCCCAGAAGCGTGCAAAAGGAATAAACCAATGGGAAGCACTGCACCTTGTGTCAAAACCTGGAAAGCTGCAAGACATTTAATACGAGGAAATGTCAACATCAAGGACTGCAACAAGACAAGCCAACGAACACAAGTGACTTTTGAAAATCAGCTTATCTCTTCAACGGACAAATTTTTGAAAATTCACTATAAAAGGCTGAGGAATCACTTTGAGAAAAGGTTACCTTGACAACCTTGTATACCTGAGATAACAAGCATTATTCGAACTGTAACCTGTAAAATATTCTCAAGTTATTCAAGCAAATCCTCAAGCCTAAATTTCGAAGGAAATCAATCCAACACCAAGTTGTGAAGGAAAGACAACTTCAAACTGTTGAAGAGGAAACTTTTGAAGAATCAAAAGGGGTCTACATTCCAAGGAGGATTGTAGAAAGGTTCAAGGTCGAACCAGTCTCAAGTTATTGGAGGGCTTCGTGATCAAATCCAAGAAGCTTAAGCAAGTGAGCTCAAGTATCAAGGCATCGCCCTGTGAAGAAGCCGAGTCGGACGAGAAGCCATTTGTGTGACCAAGGCATCTCGATCGAGTCCAAAAGGATCAAGTTTGTGTGATCAAGACTTGTATATGGGTGATAACCACTTTGTACTCTGATCAATACTTAGTGGATTCCTCCAGGAGTTGGAGAAGAGAGGAGTAGAAGAATTACCCCATCTTCGAACCTCTATAAAAATTATTGTGTCATTTACGTTTCAACATTTAATTTCGCATATTGTTTTATATCTCACGATAATTTGCTATCCAACTCGATAATTAACAAAGTGCTAAAACCAAGTGTTAAAACAAACTTAAACCAAATTCAAGGGTGTCAAGTCTTCCATTGAAAATTTCATCCCAAGTTAAGGTTTAGACTAAACAAAGTGAGTTATTCTATCAACGGCTCAATCGAGTCTGTTGAGTGGCTAACTCTGCTGGTTAACTAACTTAGCTGTCCCTCAAGGACTTAGTTGTGTATTTAACTCTGTAATATTTTAAAAGGACTAAAATCGAAAAGTTGGTAAGGTTTATTCAACCCCCCCTTCTAAACCTTACTCACACCCCTTGGGACCTACAAGCGAGCTAGAAAATCCGATAAATGGCTAATTCGATGCAGCCTAAATGGTGTGTGCCCAACTCCCTTCGCTTGCTGACACATATCCATCTAAGATTTCTTATTCTTTAAGCAAAAAGACAAACCCGACAAGCTGACCATGGTAAATCAAAAAAATTGACCATGAAAATGTTCCCTCCAACAAAGAAAAGTTCATTTCAAATCTAAAATTCAGAGTTTGGAATTTGAGTTTCAAATATCAACCATTTTTAACCCAATACAATATTAAATTTCCTAGATTAACATGCTTTTTATTAATCCTCCATAACTTCCATTGACAATCTGAAGAGACCATTGTTGAAGGTTTCTCCAAAGTTCACCATCACCAAAATTATCCTTGGTGTATCCTCCACAAACCAACATCACTAGAAATCTAACATGCTCTCTATAAGTCAAAATATTTAACCCCGTTTGGTTTAAGTTAATTTTGTATTACATTTGAAAAATAACAAATATCCCCTTAGGGACCAACACTAGGTTGCATTCCTCAAGCGGACTTCTTGTCTCCTTTGATAGTGAAAATCTCGTAAGGGGTTGGAAGTTTCATTCATATGTGGTACATGAAAGCGACGACTTCGAGTTGGGTGAGCAGTGGTCGACCCATCAGTGCGTTGTAACTCAATTGTAGGTCAACAATCTTAAAGTCAACATTCGTCTTACCACCCTTTCGCCCTATTTGAATATCATAATTAGGTCGATTGCTACCATGGCCTTGATCTTTGTGTTCACTTGGTTTTATACCATTGATTTGGGCTTCCGAGACTAGAGTTTTGTGTTGTTTTTGAGTATTTTGAGTCGTTTTTGTTATATCTCATAGGTTAGGCATTAATTTCCATTATTTCGAGTCATTTGAGTGGCCAAGCCATGTTGAGGTCCAATTATATTGAGTCTAGAGTCATTGTAATGAGTCGTGTGTCAAAAGAAGCAAGGATGATCAAACAACGAGAGATTGATTTGAAGAAATGCCCAAATGCGTATGAAATTTCCATCACTGGCAGGATTTCGTATTTTGGCCATAACTCTCTCTACAAAATTGATATTGAGCTGAATCAAGTGGCTATAGAAATCTAAGAGATAGGGCTACGACTTTGATGAAGGGCACAAAAGTAAATTCGGTCATTTGCTGGGGGCGCTGCAGCACCCAAGGCCGGGCGTTGCAGCACTCGGTACAGAAATTGGGCAGTGGCATTTTACGTTTGGGCGCTGCAGCACCCAAGGCCGGGGGCTGCAGCGCCCGTGGGCGGACAAAACAATAAAAGTCCGATTTTTGGATCTAAAAGGAGGGTACTATAAATAGATACATGAGAGGCTTGATCTAGGGCATGGAGGACACTTGGGGATGAAAACCAACACCACCAAGACACAAGAAATGTGTTGGGGAAGAAGATTGAAGACATTTATCATCTAGAAATAGATAAGATTCTTCTTTAATCTCTTTAATTCCTTCTTTGTTGTTTCTTGTATATCATTTGAGATGCATTCTCATTTGATTATGAATATTTGTATTTTCATCATGAGCTAAACTTTATAATTCTAGAGGGATGATGTAATCTATGTTTGAACTTATGTCTTGATATTGTGGTTTGTCAATCTAGATTTCTCAATTTATTTGTGCTATTTGGATCTATTGCTTCTAAATTACTTGATCAATAGTTTAGAGTGTTTGGTGTATTTGATTTGACACTTGAGAGAGGTAATTGAATACATGACCTTGAAATAGCATAACCTAGGATTTCATATAATTGAAAGATTTGTGAATCCTTTGAAGTCATTTATTAAGATTCATAGTGTTATTGAGATTGCATTTGGTGATTTTTATAGAGATATTGATTTCCCAATTGTGATCTATAATCATTTGGCACTCGAGAGAGAAAATGATTATTGTAGAAATCTTGACTTATAAATTGGTAATTTGTGATTGATAAACCATATTGATAACATAAGGGAAAACTAGATTCATCACACCTCTAGAATTCATTCTCCCATAGATTTAGATGTTTATATTTTGATTAGTTACATCTAATTGTTTTTATTTATAAATTGAGATATCCACCTATTATTGATCTGTCAAATATAGCATAGGTAATTTATATTTGGTACTTATACACGCATTCCTTGTGGATACGACAACCCTACTCATATCACTATACTAAAACTTGACACCGTAGACTTGCGGTTAGAAAAATTATCTAACACTTTGCACGGTGAAACATTGCATCTGGTCATCACACAACCTAATGTTGTATGTCGGGAGCTACATTTTCTGCAAGGTGTTATTGTATAGGATGTTAGCATAACACCAGGTATTCACCAGTACCTGACGGGCAAATATATCTTCTACTTACATCGCAATAACCATTGGGTCATTGTGGAGTTGAGTGACCCGTTGTGCCTCCCCTTCTGAGAACAGTAGGAACAAGCTGTAAGTCGATGGTCAGGACGTGTGACATACCTAGTATGCATTGCGGGCCCACTTAATTTGCTATGTGCGTCCGCTTAGATGACCCTGATTTGTCTGTTTTGTTTTTGACTTGGGTGTGAATTCTTGTAACCTTATTAGGGGCGAATGTGGCAGGTTTTCTGGCTCCCTTTTCATTTGTTGCTCTACCCATTTTGTCTTTTTTAAACCTTGACAAATGTCCCTGCTCGATCAGCTTTAACAACTTGGACAATACGAGCTTGCACTAGTTTGTCTCATGGCCTACCGATCTATGATACTAAAAACATTTGTTCAGGTTCATAGGGTGGCGTTGGACGCCCCATGCAAGTCCATCCACTCGCCCATTGGTTCTATCATATTTCAGACCAGCCTTTATACGAACACACTTTTCTATCTTTTTTTTCTTTTTTATTCAATAAACTTTACCTTTACACAATCATTTTTGATTTACAACGAGGGAGTTTCTTTTCTGAAATGTGTCTAAACTATATTTTGGAAAGTAAGTCAGAACTTTTAAAAAGACCATGGTGCATATTAAGAAATTGAACCAAGATGCTCACTTGTATTGGATGTCCTCCACAGAACGACATCGCTAGAAATCTAACATGTTCTCTATAAGTCAAGAATATTAAACCCCGTTTGGTTTAGGGTAACTTTGTACTACGTTTGAACAATAACAAAGATCCCCTAGGGACCAACCCTAGGTTGTATTCCAGACGGATCCCTGGTCTCCTATGATAGTGAAAATCCCATAAGGGGTTGGGAGCTTCATACATAGGTGGTAAATAAAAATGACGACTCGGAGTTGGGTGAGTAGTGGTCAGCCTATCAGCGTGTTGTGACACGATTGTAGGTTGATAATCTTAAATTCAGCATTTGTCATTACCACCCTTCGTTCGGTTTGAATGTCACAATTAAGTCGGTTGCTCCTATGGACTTAATCTTCTACTTGGTGAAACCTTGCATCTAATCATCACACAACTTAATGTTGTCTGTCAGGAGCGTATTTTCCGCAAGGCGTCATAGTATAAGATGTTAGTATAACACCAAGTATCCATCAGTACCCGATGGACAAATATATCTTATACATGCATCGTAGTAACCAACGGGTCATTGTAGAGTTGAGTGACCCCTTGTGCGTCCCCTTCTGAGAATAGTAGGGACAAGTTGTGAACCGATGGTCTAGACATGTTGCAGACCTGGTATACATTGTGGGCCTGCCTGATTTGCTATGTATGGGGCCGCTTAGACGACATCGGCTCATCCTTTTTTTGGCTTGGGTGTGAATTTTTGGTAGCCTTATTAGGGGCAGAGATGGCTGGTTTTCTGCCTCCCTTTTGCTCTTTTGCTCTGCTTGACCTGTTTTGCCTTTTTTGAACCTTCACAAATGTCCCTGCTCGATCAAGTTCAACAACTCAGATAATGCGAGCTTGTAGTGGTTGATCTCGTGGCCCATCCATCATTATATCTTGACAATATTTGTTCAAATTTAGACGGGTTGTGTTGGCTTTCATTGGCCTTGGTTCAGGGAGGAGACTCATTGTCCTTTTAGTTGAAGACAACTTCTAAGGCAACACTCAGAAGAGACTAAACGTGCTGGTCTGGATCTGTTTGAGAGAGGTCGAAAATTCTCATGGGGTTTGTATTGATTTCCCCTGTACATTTTAGGTTATTTTACTCTTCCTTTGGGCTCGCCCTCGTCTGTAGTAGATTCTTTGGCGTCGATGTTTTTCTTTGCCTTTTTAGGAAGTCATAATACATTTTCTGGTCGTCCACATGGACTGCTCACTAAAAATAGCTCTTAGGCCATAGGCTTGCCATGATCGCCATCAACTTGGCATCCTCGGACACCTGTTTGATTTCCATTACCATGCATCATGTTGAAGCAGTCAAGCTATTTTTTAAGTAAGTCATCTATGGCCTGTATAATAATAACCAACCTTTTTATTTGGAGTAGTCCAAATTTTTGATCCCATGAAATGCATCGAGAATTAGGTGACTAGTTTATCCTAGCAGACCTTCTCCTTAGGCGTTCCAACTTGTTTTCTCCTTGTTCCTCTCACACAATGGTTGGGTTACAAACTCGGGCCACTTGTTCTTGGCACTGGGTGCATGTTCCGATCGTTGGTGCTTAATGCCTGGAATGCTCTGACTTGATTGTTCCTTATTCCATTTGAAAAGAATACTTTCTTACCCTAACATTTCGAACACATTATTTCGCCTTGGCTCACTACTTTGCGCTCCTTCTGGGGGACTTTCCCTTTCTGAGGGTTCTTTTTAAACATTGGTTCATTTTTATGTCTTCTTTTTGGCAGGGACGGACTTGTATTTCTTGTTTGCCAGTAATGGCCACTCATTTGGTGAGTTCTTCATATTCTCTTTATAAGTTTCTCATTACATTTTTTAGTTTCTCAGTTCTTTCTGCACGATTATCGGTAGTGGGTTTATCATTCCTGGTTTTCTTCAAGAATCCTAACGGAGGTGAGGTATATTTGGAGTTGTGCTTTGACATTTTGGTAAGGTTGGAGTAGCTAATGTTGGCATTTTTTTATGTGATTGTTATACGACAATCCCTTCCTATAGCGCCAATTTGTTGATGCGGAACCCGGAGACCCCACGTGTCAAATAATTAAACTTGGCTTGTAACATCGAGGAGTTGATATGGAGTGGGAATTACGTATAAAGTAAGATAATACAAATATATATTGGGTATGACCTGAACTAGTCGTGCTTGTATTCTATTAGCTTGGAGCCTTAAATGCTTATTAATACTTTGAACACAAAGTAATTGCCAACCCACTCTTTGTCATAAATGAGGGTGTTTATAGGAACCAATATCTATACATGATATACTACTAAAACTACAGGCTCAATCATCACTAGGATAGATTACCCAAGAAACCCCCTGGACTTTAAGATGGGATATCAGACATGTAATTTAAGATGGATTTGATGTGCATTAATGGCACACATGCATTTATGTAATCTGACTGTCTATTGTCTCTTTCTCCAAGTCTAATGAGACATGCCCGAGAATTGCGAACAATGGCTCAGATCGGATGTCTGGATCCTTTCCTAGATTCTTCAGGTTTTGGTCGGTCAAGTCAATGTCCTAAATGGGCTAGGCCTAAAAAAGCTTGAAGTTATAAGGGCTTGAAAAGTATAGGCCCAGCCCTAGCACTGCAGGGTTAGGGTCGGGCCAGGGCTGACCTTATATTTTTTTTTTTTTTTTTTTTCTTTTCAATAAAGTCGTGCCATTATAAATTTAATGTTCATAATCAAACCAAATACTAATATTACATAATCTAATAAAAGTTAAGTAACAATAAATGAGATTTCTTCTAAATAAGTTTATGAATTAATAAATTAACACCAACAATCTAATGTTCCAACAATAGAATCATGGATTATAATATCATGTTCCTTCATCTTCATTAATTAAATTTCCCAAGTTTAAATTATAATTGATAAATGAGATCAAAATTAGATTGTTATGAACTCAGCTGGGTTAGAGGAGGAAGGTGCAGGTTTAATAAAAATGGAGGAAGGAAAATAATTTGCTGAAGGAAAGGAAGTGGTGTCTGAAGAAGGGAAAGTGGGAGATGAGGTTGAACACTTGGACACTTGTCACGATCAGAGGCATGGATAAAGGTTTATGATAGATCTAATATGGGCCGTCCATGTGTCACTTATTTTAGCTGCATTAATTATGTTTCTTTTATTCTGTTTTAGTTTGTTACATTGTGGTCCCAAGAGAATGATTAAAAATGGCTCAGATAGTGGAATGAAGGCATAACGTTAATCTGCCAATTTTGCCTTTCTCTCTTTCTCTCTCTACATCATCCCTTTAATCTCTCTCTATCTTCTTCTTCTACATTCCTTTACAGCATATAATTACAAACATTACCATACAAACTATATTATACAGTAAATTATAGAAAATATACAACAAGGTTGTAACAATTGGTATCTCAGAGCCACCCTTCCTTGGCCATGGCAGAAGCTGACTCGTTTTAAAGATCTCTAAGAAGCCCAGAAAAAATTGGATCAAATCCTCCAAACTGAAGCATTAAAACGTGAAGCTACTGAAATGAAATTGCAAGAACAGATTTCTGGAATTAGTGTTGAGATGCAAGATCAATTAATGGGATTGAATGGGAAGTATGAGCACCTGACTAATACTCTTGCTGCTATTCAGTTACAGTTGTTAAATATCAATAAGGGCAACGAACCAGCTGAAGAAGAATCTATATTGGGAGGACCTTACCCTATGAATACTAATGAGGAATCTAACTCCAGAACTTTTCAAAATCAGAGGCCCAGGTTACAAATGGAACATCATGGTATGCAGCCTATTAGCCCGGTTCCCAAAATTGATTTTCCACGTTTTGATGGGAACCACCCGAGGTCTTGGATGCTGAAATGTAAAAGGTATTTTAATCTGATCCCTAACATTCCAGATGCACAGAAAGTGACTCTAGCTTCTATGCATTTTGAAGGAAAAGCTGCTCAGTGGTTTCAAAATTTTAATATGAAACAAGAGGAGATCAGCTGGCAACAATTTTTGGAAGTGATTTCAGCAAGGTTTGAGGAGATGAAAGAGGCTAAGATTATTGCTGAATTCAATAAGCTGAGGCAAACTAGATCTTATGGTGATTATGTAGACAAGTTTGAGGAGCTGAGAGCCTGCATGCTTATGCTGAACAAAGGTGATTATTCTGAAGAGTAATTTATTGCCAGTTTTGTTAGTGGTTTGAGTGAGGAGTTACAAGCTTTTATTACCATGTTTGAACCTACTACCCTACATCAAACCATTGATCTGGGAAGAAAACGACTACACACCCTAGAGGCCATAACCAAGAAGATCAGAACACCATTTAAACCTCTTATCAATAATTATTCTGGCACAAGGAAAGTTGATACACCCCTCCACCCATCAGTAAACCACAAACACTACCAGCACCTAACAAGCAACCCATCAAGTTACTTACAGCTGTTGAAATGGCAACTAGGAGAGAAAATGGATTATGCTACAATTGTGATGAACATTTCACTTTTGGGCATAGATGCAAGCATAGAATAACTTACATGATAATGACTGAAGAGGAGGAAACTGGCATACCTCTAGACTACCAGTATTGATCCAGTTGATGACCCTCCACCTTAAAACCATGGAGAAAATTCAGATGTCTTTGAATGCCCTATCAGGAGAAGATGGAATCACTACTATGAGGATTTATGGGAAGTGTGGGGAGCATAAGATGCACATCCTGATTGATTCAGGGAGTACTTTAAGCTTCATACAAGAATCTACTGCTAAGAAACTAGGGTGTTACTTGGATCCTTCCAATCCACTGCTAGTCAAGGTAGCTAATAGCCAAAGGATGATAAGCTCCCATAAGGTTGTGGGGTTTAAATGGGAAATGCAGGGGCACACTTTCAAATACTCACTAAGATTGTTGCAAATTGAGGGATGTGATATGATTTTGGGGGATGATTGGCTTAAGTCATGTACCCCTATTGAGCTAGATTATGATAAGATGACCATTTCTGTTACAATGGCAGGGAAGAGGATTAAGATTCAGGCACTCAAATCTACAGCAGAATGTAGATTCATTTCAGGACCTGCATTGTACAAGTTAATACATAGTGAAGTAGATTCCCAGATTGAGGAGTTATATGTGATAACTAATGCAGGAAAGGAGGTTAAGTAATCCTATGTTGTTAGGGTTGTTAGAAGAATTTAAGGATGTGTTTGCAGAACCTGAGGGGTTACCTCCCTCCAGGGGGGTTGAGCACCAGATTATTCTTAAGCCAGGGAGTGTTGCCAAACATCAATATCCTTATAGAACTACTCATGAGCATAAGGATGAGATTGAAAGGATTGTGAAGGGAATGTTGGAAGAGGGGATCATACAGAACAACATCAACCCATTTGCTTCCCCTGTAATTTTGGTAAGAAATAAGGACTACACATGGAGATTGTGTGTAGACTATAGGTATTTGAATAGTCTCACTATTAAGCATGACTATCCAATACATGTTATTGATGAATTGCTAGATGAACTTTATGGAGCTAAGTTTTTCTCAAAAATAGATTTGAGGTCTGGTTACTTTCAGATATTAATGAAACCTGAACACAGATACTTAACTGCATTTAGTACCCATAATGGGCACTATGAATTCTTGGTTATGCCATTTGGGCTATGCAATGCCCCAGCCACCTTCCAATCATTGATGAATCAGGTTTTCAGGGCAAGTTTGAGGAAATATGTCTTAGTCTTCTTTGATGATATTTTGATTTACAGCAAAACATGGGATGAACATCTCTTACATGTGAAAGAGGTGTTGACAATATTAAGGGAGCAGAAATTGTATGCTAAGCAAAGAAAATGTCAGTTTGGGCATCTGGAAATAGAGTACTTGGGTCATCTTATATCTTTCAAGGGTGTGGCAACTGATCCAGGGAAAGTGTCAAGTATGACCCAATGGCCTACTCCCACCACTTTTAAACAGTTGAGGGGATTTTTGGGGCTTACAGGGTATTACAGGAAATTTATTAAGGGATATGGGCTAATCAACAAGCCTCTTACTAATCTGCTCAAGGGGGATAAGTTTCATTGGGATGTTGAAGCAGAGCAGGGCTTTCTAAATCTTAAGAAGGCTATGGTGACAGCCCCTGTACTAGCTTTACCTGATTTCACTTAGCCCTTTATACTAGAGACAGATGCAAGTGGTAATGGAGTGAGGGCAGTACTTATGCAACAAGGGAGACCTATAGCATACATGAGTAAGGTGTTATGCCCCAGAAATCAGGCTTTGTCAATTTATGATAGGGAATTTTTGGCAGTTCTTATGGTTGTGCACAAGTGGAAGCATTACTTGCAGGGATCCAAGTTCATTGTTAAAACATATCAGCAAACATTAAAATATTTACTAGATCCAAAGGTTATGACCCCTGTTCAGCAGAAGTGGATTACCAAATTGTTGGGTTTGAATTATGAGATACAATATAGGAAAGGGGCTGAAAATAGAGCAGTTGATGCCCTATCTAGGAGAGGTTGTCTTAAGCTATTCTGAGGATCCATTTTTCAACAAAATCTTGGCTGCTAACACTGTGGATGCCTCTACTTATCCTGACTTTGTGGTAACATGAGGGCTTATCAGATACAAAGGAAGGTTGGGAATAGGCAATGATAGGTCCTTGAGGGACCTCATTTTGAATGTTATGCACAGTTCTGAATATGGAGGGCACTCTGGTATACATGGTACTTATATGAGGCTTAAGAGGACCTTCTATTGGCCTAACATGAAGGCTGATGTGATCACTATGGTGGAAACTCGTGAGGTTTGCCAGAAAATAAACCAGATAAAGCTCCTTATCCTGCTTTACTCCAGCCTTTGCCTATTCCAAAGCAAGCCTGGACTCACATATCAATGGATTTTGTAGAAGGGTTACCTAAATCTTGGGGAAAGGATATCATTCTGGTAGTGGTGGATAGGTTTACAAAATATGCCCATTTTTTAGCTCTTGCCCACCCATTCACTGCTCCCACAATGGCTAAACATTTCTTGGACTCTATCAATAAGTTGCATGGGCTTCTGTCAGCATAGTTACTGACGGGGATAAGGTGTTCACAAGCTCTTATTGGAAGGAGTTGTTTAAGTTAATGGGGGTGAGGTTGGACATGACATCAACTTACCACCCTCAGTCTGATGGCCAAACTGAGAGGGCAAATCAATGTCTGGAAAGTTACTTAAGGTGCACGGTTCATACTAATCCTAAGCAGTGGTTAAAATGGTTAGCTTTGGCTGAATACTGGTATAATACTAACTTCCATACGATCCCCAAAAAGTCGACTCCTTTTCAGGCTTTGTCGGTTATGACCCTCCCTTCTATCAATCGGGCCATATATAAATTCTTCTAATGATGAAGTTACAGATTTGGTTTCCCAAAGACAGGAGATGCTTCAGATTTTGAGGGAGAATTTGCAACATGCCTGAGAATAGGATGAAAATATATCTTTGATAAGAATCAAAGTGAGAGAAGTTTTGAAATTGGGGATCAAGTTTACGAAGTTGCGGCCATATTGCGAGTCGAGTTCACTTGAGGAAAAGCCTCAAACTTTCGTCCAAGTACTATGGCCCCTATACAGTTCTGGAAAAAATTGGAACGGTAGCTTACAAGTTAGATCTACCACCTGAATCTCGCATCCACCCAGTCTTTCATGTTTCGCTTCTGAAAAAGAAAATCAGTCCAAAGTTCATACCATCACCGATGCTGCCGCAGACTGATATTGAAGGGCATTTCCAGGTTGCTCCGCTGGAAATCTTGGACTATCGTACAATCACGCATCAGAAGGATCAGGTTCAACAGGCATTGGTGTTGTGGGAAAATTGGATCGGGACAAGGCCACATGGGAAGATATCAAATATTTGCAGAAGAAATTTCCAAGTTTTGATCATTGGGGACAAGGATCTAAATTTCCAGGGGATATTGTTATGAACTCAGCTGGGTTAGAGGAGGAAGGTGCAGGTTTAATGAAAATGGAGGAAGGAAAATACTTTGATGAAGGAAAAGAAGTGGTGTCTGAAGAAGGGAAAGTGGGAGATGAGGTTGAACACTTGGACACTTGTCACGATCAGAGGCATGGATGATGGTTTACGATAGATCTAATATGGGTCGTCCACGTGTCACTTATTTTAGCTACATTAATTATGTTTCTTTTATTCTATTTTAGTTTGTTACATTGTGGTCCCAAGAGAATTATTAAAAATGGATCAGATAGTGGAATGAAGGCATAACGTTAATCTGCCAATTTGGCCTTTCTCTCTTTCTCTCTCTACATCATCCCTCTAATATCTCTATATCTTCTTCTTCTACATTCCTTTATAACATATAATTACAAACATTACCATACAAACTATATTATACAGTAAATTACAGAAAATATACAACAATGTTGTAACATAGATTTGGCAGTATTATAGGTACAAATTTAAATATAAATCTATAAAATACAAAAATTTTACTGATAAAAAAGCCCTAAGGGCGGCTCGACCCGAGTCCTAGCTGGCCCTAGGGCCAATTAGGGTTGGGCTAAAAAGCCCTCATATTATAAGAGCCTATGAAATATAGGTCCAACCCTTAAATTTTTAGGGTCGGGCTAGGGTCAGCCATTAGGGCTGGCCCTTTTTTTCATCTCTACTTAGTTGTTCCTTGACTAGGTCTATACACGTCAGACGGGGTACAATAATATATAAACATTATATATGAGTGATGCGATAAATATAAATATATATTATATTATTCTAATATCTTTTCAAATACTCGAATTAAATATAATTATATCCATATTCGTATTCACATAATATACGAATATAATTGAATATAATTATTTGGGTTCATATTTTAATTTTTCGAATTCGAATATTAATATATTGATACCGAAAATGAATAAAATGTTATTTTACACCACTAACTTCACCTACCTTTTTTTAGGTAAAGGCACAAGGCCGAAAAATAAAGTAAAAAAAAAAAAATATTGATCACACGGCCGATGAGACAGTGGGGCGTCATTAAAACTTTCTAAGGAAAACTTACCCTTGTGAAAAAGATCATTAGAAGAAAAAGAAGTACCCGAAAATAAATATTCAAAAGATCCATAAAATATTAACAATAAGCCGGTTATATAGCTGGGAAAAAAGTAAAATCCAAATCCAAGGAACAAACCCAATAATGTCGATAAATGTGAAAATCGTTTGTTTACCGCAGCCGCTCCAGAAACCCCTTACTTCACCTAATCAAATATCAAATTACCGGAACCACCCCAAGGTCTCTCTCCTAATCCTCATTCCCATACATTTTGCCAGCCCTCGTGAGCTAGGTACAACTCGTCAAAGCCCTCTCTCTCCTCTCTCTCTCTCTCTCTCTCTCTCTCGTCATTTTTCACCTATACCCAACAAACCCTCCACTCTGTGTGTGTGGCTTCCGTTTTTTTTCAATACAGAAAATTTTCAATTGCCTTTTTTTATACAACGATTCTGAGGGTTTTGAATTCGATTGATGGTAATTGAGATTGGATTTGGGGCGTTGATCTGATGGAACGGATAGTCGGTGGTAAATTCAAGCTCGGCCGGAAGATCGGCAGTGGATCATTTGGCGAAATATTCCTCGGTGAGCTTTCTATATTCGAATGTGTACAGGATTCTGGTTTTTGTTTGTTTTCGTTGTGCTGATTTTTTTGCCAATTTTTTGTCGCACAGCTACGCATATCGATACTTTTGAGATTGTGGCAGTGAAGATCGTAAGTTTTTCGGCCGTTTTTCTTAATTATTAATTTTGGTTTTTATTTTTAATTGGTCATGCGGAGGTGCTCGGGATTAATTGAAATGGATTGGAAATTTGCATGCAGCTATATGTGGGTGTTATTTTTCTTTTTCGTTTTTCAAGTTGTTTGGAAGTTTACAAATGCCACTTTACGTGCATCTAAGCTCATTTTCGTCATGTGTGTTTGTATGTTTGAATAAACTATTGTTCGTCTATCTTGTATAGACCAATTTCCGGATCAATTGATAAGTGAAACGATGCCCTTATGCAAGATTGAAACCTGACTACTTTTGGGAATGTTAGCCAGTTTAGCACGTGTGTGTGTGTGTGTGTTTGTGTCAATTAGTCGTTGGCCTGGAAATTGGAAGGTCGGCTCAGGTGCTCGTATTGCGTTAAAGAATGTCAGGCATTTTAGTAGGGTTAAAATATGTATTACCACCTGCTAATGACGTCTTCCTTGACATTTGTTTTTCTTTGCAGGAAAATAATAAAACTAAGCATCCACAACTACTTTATGAGGCTAAGTTATACAACATTCTTCAAGGAGGAAGTATGTAATGATGCATCCTAAAATTGATTCAGTGTGCACGTGGCTTACATTTTACGTGTGCATGAGTTATGTGAATGATGTATGGATTGAAGATTTATTTACTCCTTTGCCACTCACACGCTTTCCCCTTTACCGGGAAATACGCATCCACATAAAGTTCATTTGTTACTATCAAGAAGTTAATTGGGATCTATCTCTAATATGTTTGTCTATTGTTTCTGTTAAGCACGTGTCTACCACCCTTCCTTTCACCGTATCTAAAATCAAATGGTGGTCAAAACTTGATTCATTAGGCAATTTCTAAATGTTATCACTTCCACACCATGATTAATGTGACTCTGATGAAAATTAGTATCTCATTTGTTGCACCACGATTGAAACATCTTAAAATTGATGGTCTCATATTTTAATTCATTAAGTAATTATTATTAGCCTATTAAGAAAATGTATAATTTACTTTATGGAATATTAAGCAATTTTTTCCCCACACTTAAAAATCGGGATGATATCACGAAAAACAACAAGAAGACATTAATATGTTCCGGACTTTTATCCATGTGCGTCCAGTTCATGCTGCTTAGCTTTCTAATAAATGTGTGGAATAACTAGGAAAGAAGCATGAATACAAAGTTTACTGAAGTTCGTATTTCCTATTCCATTCAAATTCTATCTTCTGCAGGTGGTATACCTGGTATAAAGTGGTCTGGTGTCAATGGGGATGACAATGTTCTTGTCCTCGACTTGCTGGGACCGAGCCTTGAGGATCTTTTTGTGTATTGTGGAAGAAAGTTCTCATTAAAAACTGTCTTAATGTTGGCGGATCAAATGGTAAGTTATTGCGAAAATTGGACTTGTTCTCTCTCTCTCTCTCTCTCTCTCTCTCTCTCTCTCTCTCTCTCTCTCTCTCTCTCTTCTTGTTTCACCATCCTCCACATTGACATCATTTTTGACGTGAAAAGTTTATCTTTTGTTCTATACAGATAACTAGAATAGAATTTGTGCATTCTAAAGGATTTTTGCATCGGGATATTAAACCAGATAACTTTCTCATGGGTCTTGGTCGAAAAGCGAATCAGGTAATGGCATTTGTTATATCACTGTTCCTGTGATGTTTCTACTCCACACATTCTCTTCTCTTCATAAAACCTTATTCTGTTTTTGCACCTATTAGGTTTATATTATTGATTTCGGTCTGGCTAAAAGGTATCGAGATTCAACAACAAACCGGCATATTCCTTACAGGTGTTTTTCTGCTCATGTTTGTAACTGCAAGGTTATTTGAATTGAGAAAATCTTCTTTGATGTGATATTATTATTTCTTTCACTCATTTGATAGTTCAAGCTATGATTTCAGAAATAACTTATTGCTCCAAACATTACTTTCTGGTTTATCTAACATATCCTTTAGAAACATTTCTTGAATATTATGGAAATTGGACTATCCTTCTGCCCCATGTTCTAATTTGCTTCTACAATCTCATGCCTCTCCATTTACGGCTGCAACAGTTTACCTCGTTTTCTCATGAAGATTTTGCTTTACCTTTGACTTGTACAGGGAGAATAAAAATTTGACAGGAACTGCACGCTATGCAAGTTGTAATACCCATCTTGGGATTGGTAAGAGAAGATAGACTTTTTCTTTTCTCTTGTTTAAATTCAGGATAAAGGATGAGAAGCATTGAAATGTGTTTTTCATGATAGGTATTCAACTCCCTTCTTTTTCATTTTGTAGAGCAAAGCCGGAGGGATGATTTGGAGTCCCTTGGATATGTACTTCTGTATTTTTTGCGAGGAAGGTCCGCCAGTGCTCGTCTGTTCTCCTTAATTTACATTTTTTTTTTCAAAAAGATCGATAAATACTTTTTCATTTTTGACCAACTGTAAGTCTGCATATAGCCTTCCATGGCAGGGATTAAAAGCTGCCACAAAGAAGCAGAAGTATGACAAGATTTGTGAGAAAAAATTATCAACTCCTATTGAGGTGGATACATATATGGATTTACATCTCTCAGTTTCTTTTGCTAGTCTCTGATTCTTTCATTATGCATTTTTTTTTTCTGAAGGTGTTGTGCAAGTCCCATCCTGTGGAATTCGCTTCGTACTTCCACTATTGCCATTCATTGACATTTGACCAACGGCCTGACTATGGATTTTTGAAACGCTTATTTCGCGAATTGTTTACTCGTGAAGGTGAGGGCCTAGTCTATTATCTCAAGACTGTATGCATAATCTGCTTCTATGAGTTCATTTGGGAAACATAAGTGGTTTTGGATATTGTCAATTAAACAAGAAGTAGGAGATGGAATAATAAAAGTACTTTGTTCCAGTCTTGTGCTTTTTCCTGTTCTGAAGACTAGTGTTTTCCTGCCTCTTGCAGGATATGAATTCGATTACATTTTTGACTGGACAATTCTGAAGTATCAGCAGGCACAAATAAGTAAAACACAGAAACGGGTATCAATAGTTTTCGTTGTTATCTAGTTTCTTAGCTTCCTTGTTGTTGCTAGAGTTACGCTTCTTGCCAAGGCGTACTCTTTTGATGTATTTTTTGCTGCGTTAGATGGTACACATAACATACAGTTAAACCTCTATAAATTAATAACCTTGGGACTGCCAATATTTATTAATTTAGCGAGATATTAAATTAGCGAATTATTAATTTTGCTTCTTGTCCCCAAATCAGGACCGACCAAAAGTATTATTTAAACGAGATTATTAATTAATCGAGTATTAAATTATCGAGGTTATACTGTACTAATATTTGTTCTGCATTGCGTGGAACTGGTGCATCATTCTCAAACTTAACCAAAGTTTAACATTTGAACTTTTCACAGCCAATTGCTGGAGAGAGCAGTGAAGTAGCTCCCATGGATGCGGAAAAGCATGCAGGTTATAATGTTTATGCTTGTATTAATTTCGTAAAAACTAAAAAAGCAACGCTAACAGAAAATACAAGTTTAAAAAAGCAACACTAACAGAAAATACAAGTTCAATATTCAAGAGAAATTGGGATGAAATATTTTGGAGGTTGTTTATGTTTACAATCTTTCGAGTTACGGCCCAAGATGAAGTTATTGACCCTTTCTCAGAGAGTGCAACAATGCTTTGCAATCTATCCATGATGTAACACTAATCTTTTTGTGGCCCAGTGAGTATGACATGATTCTCAGAGCCATAGTCAATGCTGTGGCCAAAGTTGAAATTGAACCTGCTAAATGAAACATTAGAAAGACAAGATTAGGACATAATTGCATCTCTGAGTAAGAAAGATAACTGTCTAGGATTTTATTGTTTGAGAAAGCTAAATTTGCAACTTGTACATGTTTGATGTCGGCAGGCAATAATGCTCATTTTTCAACAGATTTGGCTGAACGTATGAGGTCAAACAATGCTGCTGCTAGTCCTGGTGTTCGCTTGCAATTTAAATCACCGGCAAGTCGAAATATTACTCATGGGAACCTTCTTGATAGAAATGTATGTAATTGTTATGTCGATAGCATTGTCTTTGCATTTTTCTTTTCCTTTTCTTTCTTAATGAATAAAAATTGTTATTCTAAGGTGATTACACATCTAAGGACATAAATGATTTTTGTTTATTTATTGTTAGGAGCGATCATATTCATGGTTTTCATCTTCCAGTGTAAAATTGTACTTTTGTTTGTAGGTTCTGAGCAATGCACATGTGCCATCTACCTCATTCTCTCCAGCTGTTGTGGGAAAAGGAAATACCTCAAAGCCCATGTTATCTACTGAAGCAAATGCTAGTCATGGAAATGGTGATAATTCTGGTCCTTCAAGTAGTTGGATTTCTTCACTACGCCGCATTTCTTCGTCCAAGTGATTGATATGGCAATATATTTGGTTTGTTTCTTTCCCCTCCCTCTTTCTTTTGCAGCTCTTCCCGGCTTACCATATATGCCTCAGTTTTTCTCACCGTTGCTTGATTTTCCCTGTATTATGTCTGTTCAAGAATTAATATTATCGGTTTAATAATTCCTTTCATTTTGTTCAAGTAAACATATAGTTGTGTACCGCACGGTACATCTTCTATGGAATTGGGCTAGTATCCTTGTGCTGTGATTAACATCTTGTGTGAAATGGTTATGAGGTTTTAATGAGTGTATGGATTATTATTGTATGAAGGCTTCATTTCATTCTTGACGGAATCTGGTGATGTTAAGCCATAAAGGATCTCCTTTGCTGTTAACTGAGAAGTGCAGCATTCCCTTTTTGGATCGAAGTTCTGGTCTGATAACTTACTGAGATGATTGGTAAACATCTTGGTTGATTCTAGCATACAGATCAGATCTTGGGTTCTCCAACACATTTGATGTAAACCTTGTTCACTTGGTTGATCCCCATGATCAGAGAGCTTGATTCTCTTACCCATTGGTGCAATTAAATTAATTGCTTCTTTTTGAGATTTTTGGTTTATAACTACTTGCTTACCTTGCTGAGTTCTTCTACTGGTGATATCTGAGCATAACCTTTCTATATTGTGTTATGAATTGGTGAAGGCTGAACACTTCAGCTTCTACCCTTCCCTCTCTAGCTGTATATATGCATCAGTTGCTACTCTCTAAGACTCTTTTCATAAAAATTATCCAACATAACTTGCGCCTTTTATCACCTACTTTCAAAATGGTTTTTCTTATTCATCTCCTTTTGCTCCTCTCTGCTCATTTATCGTCCAGCTTGCCGCCAAGCAAAACTGGTTGAATAGTCTTGAAAATTGTCCATCAGGTTTTATGATGCATTGTCTAGTGATGCTGTTTGGGTTTTTAAAATATGCATCTTCCTAGCTTGCTAAGCCAGACGGATGACTATTATTACCGTTGGGTTATTCAATAGTTTAATACTCCAACGTTTTTTACCAGTCTAACTGTCAATCATGAAACAGAACTTCTAGAAAAAGTTAGTTTTTTTTATTACTGTTTGCTAATCTATTGATCATGAGTTCATACAATTGCAATATGCAGGATTTGCAACTATGTATGCTGCTATGGCGGAATGTGCAGAGTAATGTCGTTTCAAGATGGTACTGCCGCTGGCCCAATGCAACTCTGTGCGAAATGAGACTTTATTTTCTGTCATTGGTAACAAATGATACAGGAATTATTGATCCTTCATGCTCATCATTGGTTGATTCGTGGAAATTGTGTGTATAGTATACAAATGACAAGGCGTTTTTACTACTCCCCAAATACTTATGGTTTGTTTAACCAAAAGGGATATGGTCTGTTTATGTATCTTGGCCTGTAAATCTTTTTTTCTCCAACTAATTGCATAGCCAAAGCAAGGTTTGCTGTTGTAGTAAGTTACACCCTAGGCTGTTCTGTGAGCCATAAGTTGATTGTGTGAATCTGGAATATCACCAGAAAATAAAATGAGTTTTATAATTTAAGGTGCTACTGGTTCCTGATGGACTGAAGCTTGCTACCTTTCTCCGACATGAACTGATGTTCACTGTCTATATAAGGAAACAGAAGATGATGTTAGGGAATTTTGTTGTTACTCATTGCCTGGATTTGGAAGGCCCAAAGGGAACACACGAGCTTGGTATGTGCACAAGAAAGCTCCTTTAGTGTGGAATTTGATATTACAGTTTTCCCCCAGGCTGCTGGTTTGTGATTGCTCATTGTCGCTTGACATTGTGTGCCATTTTAATGTATTTCTAAGGAAATTTGACCGTCCATCTGTTGTCTGCGATGCTTTTTTATGGATGGGAAGAGCAATTTACGAGTAAATATATGCTTTTGATGTTTGCCACATCATGGCCAGGTTATGAATTTGGGTATATCAGGTGTGCTAGTGCGACTACAAATGCAACCCAGGGAATTGGGGAATTTCGCTTTGGGCAAGTTTTTCAGCCAAGAGATACAAGTAACATGGTGCATGGATGGCATGGGTGCTTATTTTTGTGCAGATATTAAATCTTTATATCATCAATTAATCAGGAGTGCATACATGGAAGAATGCGGGGCACTCATGGAAAATTTGATCTTCGACTTGAAATTTTTGGCATAGAGCCATTTGAAGTTGAGCTCAAGTTCGAAAAAAAGTGTCAGTTCTCTCTTTTCTCACTACCACAAATCAAGGTTTTATCGTGAAAATAAAAGAAAGGGTTACTTACAAAACTATCATAGTAATAGTTTATTAATGGAAAAAAACCATTTATCTTTCAAATTACGAACACCCTCAAATTACACCCACTTTAATCCATTACTGACACCCCTTGTTGTTAACAAATACTCCTTGCCTTTTGAGAGTGCAATTTGTAGAATAGAAATAAATGTGGTGTTTGTAATTCTAAAAAACAATTGTTTTTTTTTTAGTTAGACTAAACTAAAAGGTAATCTTCTGTAATTACCCTAAAAGAAAACAAGATATAAAGTATAAACTGTTGTTCTACAACTGGGATGTGGTGAAATTGGTAAAGCGTCCTTCAGATTCATAAATATTGATGGAGCAAATCCACAGAAAGGTGTGTGCGTATTTTCTGACGCTTTATTGGCCTTAGATTTAGTTGGCAAAACTACGCACACTGAAAGCATCAGTGCATCACTCGAAAATTTGCTCTCAACTTTAACTGGTCCTGTCAACTGTAATTTAGTTCCACTGAATTTTTCATTGCTAAACAATTCATCCTGGAGCTGCTGCTCGGAAATTTAATATAGTGACCCACAAAGAAAACAGAGGGAAAAGTACCCATCAGAAAGCCCCTCAATTTGGCAGGAGGTGACAAACCAAATCACTTCCAGAAAGCCAAAATAGGTCTATCAAACCCAGATTTTGTGCCAGATAAGCAGGAAGTTATGTTTTCCATCCTCCGAAATCCAATCTGCCATCACAAAGAATCATTCAAGCTTTTCCAATCCGACTTTAAAAACCTTAAAAGTTAAAGCATTACCTTGTCTAAAAGCACATCCTGAAAATCTTCTGGAGAAATCTGAATGTTTTTGTAATTAGCAGCGGCCGTCTGCAAAACACGGCCACTATTTCAGGAGATCTGATTTTATTATAGCATAAATATATTAGTATGCTCAAAATAGTTAATATTCCACAAACAATCCTACCACTATGCATGGGTTCATCACCACATGCATAGCCATCTCAATGCCAAGTGACAAGTGGAAAAAGCATATACAAACCTCAGATACGAGACGGTTGTTATAGTATGAGCTCCACGGTTGGGGTTCCAAAATGAAAACGCCATCCTGCCACAAGTGTGCAACTCACTAACATTTTTCAGGAAATATATGGGAACAGAAAAGCAGTCAATGAATGTTAAACAACGAAAAAAAAGTAGTTCCATGCACAGAATACCGGTAAAAGGAGTTTCCACACTCTCCAAAATAATGTTATCAATCCGTCATCACCCCAGTTCAAATGTATCCATTTTGACACGCTTAAACTGCAAGTAACCAAATTAATTTGATTAGGCACAAAAACAAAATAAACGCGATTAGAACCAAAGTTTACTTTCTCATGTAAACAAACGGATTTGTATGATCTAATTAAACAACCAAGGTTCAGAAACATTAAACTAATCGTGAAAATAAAGCTTCTCTTGTTTCTTTTACTACTTGAACTTCTGGACGGAGGGGCGGTCTCAACGAGGTAATAGTAACTTAAAAAAAAGATATCATGAACATATCAATTTCAGTGTTGCCTTTACTAATGAAACTAGCACCATAGAAATTGGAAAACATTCAATCAACTTTGCACAAGACCAAAAAGGAAGCACTATTACCAAAAGATTGCATGGTAATATGTATTTTCTGGTGGATGCCAACTCTGAACAAAATTGCCTTTCTGAAAAGAGACTATATTAAGCAGATCAGTTTCCACCGAAATAGCAGAATAACCAGAGTTGTCTCGTTTCTCGTCAGTTAGTGTTTCAGTTGCATTGTTCTCCAAGCAGTCGGCCAACTCCACATCAGCTGATCTGTGTAACTTGTAAGTCCCCCTATTCATGCTTGTCCTGACGACTTTCCTGAGTGTCCAATGTGCATCCTCGATTCGAGCTGGAATGCGATGAACAACCATCATGTTAAGACTTCATTTATTTTCGTTGGAAGCAAATTCACATTAAAGATCACAGTATTGCCTAAAAATGAGGACCAGCCAGAATTACCAAACTAGGTTCGGCCAATAACCTAGCCACATGCATATGTGCAAGCTACATCAGCCGGAAATTGAAGATACTTCAGGACACAAGCTGCTATCACCCAATTGAACATGTAGCTAAATGCTTAAGGAAGTGTCTGCTTTTGGAGGAAGTGATTTATTGCCGCAAAGCGACAGGTAGTTGAGAATCAGAAGTTGGTAGTATTTTGCAAATAGAAGCTAAAAATTGAACAAGTTATAAGAGAGTGTTCGGTGGATAAGTTATAAAAGTGCTTTATTTGTGTGTTGAAGTCAAACCATAAGCAGAATCAGAAATCTAAAGCACCCACTCCCCTGTTTTTAAATTTTGATTAAATGAAGAACCAGAAGCAGAAGCTAGCATTTGCAAACACTAAAAGGTGACTTTTGGCAATCATTTTTTTTTTGGTGTTTGCAAACGTTTCCTAAATTTCGCTGCTTTTATATCTACCCACTCTTCTGAAAAGGGAGAAAGAAGAAGTGCTAGCTTCATACAATTACACCAAACATTCCCTTTTTCATAAGAACATCAAAGTGAAACTATCAATTGTCTACATGTTGCAAAATCACTACTCATAGGTAGAAGGGAATCATGCATGAACATCAAACACTTAATCACTTAATTGGCTCTGCTACCAAGTTTGAGGTGCATAACCAGACTTTAAACATCCTAGTGGATGTATGAACTGAGATCAGAACAGATCTGTAGAATAGGTCAACGGAAGAGAAATAATGCAACAAAAGCATAAATCACGGAATTATGCCTATGTTCAAGTATCAAGAACAAAGCTGACATCGACCTCATCCATTTAATTAAAAGTTTGGCCTACTATATTCAAGTATCAGTTAACTTACAGAGTTTGAGCTTTTCTCAAGCCCTAAAGCAGGTAAGCTCCTAAAGAATAGGGATATAAATAAACACATTTAAAACAAGTCCAAGCACGTATAATCTCGACAGTATAGAAATGGCATTGGATCCTGTTGGACAGAAGCACGTAAAAAGTTGAGGATTAGTTAGTCATGATGCCATCCAACTTAATCCTCACAGAGATTTTTTTTTAGGCTACATAAAGATTGTCAACTTTACCAACTAAATAATAAAGAATTTAAGCCAAGAGAAAATAAGATAGATAGGAAGTACACAGGTAAAACATTGGGTAAATTGCAATTTTAGTCCTGTAACTCTGGGGTAGTTGCAATTTTAGTCTTTTATCTTTAAAAGTTGCAGTTTTGGTCCTGGACAATTTTGCCCTTTGTGGCTAAATAATATTTTTGGTCCTTTATCTTTCTAAAGTTAGCAATTTTATAGGGATGACAATGGGACAGGTCCTAGAATGGGTGGGGCGGGTCGGCCCACCATAGGTCTCGGGGCGGGTCTACCCGTTCTGCCCCATTTTAAATTAAATTAAATCAAAAAAATAAAAAAATAATATATTTATAAAATATTATTTATAAATTTTATTATCAATTTATAAATATTAAATATAATATAAGATACATAAAAATTATATTATCATATATATTATATATGCAACATATATATTAAAATATATTCTAAAATTAAAAACTCTAGGCAGGGTAGGGCGGGTACTCGCGGAGCGGAAGTGATACTCAAACAACATGCTGCTTGTTTTCCGTATTATCTCAAGGTTTCCCTATCGGCTCCTGCGAGTTCTTTTTCAACATATTGATTATCCCAATATGTTATCCTGTCCTGGTGTTCTTGTACATACATCGTCAAAATTTGACGATATCTCCTATTGGGTATACATCTTGGACAATTGTCCAGATCCATTTTCTCGGAGAAAATTCTCCTCACCAATTGTTAATTATATAAAATAATAAATATAACTTAAAGTTCTTAATAAACCTGGGCTTTGATACTATTTTAGGCAAATCACTTAGTCAAATAAGTCAATTATGTGCATAAGGGTATTTTTGGTATTTTGAAAATATGAAATAAACCCAGGGGACCAATTTTGCAACAACTTGAAAATTACAGGACCAAAATTGCTTAGGTATAAATCATATAGACCAATTTTGCAAAAACTTTTAAACTTACAGGACCAATTTTGTAAAGTGTAAAGTCAATAGTTATAGGACCGAAATTGCAAACTGCTTATAGCTATAGGATCAATCTTGCAATTTTCTCTAAAACATTTAAGAATGCATATAAGTTACTTATTAAAATGGTGATAAAAAAAATCTTATTGCTTCTAAAATTAATATGTTTGAAAGGCAAATTTGTTTTCAACTTTTGTGGCTTAAGACAGAAGTGGAAAGCAGTTACCTCCATCAATGTCAACACCAAGAATGCTCCGGCAACCAAACTTTTTTGCTGTAGAAAAAAGAGGACAATATTTACGATGTTTGAGACACAGTAAAAACTGAAATTTATCTGGAGATTGCTTACCGATAGCTATCGTGATCAAACCACTATTGCAGCCAATGTCAAGGCAATCCTTGCCCTCAAACCATTCCCTCTTCATCACCTTTAGTCTAGAATCTTCATCCAAGTCCTGCCCAACCTGGTAACACCATGAGCATGACAAACCTCCAAATTCAGTTCCAAAAGCTGAGATATAAATACTTAGTTGGATAACATACTTCAATAGTCCAGAGTGTAATACATTGTTTAATTCATAAAATATGCTGATTATTAAGCTTCTACAACTTCAATTGACACAGTCAGAATGTTATACTTCATCCAACATTCACATGAGAGAATTTCAGCAATGCTTGAGGGAAAAACAGTACTATAGATAAAACTTAACAATTCCGATGGATGTTAATATACACGAAATAAAAAGGAGATGGGATTACTCTATATCCATAATAATTCCTGTAATTCCCAAAGATGGCAACTTCTTTCCGATTCCTTTTCTTGGAGGGTTGCTGTTGGCCAGCACACGCTGCCGACTCCTCGGGCCGCTCCATTTTCTTCTCATCTTTGTTTTTCTTCATCTTGTAGCTGTACTTGTTTTTGCTTTTGTGGTTGTTTCTGTTCACTTCCCCTATTCCTTTGCTTTTGTGATTGCTACTATTCTCTTCCCCCATTCCTTAGTGTCATAAGCTCAAAATCGGAAAGAAAAATTAGCCGAATAGGATTATAAGGGACTAGGGTTTACGAACTTAGGGTTGGGTGTTTCAGCCTTTCAGGGTTTAATGGCGGTGCGAGAGAAGGGGTCGATTCAGAATAATGCTTCGCTTTTTGGAACTTCTTCTCGTTTTTCTTGTTTTGTGGAAAAATAAAGAAAATATTATTATTATTATTAGATAATAATAATAATAATAATAATAATAATAATAATAATAATAATCTAAAATACTGGCAAATTTTACAGGATATTAGATAGTTAATTAATTCTTAAAAAAATACCATGTGCTAAGAAAATTTAAAATAATGCTTAAAGACAATCGAAAATGGATCCTCTACATTTAGTTTATGTGAATTTCTTGTGCAGTTGAAGTGAGAAAAACAAAAATCATATACTTCACAAGATTTTACAATTTGAGTCAGCACAACCTCTGTTGAAAAGCGTGTCGACTTGAGTTATTTTTTTGACTTTTTTTTTATTAAAATGACGCCTAATTAGTAAAATTGGAATAGAGAAAATTCGTTAATTTATATTTATGGATATAAAAGTTACAGAATCGACATGCAATGGGGGAATAATTAATATGCATACTCGTCTATATACAAGGTAAAATACGAATATAAAATAATTGCATGGAAGTTAAAATATGAATTATTTTAATACTATTTTTATAAAAATTGTATTTATGTTTTGTTAAGTTGGTATTTTACCAACTTATTTGAGTATTTTAGATTAGAATTTGGTTTTATTTTGGGTGTTTTTAGAGTCGCTAGAGTCCAATTTATTTCAATTAGAGTCGATGTAGAGTCAATCTGATTTGATAGCCAGAAATGAAGAAAACGATGAAAAACGGCTTGAAGAAAGAAGAAATCGCGTATAATGAAGGAAAAATCGCATTTTGGCCAGGACGGGCGGGTGCTGCGGCGCCTGGCCCTGGCGCCATGATGCCGCGATGAGGAGTGCGGTATGACGAAGGCATGTGGGCGCTGCAGTTTCCGAAAAACATTCTTACATGATGGCGGGCGGCGCGCATGGCCAGCAGCCGCGCAGCGCCGTGCGATAAATGGCAGGAATAGTTGGCGGGAGCCGCAGCGCCCGTGCGATAAATGGTGCGAGATTCTTTGGCGCGCAGCAGCTTCCAGGCGCGAAATACCTATGCTTACCTACTCCCTTTCTTGGATTTTTGTGGCATATAAATACTAGCCTTGGGGCTTGCAATTAGGGATCTTGGAACCCTTGGGAAGACAATAAAAACAGCTACAAGACAAGGAAGAAGAATTTGAGCATTTTGAGAAGAATTTGGAGAAGAAGATTGGAGGCTTCTATCATCAGAAATAGAGAAGATCCTCAACTCTTGTTCTTATTTTATTGATTTCTTCATATCTTGTAAGATGTATTGTTGTATTTTCATGGATACATTTTCTTTAATCATGAGCTAAACACTATAATTCTAGAGGATTGATGTAATCTATGTTTGAACTTATGTTTTGAGATTGTGGTTTGTCAATCTAGATCTATCAATTTATTTGTGCTATTTGGATTTATTGCTTCTAAATTACTTGATCAATAATTTAGATTGTTTGGTGTATTTGATTTGACACTTGAGAGAGGTAATTGAATACATGACATTGGAATAGCATAACCTAGGATTTCATAGAATTGAGAGATTTGTGAATCTTTTGAAGTCATTTATCAAGATTCATAGCTTTTATTGAGATTTTGATTGGTGATTTTTATAGTGATATTGATTTCCCAATTGAATCTAAAATCATTGGCACTTGAGAAAGGGAATGATTATTGTAGAAATCTTGACTTATAAATTGATAATTGATGATTGATAAACCATATTGATAACATAAGGGATAACTAGATTCATCATACCTCTAGAATTCATTTAATCATTTGAATAAACTCATTGATATTTTCATATTCTTGATTTATTTTTAGTATTTTTAGTATAATCAACTCCATCATATATTGAATTTCTAAATAAAGTTAGACTACTATATTATAGTACTTAGCAATAATTCAATAATTATTCCCTGTGGATTCGACAACCTTACTTCTCTATATTAAAACTTGACACCGTAGACTTGCGGTAAGAAAATTCTCTAACATGCTTACATTTAGATTATAAAAAAATAATTTGAAGTATTTCATATTAATTAATTTATAATCATAACATAAATGAAATATATAATAATAATTAGTATACTTTTATGTGACTGTATTTATACTTATATTTAGATTATATAAAAAACTAATATATATTAAATTATAAGTTAACATAAATTATAAATATATATTTTGTAATAATTAGCATATCTATATATTATTAATATTTTTACTTATTATTATATAATATTTAGGTTATACTTAGAAATAACTTTTCAATAATTTTTATATTAACTTAATATTATAAAATATTTTAAAATAAAATATTATTTTCTAAGTATTATACGAATAACCATAACACGTGTACTAAATATTGTTCTTCAAAAGTACGGAATAAATAACAACAATTGAAAATGTGTATGGAAAACATAAGTATTTTTTTGTTATTCATATTATAGGTATTATACGGGTATAATACGAGTTTTAACTAGTAGAAGCGCCTTGATAGTTGTCATATGTCCTTTTTAATCTTTAAATTATGAATGCAGCAGCAAAAGGTGCGGCAACTACCGCGGTTTTCATAATTTTGTTTCACCTAATGCGAATTATATTATATTACGTAAAAGTTAAAAAAATAAAATTGATTTTATAAATTAAGACCGTTTTACAAGTTTCAATTTATAACTTTTAAAAGATTAAAATTTGTTTTACACTTTTCCAAAAAGTTTTAATGACTACTTAAAAAACCTTTTTCAAAAGATTTTTTAAATGGGAATCAATTAGTAGTCATTGGTTAAAACTCTCATACTCAGACTAAAAATTTGGGGTTCAATTCCTACTACTCCCAAGTCCCAGGACATGTACTTAAAAAAAATATTTGAAAAATTGTGTATGAAATATCTGAAAAATTCCTGTAAAAATTTAGTGAAAAGCTAACCCATCACTCAAACTTTCCTGTGAATTATCAATCAATATGACAACACATGTTTGTACTCTTCATTAATAATTTTAATTCCCCCCTCCACCCCCAAAAGAAATTAATTTTAACATTGACATTTTACCTATTCAATTTAGTTCAATTGGTAACCACCAGCCATTTGGCCTAGTGGCATCACTCCCTCCAATCTGTGGGAGGTCAGGGGTTCAATCCCCAGTGAAGTATGTGTGTGTAACTCAAAAAAAAAAAAAAATTAGTTCAATTGGTACAAATAAAAGTCACACGTACACATTATTCCACTAACCAAACTAATACACAATATCCTACCTTCCTCACCCAACATAATACTTTGGCTACTCCTATCACCCAATATACACAATACTTTAGCCCCAAATTCACAACACCGTACATATCTTTCAACACTCACCACACTAACTAGGGGTGTGCATGGTACAAGATGGTTCGAAGATTCAAAAATCTCCTAAACTGTCTCAAAGTTCAAATATTCCAAACTTTAATTTCCAGAACTCAACCAGAGAAAAAAAATCTTCGCCTTGAGCTGCTCTAAAAGTTTCGGACAGATCGGGAAGAAAATTCGATTATAATGGAATGGTGTGAGGTGACACGGAGAAATGGAGTGTAGGTCCCAAGGGGTGTGAGTGTAAGGTTTAGAAGGGGGGTTGAATAAACCTTACCAACTTTTCGATTTAGTCCTTTTAAAACTTTCAGAGTTAATACTTCACAGCTGAGTCCTAGAGGGACATCTAAGTTAGTTAATCGCCAGAGTTAGCCACTCAACGGACTCGAAATTTGTTGATAGAATAACTCATTTGTTTTGACTAGAACTTAACTTGATTTGTGATATGTTTTATTGGAAGACTTAACACCCTTGAATTTGGTTTAAGATTGTTTTAATACTTGGTTTTAGCACCTTTTTGATTATCAATTGGACAACAAATTTATCAGCAAATATTGAAATAATGTGCAGAAATTAAAGTGCTGAAATGTAAATGACACAATAAATTTTTATAGAGGTTCGAAGATGGGGTAATTCTTCTAATCCTCTCTTCTCCAACTCGTGGAGGAATCCACTAAGTATTTATCAGTATACAAAGTGGTAATCAGTCCAGATGCAAGTCTTGATCACACACGGTGACTTGATCCTTTGGGATTGATCTGGAGATGCCTTGGTCACACGGTGGCTTCTCGTGCGACTCGGCTTCTTCACAGGCAATTTTGCTTGCTACTACAGCTCACTTGCTCAAGCTTCTTGGATTTGATCACGAAGCCCTCCAAAAAACTTGAGACTGGTTCGACCTTGAACCTTTCTACAATCCTCCTTGGAATGTAGACCCCTTGATTCTTAAAATGTTTCCTCTTCAACTGATTGAAGTCGTCTTTCCTTCACAGGTAAGTGTTGGATTGATTTCCTTCGTAGTGTAGGCTTGAGGATTGAACTTGAATGATTTGAGAATAGTTTAGGTTATAGATATTGCTTTTCTTGCTCGTATTTATTTTCTGATTGTCAAGGTAACCTTTTCTCAAAGTGATTCCTCAGCCTTTTATAGTGTTCTTTTGAAAATTTGCCCGTTGAAGAGATAGGTTAATTTTCAAAAGACACTTGTGGTCATTAGCTTGTCTTGTTGCAGTTCTTGGAATTGACATTTCCTCGTATGAATGATTCTTGACTTTCGAGTTCGACACGGTGCGGTGCTTCCCATTGGTTTATTCCTTTTGCACGCTTCTCGGGATCGAGCACTTTAAGAAAGGCGATATGGAAGTATTACTTGTTTAAGTAATTCTCTTGACTTACGCGGCAACGGATCTCTTTCGATTGTCTCGACTTGATCGCATTTACTTGACTCCCCAGGTGACTTGAGTCGACTTCCAATCATTGGATGACTCATCCGTCACTTCATCTTGAGACTTGGCTATCTTGAGTTGACTTGATCGACACTTCACTCATTGCATCTCATTTGCACCTTGATCGAGTTCTGTCTTCTCTTCTTGCCACACTCACTGTCTCACAATGAGTCTTCCTTTTAGTCTCTAGTTGTCTTCTTGCATGTTCAGGCATAGCTGACTTAACTCAGCTCGACCTGCCCTATCTATTATAATGCAATTTACAACAAAAATGGGGTGCCAACTTTCTATTCTAAGTTTTACATGGCATTCATCAAAATCTAAAAATTAATTTCCCAACAATTTCCCCCTTTTTGATGATGCCAAAACTTAAAACATTCATACAATAATTAAACAGCAAAGATACGTACAAACAATGTAGAATCACATAATGTATGCGTAGAATCAATCTTTTATTGATCATAACATTCTTGTTCTTTACAATTGTTTTCTGAGTGTATCAGAGCTTAAACAGAACTTAATGTAGCCATGTTATTCTATATCTACGCAAGTATAGAAATTATACAAGTTTATTCGATGTACAGAAGACTTACATAAAGATGTATTTACATAGTAAAATATATGAAGGGGTGGACAATCAACACTTCATCATCTCCTTCGCCTCCTTCTTTCCTCTTCTTGACTTTGTCTTCTCGATCTATTCATCTTCTTCTCTTCTTCACCGCTTTCATTTTCTCATATGCTTTCTGGACTTCATCTCTTCTTTTTCTTTCTTGCCTTTCTTCCCACATCCGAGTTTGTCTTTTATTTTCTTCCTCGATCCTCTTCACATACTCGGCATTGTTCTTGGCTACTTGCGGGTTGGCTACTTCGTCAAATCCGGCCCAATAGATCCCTCCTTTCTTGCCGGATCTATATATTCAATGTTTTTGGGTAGAGGTCAGTCCAAACCTCTTCCTCCACCATCGCTTCTTACTCGCCTCGGGCGTGTATTATCTTGGGGCCTTCTTTTTCCCGGTGAGTGACTAGCAGAGTGACAGCAGAGCGACCCGATGGTCTGCTTTGCTGTCGCCTTCTTCACATAGCTTGAGGCCTTTTTCCCAATACAAATCCCAGGCTTGAGCCATGGACATGTTTGCGAAGTAACCTCGGATGCGAGCGTCTTGAATTCATCAACGAGATCTTGGCTCGGTTCCCGACGCCCGAAATGGCATAGGTGTCTCTGTCTGTTCGAATGCCTCCATGTTATTTTAGTATATCCATAACTCGGGCATCCATCTTTCCTTCTACCTCCTTCATCCCGACTTCAACTATCTTTCTCTTTTCGGCCATGGGCACCTGCAGATGTTGGAGCGCGCAGAGTCACGGGAAGTTTCTTTGATGATATCACCGTGTGACAAGACCTTGTTGGGGGTTTTAGTAATCATCAAGGTCATATCTTTCGAACCTTTTGAACCTTCCCCCTCAACAGATTTTCCCTTCTTCTCTCTTCTTAGTTCCTCAATTGTCTTCTCCTTCACAACGCTGCGTCCTTCTTCTCATCTTCAGATCCTTTCAACGCCTTTAGGTATTCCTCTTCCCCCTTTTTGGCATCATCAAAGGAGAAAGGAACCCTTGGAAACAAGCTAGCAATCATGAAGTCTAAGCGGCTGATAGCTGAGTTATGCTTCGAATCTGCTGCGGAGTATGCTACACGGAATTCGGAGCGGGTGGCGTTGGATTCAGCTGTTACCAGCTTCATTTCAGCCATGAGGAGGCTGAATTTCCTCTCCATGTTCTCCTCTACGCGCAGGAGCTCTTTCTTATTAAATTCACGCAGCAGCTGCATCTCTGTGTTGTGAGATTCATGCATTCGATCGATGTTCTCTTGCATTCTTGTCTTCATATCAGCATTCTCAGCCCGCCAGACTAGCAATTTATTGAACAATGTCCTGAAATATCGAGCTTGTTCTACACGCATTGTTTGCTGTTGTTGCCACCATTCCCGGATCCTGACAATTATTCCTCGCAGATCGGCAGTAAGATTTGCGTCTCTGTTATCCAGCCTCATGTCCAGTGAGGCCTGGTGCCTCTCCATCTTCTCTATCTCTGCAAATATGGCCTTGAAAACTTCTCGAACCTCACTGTCATCTTCACTGTCTCGGTGGCGGCCAAAAGCGTCAAAGTCAAAGTCTGCTGGGACGATGGTGTCTGTTGGAATAACGGGATCAGGTTTATGGAAACGTTCTTGTTCTCGAGTTGATTCTTTAGGAAGGCCAGGTACTTCCAGAGAGAAGGGAAACGATTCTTCAAACGAATCATCACGGGCAACGGGAATCTGCTCAATGACAACTTGTGCTCGTGAAGTTCCTGGTGGAGTCGATCTGCTGCGGCTTGGGAGCTGCGCGATTGACTCTATTTTTTGTGTGGGTTGTGGAGTTGACCCGACTTGCCGAGCTCATTTGTCTTAATAGCGTCGGTCTCGGTGATTTTTCCATATGAGTTGACTGGTCCTCGGCCATATCAGAAGCGTCATCGGACGATGATGAGATTTGCATGGGTGGCTCATCATCAAAATTAAAGGTTTGGCGAGTAGCCTTAAGGTCAGACTTACTCGTGCTTGGGAGAACATCCTCAGCTGAGTCTTTTGGATGGGCAATAGGGGATGACTCTGCTTCGTCTTCACCTTCAGATCCCAGAAAGGTTACATCAGGATTTTCTTGGGAATCGTGAATAGCACTTATCTCCTTTTCAGATGGATCAATGATAGTAGGAGGGATGTTCGTGCTTCCGTCTCTTTACCCCAGGAAGTTTCAACCTCCCGTCGGCCTTCATTACCTCCTGCAGTCTCAAGCTGCGGCGGGGCTCGATGACGATCCCTTCGACGGTGTCGGTGTCTTGGGGTCTTTCGAGGTGGCATCCACCGGAGTCTCAACTCCATGGATTGCACTTTCATTGCCTGAGTTTAACTCCAGGCGGTTCTTCTCTGTGCCTCGATCGCATCGCGGCGTCATTGGCTGCGGTGCGATTGCACTTGGCACTTGAGACAACCTTAAGCTTAATGCGAGAGCTCGTCGCCGTGACAACTTGCTATGTATCCATTTGTTGTTTCTTCTACACTTTGCCTCCAAGATTCGTTGTGTAGTCATCTGCAGCAACCTCCGACCTAGGCTGCGATGAGGAGTTTCCCCCTCGGTGGCACACCACGGTGAGTGACTTGGATTGGGGTCACTCGTCTCCAAACTCCCGGCTATTCCTTTGAGTATTCAGTAGTTGGGGCGGGTGGTGAGACAACTTCATTATGGGTAGGCCGGGTGAGGTCCCCACAATCCCGGTTTCATCGCGAGTTCCCTTAACACCTTCTTTCTCGAGTGAGCGGGGAAGTGGTGGCAAGCAACAATCGTGGCAATATGTTGTACCACTCCCATCGGATCAATCTCCAGCTGCGATGTGGAAGACTCCCCTGGTCCTTCCAATAACCGTTGCTCATGTAGGATCCTAGATTCCGCATGGCTTTCTTTGCATCTCCAATTCTTCGTAGTAGCGGCAAAGGGGTCCAGATCCTCATCACTCCCGAGAGAGAATGTCAAGATGAGGATGTGTATGATCGATGGTTCCGGTAAAGGGGACAGAGACATCGCCTTTTCACGAGCTTGACTTCCTCTGCCGATCTCGCTTCTCCTTATCTTTGAAGATCCGCAAGATATCATGCGATTTTTCTTCATCCGATTGCTTGGACCCACAGTGGTCAATCCGAGAAAGTTCAACAGTTCTTCTTCTTCTTCTTCAATAAATTCGGTCTTTGGAACTGTTCCCTAGATCGACTCAGCTTCCACTTCCTCCACTCTCGCAGACGATTTTGGATGTCTGGATATGGTGGGGATAGGATCATTATATCATCATCATCTTTGTCATCTTCTCCCTGTTGTCCCTCGTTCTCAGGGATTGAAGGTAGCAAACTTTGGTGCTCCACACCCTCAGTAGCGTCTGTTGCAGGAGGGGATACAATCCTGTCACTAGGAGAGTTTGCTTTCTCAGATGCTTCTTGTGTCTCAATTTGCTCGACGACGCAGTTGTGTCTTGATTTGCCTCTATTTGATCGGCTTCAAAGCAGACTTGGCATTACATTTCATCTACAATTTACGGAGACACTACTTCTCCAGCGAGTCTCCAGATCTGTTTTTTGGTGAGTGGTGACTCGGCCCGATTTCTCAAGCTCGGAACGCTTGAAGATTCTTCTTCTTTTAGTCCTTACCAGAGGGATTTCTGGCTCGGATACGGTTTTTTCTGAGTCCTGGGCGGTGGGGGCTGGTGCTGTTGTCTTTTTCTGAGGAGCTGGCCGTCTCGGCTTATCAGTCCTCCTTTTCTTGATAACCGGAGAAGGTATTTGAGGCTCCTTCTCTGCTGCGGCTGCAGGGCGGGTGACTATTTTGTAGGGGCAAGTGCGTCTTTTTGTTTTCTTTTTATTTTTGCGGGGGCAAGCGATCTTCTTTGTAGGCTGCGGGGGCACCTTCTTCTTCTTCGGGGAGAGGAGGAGACAGATGTTTCTTCAGGGTGGTGATTCCCCTCACTCATATCGCTCTCTTGGCATATGCTCGCTTTCGTGCTCAGGAAAGGTTAGACCAGGAACATTTTCTTGTTGACATGGAATGCCTTTCCATGTCGAAGAGGACTCCTTTCACTTCCATCATCCGGCCAATCACCAGGCCGCACCCGGGATCCTCCAAACGAACCATCCTTCTTGAAGGATTTATTCCCAACATTTTGGCGTAGTCCGATGTATACAAACTCAATTGAGTTCACCTTCTTTTCTTCTATGATCGCGGCCATCACGACCCGACTTAGTTTTGGACGGTGATTAAAGCTTCCAAATTTGATATCAACGCACTTGGCAACAATATCCAGACTTGTGGTAGTCTTCCTTCAGAGCTTCTTTCGGTGTGTAGACAACCTTTGCAAAGATAGTCGAGGTTTGGCTACTTCCTTCCAAGCGGCGACCAGGTTAACATCGCCTTCATAAATCTCCGGCACTCCTTCCGCCGATAATAGCGAGCGATGTTCGCGCGGATCCTGGCGGTGATGGTGAATTCTTTTCCGTGAATAGAGGACTTGATGCCCTCATCGTGAACTTCAGCGTTCACGTAGACATGTGCGACCTCTTCCACGTAGGTCATCGGAAACTCCATCGTCAAAAATGGTTTCAGTCCAGACTTTTCCAGCTTCTCTGCTATCTTCTTCACAAGGGTGTTGTCAGACCCCTGTTTGATCATGCCGTCGAAATCCATAGTAGACCCAGTGTGGATTTGCTTTCCCAATTTGACAAAATCATGAGTAGATGCCATTTCTCGATGTTTTACCGAACGAAACTTTGAAAATGAACTTTGAAGATTGGTAGGGTTTTGAGAGAAAATTTCTTTCTTTGCTTTCAAGAGAGATGAACAGTTTTGGTAAAGTGAGAGAAAATTGGGCGAAACGGTATATGTATGGGTTATGAAAGGACGTGCGGGTGGTTTTTAAAATTTGATCAAGATCAACGGCTTAGATTTTGCACGCCGATTAATATTTAATTTCTCGCATTTAATGCGGCATCATTTATATCCAATCATAAGCTTGGTATGCAGCTTTTGACTGTACACGTCATAATTATGCTGACGTCATTCTTAAAAACATTCCCGCTTAGTAAAAACGACTGCGTTTTTGTCACTTTGCTCATGAATGACTCAACTTATTCCTTAGCTGATTTAACTCTTCTCTCTTTGCACATAGGTACTCAGCTGTCAGTTAACTTGACGCAGATGATTCTCCGATATGGCTGATTCACTTAGCTGATTCAAGAGTTCAGCCCTTTTTCATCTTTTCGTGTTTCGTCTCTTTTCTTTGACTCTTCTGAGTGTCAACTCAGCTCAATTAACCCTAACTCATGCTTGAGTTCTTCAAATCTTTATTCACATAATGGCTTTGTGAATATATCAGCTAACTGCTTATCAGTTGAGATATATTCCAAGGTGATGTCCTTCTTTTCAACACGATCTCTTATGAAGTGATATCTGACATCAATGTGCTTTGTTCTTGAGTGCAACACAGGATTTTGAGTGATTGCAATTGCACTTGTGTTATCACACATAATTGGAATTTCTTTTTCTTCAACTTCATAGTCTCTCAGCTGCTATCTCATCCATAAGACTTGGGCACAACAGCTGCCCGCAGCTATGTATTCTGCTTCAGCTGAGGAGGTAGCTATTGAATTTTGCTTCTTGCTAAACTAGGAAATTAGCCTATTTCCAACCATTTGACATGTACCTGAGGTACTCTTCCTGTCAACTCTACATCCAACATAGTCAGAGTCTGAGTAACCAATTAGCTTGAATCCACCTTCCTTAGGATACCATAAGCCAACTTCTTGGCTTCCTTTCAAATATCTCAAGAGATTCTTTTGGTCTTGATCATGTGGCTTTCTTTTGGAGCAGATTGAAATCTTGCACATACACCTACAACAAAGGTGATGTCCGCCCGCTTCTTTGTGAGATAGAGTAATGATCCAATAAGTGCTCGTATCTTGTTTGATCCACGAGCTTGCCATCGAATCCATATCCATTTTGACTGATGTATTCATTGGTATTTTCACAGAATACTTCTCTTCCATGCCAAATTTCTTCATTAAATCTCTGGTGTATTTTGTCTGACTTATGAAGGTTCCATCCTTCAGCTGTTTTACTTGGAGTCCAAGGAAGAATGTCAGCTCTCCCATCATGCTCATTTCAAATTTGCTTTGCATAAGATTTGAGAATTTATCACGCAACTCTTTGTTTATGGATCCAAAGATGATGTCATCCACATATATTTGAACAAGCAGTATACCCTTCCCATCTTGAATTCTGAAGAGTGTTCTATCCACTTTGCCTTTTGTAAATCCGTTCTCAATTAGGAATTGTGATAATGTATCATACCATGCTCTTGGTGCCTGTTTCAATCCATATAAAGCTTTCTTGAGTTTGTATACTTTATCTCCAAGAGTCTTTTGCTCAAATCCTGGAGGTTGTTCAACATATAATTCTTCCTCCAATAACCCATTAAGGAATGCACTCTTTACATCCATTTGATATACAGTGAAGTTCTTGTGAGCAGCATAGGCAAGAAACATCCTTATGGCTTCCAATCTTGCCACAGGAGCAAAAGTTTCATCAAAATCTATTCCTTCTTCTTGGAAATACCCTTTGGCTACCAATCTTGCTTTGTTTCTTACCACAAAACCTTCCTCATTCATCTTGTTTCTAAACACCCATTTAGTGCCAATAACATTTTGATGGGTAGGTCTTTGAACCAATTCCCACACTTTGTTTCTTTCAAATTGATTCAGCTCTTCTTGCATGGCTTGAATCCAATGTGTGTCATCCAATGCTTGTGACACATCTTTTGGCTCTATTTGTGAGATGAAACAAGTGAACATAGCTTCTTGTTGGGTTACGGATCGATTTTTACACCTTCTCTTACATCTCCGATGATTAGTTCAGTGGATGGTCTCTCACCATCTTACATCGAGTTGGAGTAAGTTAGTGGATTGATCGTCTTTGCAATTTGTGTTATTTTGATCAGCTCTCTCTCATCATCACTTAGCTGCATATGTCTTTGAGACCGGCTATCTCATCTTCATCCGGGTTTATAATTCCGACTTGACTTCAACATAGGGACTCTTCTCGCATGGTTGGTGATTGACTTATCGAGTTGACTCTTCAATGTCTTCTCCATTTACATTGGGTTCATCAAACACCACATGAATGGATTCTTTCGTAACCATTGTCCTCTTGTTGAGCACTCTGTAGGCTTTGCTTTGGTGAGTATCCTAAGAAGATACCTTCATCGACTTTAGCATCAAAATCCTTTAAATTATCTTTGCCATTGTTGTGTTTGAAGAATTTGCATCCAAATATTCTAAACTATGAAACATTTGGCTTTCTCCCTGTCCAAATCTCATAGGGAGTCTTTGTCAGCTGTCTGTTTATCATGCATCTATTTTGAGTATAGCATGTTGTGTTTATTGCTTGACCCAAAATCTTTTAGGCAACCCTACTTGACTAACATGGTCCTTCTTGCTTCTTTGAGAGTCCTATTCCTTCTTTTCGCAACTCCATTTTCTTTGTGGAGTCCTTCTTCTGCCGATAATTCATGACCAATACAATTTTCAACACAATACTGAGTTATTATACCATTGACAAACTCCGTTCCTCTGTCAGATCTTATTTTGATAATGGTTTGACTCTTCTCATTTTGGATTCTCTTCATTAGCTGTGGTAGTTTCTTCAGAGTTTCTTTCTTCTTACACATGAATATTGTCCATGTGTATCTTGAGTAGTCATCTACTACCACCAAGGTGTATTTCTTCCCACTTATACTATTTGGTTCAATTGGACCAAATAGATCCATATGCGTGGTGCAATATTCTTGTTGAGGATGGACATGTCTTTTCTTTGAATGATGATTTGATCTGTTTTCCCATCTGGCATGCATCACATACACTTTCCTTCTTGTATACCGAGTCTGGAAGTCCTTCCACAAGATTGCTCCTTGCAAGCTTGTTAATTGTTTTGAAGTTTAGGTGACTCAGCTTCTTGTGCCACAACCAACTTGATTCTGTTGTGCTTTTTGCTAGCAGACAAGTGCTTGGTGTTGCAGTTGACCAATCTACCACATACATGTTCTTTTGTCTACATCCTTGCAACACTACTTCATTAGATTCAGTGTTCTTGATTTGGCACACTCCCATATTGAATCCAACATTATAGCCCTTGTCACAGAGTTGACTTATGCTTAGTAAGTTGAAATTGAGGCCTTCAACATATGCAACATCTGTAATTTCTAATCCATTTTTCTTGATGGATCCAATGCCTCTTATTTCTCCTGGAGCTTCATTTTCTCCAAATATGACTTTTGCACCTCTAACCTCCTTGAATTTTGACAGATATTTCTTGTTTCCTGTCATGTGTCTGGAACAACCACCACTATAAGAAAACTGCTGATAGACACCACCAAAAAGACATCGGTTTTATGACTTTACTGGTGTCTTTTTTTTTTAACACCGGTTTTGTAAGAAACCGGTGTTTTATTAGTGCTGTCGTTTGATAAACAACACCGGTTTCCTAGAACCGGTGTCTATTGTAAAAATGTTTCCCAAATAAACACCGGTTTTTGCATCGATTTCAAAACCGGTGTCTATATATATAAATTATTTTAGATTAGACACCAAAATTTTTCACATCGGTTATAGAACAGGTGTTTTTATTTTTTAACACCAGATCTTTAGACACCGGTTATAGAGTCGGTGTCTTTACTTTTAAAAGCCCTTCTACTTCATATCTCTCCTATTCACACCTCTCTGTCTCTATCTCAGATTCAAATCCCCTCCATCGCCGTAAGAGGGAAGATATTGTTTTCATCCACATTTAAATCTTAGACGTGTGGGTGGATTAAGACGACGTTAATAAAATAATTGAGGTTTACATCGCGGAGCAGAGAGAGAAAACAGGGGCAAAGCCGCCGAAGCCATCCGCGCCTATACTCGCCGTCGCAGATCTGAATCTGAGAGATCACGTGAATCAATACTCGTATTACGGATTTGCGGCGTCGACGGGGAGCACCTACCAGCTGAACTGCGTGTTGAGGTGGAATTTAACCGTACACCATTTTTGCGAAGAAAATCGTCAATGGCTGACGATTGTCAGGCTGGCTCGGGGTTCGGTCTTTGGTGGTGTCTTGCTAATTGGCGCCGCCGTGGTCGGATACTACTGGCACCGGTGGCGTATGGCGCGTTCGAACCCTAATTTGATCGGCGCGCTGAAAAGCCTGCCGGGAATGCCAAGGGAGTTTCAATTTAGGGATTTGAAAAAGGCGACGAGTAGCTTCGATGAGAAGAATAAGCTTGGACAGGGAGGGTTTGGGGTGGTTTACAGAGGGGTTTTGGTGAAGGAGAATATGGAGATTGCTGTGAAGTGGTTTTCGAGGGAGAGCATTAAAGGGCAATATGATTTCTTGGCTGAGCTTACCATTATCAATCGTCTTCGCCATAAGCATCTCGTCAAATTACTGGGTAAGTTAATTCTTCTGCAAATCTTTTAGGGATAATTACAGATTTTAGAGATTGCTGTGAATTCTTCTGCAAATCTTTTAGATATTTCTGTGAAGTGGTTTCTGTGCTAGTTGTTATCTAATTGACTTTTAGAGCTCATTTAGGCTTTAGTGTTTGAAATTGCTGGATTTTTCAATTTTTGACAAGGTTGGTGGTTATTTGTTATATAATATGGTTGACATTGAGGAATTGTTGGTTAAAAAAAGATAAATCAATTTGTTGGGTCATCTTGTTATTTTATTTTTTGATGCAGATAATCTATTATCAGTTTATACAGGTTACTTCACTTGTTTAATTGTTCGTTTCTCAAATAATCCTTTTGTCCCAAAAGGAATGTTATAATTTTTTGTTACCACTACTATCCAGTTAATATATATATTTTTTTAATGGAGAGTTACAAGCTTCCTTGATTTATTTTAGTTGAAAAATTAGACAGTTATTTCTTTTTGTTTGATTTATTTTTTCCACCTTTTTATTTCTACTCTTTGTTTCTCTCTTTATTCTCACTTAAGACTTGTTTGTTTTTAACTGGTTAAGGAACCAAGAAGTTGTTTCTCTGCCTCGTACATTTAATATTACATTGGGTACTTGTGATGAAGCTTTACACAAGTTTTGGAGATGTTATCTGTCTTCAAATGCAACTATTTTGAGTGGTAGATTGAGTAGTTGATAGAAGACTTGGATCAGTATGCTTCAGGCATGGGATAGAAAGTTGACTTGTGCACTCTGCTTATAACATGCAATTAAGGACTCTTTTTTGATGTACTATTGTATTGATATCTACAAATTTCCAGGAAAAAGGTGCTTCCATTGGTGATGTATTTCTTGCATCAGATGTTGCTTTCCATGACAGAAGAATTCCTATCCCTGTAAGTCCTTCTCTGCTTTCACTTTTTCCCGTTAAATTTTAGTTTGTTCATATGGACAGTATAGATTGTTTGAAGCAACAAAATGAAAATTTAATTTCATCTAGTAGCTGGTTGCTCAAAGTATAAATCTGGTTCACTGATATGCTGCCGTAAAAATATGACACAGGTGATATAACAGACTGCTTCATATTTACTTTTTTCATAGAGTTAAAGGCAATACTGATCTGATATCATTTTAAGTTTTAGCAGCACCTTTTTCAACCTAATCTATGGTCTCCAGTGCCTATTGTCCTATGGAAATGGTATGAAACCTCTCTTAAGTATATTATCCATGAAGCTCTCATGAATATATTTGCTGGGTAATATCTGCCTAATTTTTAAAGATTTTGACATTTGCAATAATTGTATTAAATTGACACTCTTGTTGACGTGCGTTTTGGTCAACAAGAAAAAATATGTAAAAGATTTAACACGTGGAAATATAAACGTGCGTAACGTATATTTATTTTTGGCTAATTCTGCCTTTTTTGCATAATGCCGAGCCGAATTATTGGGGTCGGTCTTTCTTACAATCTTGCTCCCTCTTTCCCAGTTTTCCCTCTATCAGACTTTTTATACCCCTTCGAGTAAGTGGATTTACAATAGTCATCTTTGCACTAACTATTCATTAATTAGTAAAATAATTAAAGAAAGACACATGTCCCTCTCTAACTGTGCATGTCAGTCAAAACTTGCCACTTGTCGACTTCTCTTCATAATTCTCTGACATGTGGCAGTTTCTGATACCAATAAAGCGTTAAGCATGGGCGTGTGATTATTTTTATGAGGCATCGCGCATGCGTTCCGTCGAAATTTGGGCTCGGCTCGGGGCTCGGGGTCGTGTTTGCGGTTGGGCTCGGTAATGGGCGAGCCTAGTTCGTGACGTGTCGTCGCGCACCATTGCTGACGTCACCCACAGGTGTCGCCTACTCGGATGTGTGTTGGCTGATGACTTGGATTAATTTCTTCAGCTCGGCTCGGGTGTCATCAAAGGCCCCCAAGTTTGATTCCGAGAGAAGAATTTCTGAAGTCGGAGTTAAACTTTAATGCTAATGATGAACATTTAATGGGGAAACGGATTTCTCAAAGGTTTTGTTCTTTCCTGGCATCTGTCGCGTAGTGATTAATGCTTGAAACGGCGCATTAATTGGGTTGCTATAATGATGGACACGTGGCATCTTGTGGTTGGACCAATCTTGCGCAGAACCAAAAAGGTACGTCGATTTCGTCGGCGGGCGTGGGGACGCGACGTTTTCTGACATGTTTGACGGCTTTTGAGTTTTTAAAAGGTGCGTCTTTTCGAATAAACGTCTCGTTTATCGAGGAACCCCATCTATAAATACCTTTGTTTCCCTCCATTATTCACTTTCGCAACCATTAACCTTTGAGCTAAAGTAACTAAAACCGAAAGCGAGAAATTTGGTCGACCCCAAGTTCGAGACTTGAACTTAGGTATTTTTTCAAAATACTCTCCCTTTACCTATAAATGTCTTCTTTTGAGGATAGTAGGAGTCGTAGTTATAGTGTAGAGGTTGAAATTGAAGATCCTCCCTCTGAACCTTCTGTTTATTTTTCACCAGCACGGCGATCTCTGTCTCACAGCCCGAGCATTATTAAGATATCTTCTCCGGATTCTTCACGAGGTGGAACGTCCTTGGAGCGGACGCATACTATCTTTGACCCGACGCCAGTGACCGTTTTTAGAGAAGGAACGGTGTATCAGCCCGGACTGGTACAAGAGAGTTCCGGTGAAGAATCGCCAAGTGTTGATTCTAGACAGTACCAGCCAGAAGAAGAAAATATGGACCCATCGGAACCGGAGCGTGATAACGTGGAGCGGGTAGATGAACCGTCCGGGGATTCGAGGCCGGAGAGGCCACTAGGGCCCATAGGCCACCGTAATGGCGACGGCCGGCAAGGAGGAGGCCCTCGTCTTCGTGTCGAGCCTCGGTGGACGCCGAGTGATATAAACGATATCCCGAGCATGTTGATGATTCGGGAGGTGGATGAGTTCCGGCGGAGGTACCATATTCCGAGTGGTATCAATTTTTGGGTACCGGACGGCACGGAAGTTCCCCAGTACCCACCAGCGGGTTGTATGGCTGTATTTGCCGCTAGCCTTTTATACGGTTTGAGATTTCCCTTTGCCGGCTTTTTCTTACGCGGTGGTTTTGCAAGTGGGGCATGCATCCAGACCCAGTGCACCCTATTTCTTGGGGGCAAGATCATCGGCCTCTTGGTGATGTTTCACCTGGAAAAATATCCTCGCCCCAAGTTTAAGGAGATGAACGAGCTATTTGTATGGCGGCGACTCCTTCATCTCGGGGTCACCGTCGGGTGGTATTATGTACAGACCATTTGGGGTATCCGGATGGTTTGGTGGAAGGTCTCCTTCTTCTTCTCGAAGGAGTGGAAAGACAAATGGCTCGGGTGAGGCGAGTGGCAAGTTCGCGTGGGAGATGGAGGAAGGGAAAATGTTCTTCATCCCCCATCAAATTTTGTTTTTGGCTATAGTAAGTCTATCTTTTCTTCTTTCTCTGCTTTTGCTTTTCACTGTTTCTTTTTGTAATTAACTTTTGTCTTTTTTCCTTTATAGAGAACCGGGCATCAAAGGGGCCTCTGTCGGTCACCTTTATTCGAAGGCTGGAAAACATCCAGGCCCGGGAATCATGGACAGGCGGATTGAGAGGTTGGCTACCGAGGCCAACTTGGCCGCGCTGGTGGTTTGAGGCTGCTCGCCCGCCGACCCCGAAGCCGAGGGGGTGGCTCGGGACGAGGCGGCCGAGCAGGAGGTGGAGGTCGAGAGAGAGCCTCAGCAGAACCCTCCCGGTAATAAAAAAGTACGGCCCCATTCTCCAGGGGAGCAGCCGGCGAGAACAGAGCGAGTTGCGCCGTCTCTGTGACGGCTAGTCCGTGGGCGAGATCATCCGCGCCCGTAGGGCGCTACGCACTCAGCGCCGAGTGCGGCTGCCGTTCGAGGTAAACATTGTATTTTTCACATTTCCTTTTGAAATGTCCTTTTGTTTTCTTTTGATCTTCTAACGGCGGTTGCTTTGTGCAGGGCGTGGCTTGGCTTTGCGTGCACGCCTTCGCAGCGTGAGGAACACGGCCGTGCGGCGAACTCGGGCGGCTGCCGATCAGCCTGCAGATGCGGAGGCGGCTCGGAGAGAAGATATCCGGGCCGGTAAACGTCCTACTGATGGAGTGCCGGAGGCGGTGCAGCCTCCTCTTCAAAGGAGAAGAGGAGGGATTGTGATGGAGGAGCCCGGGCCGACTCAAGGGGTTGGTCAAATGGCGTCGGAGCATCCTGAACAGGCCCGGAAGGGGAGGTCCGCGAACTTTCTCGGATGACCTTGGCCGGGAAGGTCACTTCATCCCTCCAAGTCAGGTGAGAGATGATTATTGCGAGGGGATGATTGGACTACGCCCTCGGTGGTTTGTGGAATTTGTCCGATGCGCCACGCCGACGGAGGAGCAGTCGAGAGCTTTACCAGAGACGGGTCGGGCCGCGATGAGTGTCCCGGCTCGTGCCTGGACAAAAGGTATCGAGCAGTCGCTCGGAGCGGCTTTGAAGAACAAATTCAGTACGCCATGGGGATGTCTGGGCGGATGATTGGGCTTTTATGGCATGCAATCGGAGGAACTCGTGAGCTGGAGAAAAAATATGCCGATCTGGAAAGGCGGCACGGGGACCTGCAGGAGGCCTATGCTACCCTTCAAGGGGTACAAGAATCGTTCAAGACTCAAGCGGATGAGGCTACGGCTCGGGCCAACTCTGAGAGAGAAACTGCTGCGAGGGCCGAGGCAGAGCGAGATCCGGCCGCAGGGCTGAAGAAGAGCTTAGGGCTAAGGTCGCCGAGCTGGAACGTGCTGCCACTGCTCGGGCCGAAGAAATGGAGAGGCGTCTAGCCGATGTGCGCAGGGAGGCCGAAGAAACTGCCCGTCGGCAAACTGAGGAAGCTCGCAGACAGGCCGTTGAAGCTTACAAAGACTCCGAGGAGTATGCATTCATGTTAACCTGCGGCCACGCGACCAGCCTCAGAGAAATTCTTGATTTAGTTAAGGGCGGGCGTACTGTTGCTCAGCTTGAGGAAGATCTAGTCCTCCTGGAGGCTGATCTCGATGCTCTTCGGCCGAACTTTGCCGAGGTTCCTAATGCTCAGGGCTCTCCTCCTCCGGACATGGAAGAAGTCGCCTCTAGCGGTGCCGTCGAAATTCCGCCCCCTGCTCAGTCTTGACGTTTGTCTCTTTTCGTTTACATGCTTTCATATGTACCCATGGGTAGGTAATTTGGCTTCGTGCCTCAAGATGTAATGGGCTCCGGCCTCCCTTATGTAAATACTTTTGAAGTAGAAATGAATTATTATTTTCCTCTTTGTGTATGTGTTTCAAGCTTTTTGTATATGCTTGGCTCTTTTCCTTTTGTAAGATTGTTGCTGTCTTTTTTTTCCTTTTGTATTCCCAAGTACGGGGCTCGGTTCCCAGATCTTGAATAAGGGCTTTACTCGCCTTAATTGATTCTTGTACTCGGTATATAAACCGACCTTTATTTTGTATTTGAAATTTGGTGTATAAACCAAGTCTTTGTTTTGTTGTGTACATCGAGTCTTTATTTTGTACAGTGCGTGGAGTCTTTATTTTGTGCAGTGCGTGGCCAAGTCTTTATTTTGTGCTTGGTGCGTGGCCAAGTCTTTATTTTGTGCTTGGTACGTAACCAAGTCTTGATTTTGTGCTCGGTGCGTAACCAAGTCTTGATTTTGTGCTCGGTGCGTAACCAAGTCCTTATTTTGTGCTTGGTACGTGGCCAAGTCTTTATTTTGTGCTTGGTACGTGGCCAAGTCTTTATTTTGTGCTCGGTGCGTAACCAAGTCTTGATTTTGTGCTCGGTGCGTAACCAAGTCCTTATTTTGTGCTTGGTACGTGGCCAAGTCTTTATTTTGTTCTTGGTACGTGGCCAAGTCTTTATTTTGTGCTCGGTGCGTAACCAAGTCTTGATTTTTTTTTTTGCGTAAGACGCACCTGAGGTGACGTTTCGGCCTTCAGTTTAAGCCGAGGCGATTTTTACTGTCCTCGGCTCATAGCCGAGGTGAGTAAAAACTTCGTTTCCCTTTAGAGAACTCACGAAATACCAGATGAAAGGATGATTCCTTGGAATCATATCTGGATCATAAACCGAGATCTTTATTGATAATACCGTTTCAGGTATGCTACATTCCAAGGATGCATAAATTTTTCTCCACTCAAATATTCTAGCCATTGTACGCCCACCGGATAAAACGTGGCTGACCGAAATGGGCCCTCCCAGGTTGGCTTCAATGAAATTTGGGTTGAACGCCCGTTATCTTTTTCAACACAAGATCGCCGACCTGAAATCTTCTTTCCTTTACTTTCGAATTGTAGTACCTTTCACTCCTTTGTTTATACACTGCGTTTTTCATCTCGGCACTGCACCTTTTTTCTTCGAGCAGGTCTAGCTCGGCTCGGAGCGCGGTCTCATTGCGGTCTTCAGAAAAACTTGCAATTCTGAAGGTGGGGGCTCCAATCTCAACAGGAATCACCGCCTCGGCTCCAAAAGCTAAAGAAAAAGGTGTTTCTCCAGTGGCTGCTCGATGCGTCGTTCTGTATGACCATAGTACACCGGGGAGTTCCTCCGGCCAATTACCTTTAGATTCCTCCAATCTCGCCTTCAAGGTATACTTGAGTATTTTATTAACGGCCTCAACTTGTCCGTTCGACTGGGGGTGGTATGGAGTTGAGAAATAGTTTTTGATGCGGAAACCTTCACAAAAATTTCGAAACCTTCGGTTATCGAATTGTTTCCCATTGTCTGTAATAATCGAATGTGGTATCCCGAATCTCTGAGATAATGGATTTCCATACAAAGCTCACAATCTTTTCCTCATCTATCTTTGCGGAGGCTCGCCTCGCCCATTTTGTGAAATAATCCACCGCCACAATGGCATACTTGACGCCCCCTTTGCCAGTGGGGAGTGGTCCGATGAGGTCCATTCCCCATTTGGCAAACGGCCATGGGAAATACGGAGGTAAGTTGTTCAGGATGATATCTGACCTGCGGTGCAAACCTTTGGCACTTCTCGCATCTTTTGATGAGGTCGGTTGCGTCCTTTCTTAGGGATGGCCAGTAGTATCCTTGCCGTATTAATTTATAGGCCAACGTTTGCCCCCAGCGTGGTTGCCGCATATTCCCTCATGAACCTCTCGAAGTGCATAATCTGCATCTGTCTCGGAAAGGCAGCGTAGGAGTGGGACGGAGTATCCTCGTTTGTATAGGATGCCATCTATTAGTGTAAACCGAGCCGCTTGGGTTCGTAGTGTTAAGCTTGACTTTGTTTTCGGGTTGGATTCCTTTCTCTAAATCTTGAACTATTGGAGTCATCCAAGTACATTCGGCGGTTTCATTTGTATATATTTTCTTTGCGCCAAGTGATGGGGCGGATAGTTTGTGTGATGTGACATCTCGCGATGGCATCCGGCCCTGGATCGAACCGAGCCGAGCTAAGGCATCCGCCGCATGTTTTCGGCTCGGGGCACATGTAAAACTTTTGTCTTAAAGTGTGATAATCTCTTCTTGACCAAATCCAAATATTGCGCGATTTTTGCTCTTTTGCCTCGTACTCACCGTTGATTTGATGAGCGACCGGTGAGAATCCTTTGTGTACCAATAGTTGTTTTAGGCCCATAGATCTTTGCCATATCTAAGCTCGCCAGAGTGCCTCATATTCGGCCGTTGTTCGTTATGGGAACTAAAATCGTGACGGCCGAAGCGGTAGCATTTTTCATTTGGATCGATTATCACGATTCCCCCCTGCTCGGCTGCGGTGGAAGAGCCGTCAACGAATAATTTCCATTCTTGGTCTTCCATAACTTCCAATCGTATGGAAGGTGTGAATTCGCCACAAAGTCGGCTAAAGCACATCCTTTTATTGCGGTGCGTGGTTCGTATATAATATCAAATCGACCGAGTTCGACGGCCCACTTGATCATCCACCAGGAAGTATCGGTCGGTGTAATACTTGTTTCGGTGGGTAGTTCGTCAATACTATAATCTTGTGTTCTAGGAAATATGGACGGAGTTTCGCGCGCAATGATTAATGAATAAGCCAACTTTTCCATTGGCGGGTATCGAGCTCTCGGCGTCATGTAACGCTTGATGGTGTAATAGATGGATGTTGAATAGAACCATCCCGGCCTACATTTATCGCTAACGAACCAAAAAAAAAAAAAATTATCTAAACTAGTTTTATCACTCTCATGCATCAAAGGTAGCAAGAATATTGGACTCCCAGGATAGCAACTTCTTTCTTATAAATTATAATCTATAAAGCAAAGTCATAATCTTTTGTCACTTTTCTTTCAGGATATGAGTAAAATTATTGCTTCATGAGCCACAACTTACAAGAATTTAGTGATTTTATTTACATTTACAGAGAATCGTATGGTCCATGTGAGTCAAAGCTCAATGGAAGAACAAACTAAACAAGAGTTACTAACCATTTGGCTTGGTGATTCTCGTAATTGCGATCGTAGAGTTATCTCGATAATCGACGATTAATTGCCTTTGAGATTCAACATCCACAAGCAATAAGAGTTGATGACACGCGAGCGAAGTGGAAGAAATTAATCAAGTCATCGACCCAACACACATCCGAGTAGGCGACTGCGGGTGACGTCGGCAATGGTGCGCGACGACACGTCACGAACTAGGCTCGCCCATTACCGAGCCCAACCGCAGGTCGCCTACTCGGATGTGTGTTGGACTGATGACTTGGATTAATTTCTTCCAACTCGGCTCGGGTGTCATCAACTCTTATTGCTTGTGGATGTTGAATCTCAGCAAGGATTAATCAGTTATCGAGATAACTCTACGACTGCAATTACAGGAATCACCAAGCCAAATGGTTAGTAACTCTTGTTTAGTTTTGTTCTTCCATTGAGCTTTGACTCACATGGACCATACAGTTCTCTGTATGTAAATAAAATCACTAAATTCTTGTAAGTTGTGGCTCATGAAGCAATAATTTTACTCATATCTGGAAAGAAAAGTGACAAAAGATTATGACTTTGCTTTATAGATTATAATTTATAAGAAAGAAGTTGCTATCTGGGAGTCCAATATTCTTGCTACCTTTGATGCATAGAGTGATAAAACTAGTTTAGGATAATTTTTTTTTTTGTTTTTGGTTCGTTAGCAGATAAATGTAGGCTGGGATCCGAAGAGTAGATACTCCATGAAGAAGGTAATGCTCATATGGCTTGCTCTTTTGTAGACCAAGGCCATTTAGTATCCTCTTAAGACTTGTTTGTCTCGTTTCATACTTTTGGTTGACGAGGTGATAATTGACTTAATATGTTATTACATTAAGAAATTAATAATTAGTTCAGTTTAACTGATATGATATCTTAAGCTCTAGATAATTTCTTAATCTAATCACAATAACACTATAAAATTTGAATGATTCAAATTTTGGTTTTCCGGCTATTTCTTTTTCTTTTTTCTTTATCTTTTTCAAATAAAATGTGTTAAGATTTAAGACTATTCTTGAAGAATATAGGCATACACCAGTTTTATTTTCAATCGATTCAAGTATATTTTTATTTTTTCGACTAATAAATATTACAAAATTTGACACTGAGATCCATTAATTTGTATATTTCTTTGGATTGTATTGCGTCAAGTATGAGCCTTGCTTATTTTGTTTATGTGTTTGAAGTATGCGAGAACCAACCGAACAACGTGAAGAACAAATTTTGAATTGCAATATGCCAGTTTTGGAAGATGCAGTTACGTATGATAAAGAAATTTAGAGAAGCTTGAGCGTTTTTGAAAGCTTGAATGACATGAGCTATGTTGATCATATGGATTTTGTTGCCTTTAGTTGAATTATATAGTCTTTTTGTTGGTTGATTGAACTGGATTATGAATTTATAGTTTTTTTTATCGAAAGGAAACTTCGCTACTAATACATTTTGTTGGATTTTGGCTATTGGTGACTTTAGTATTAATGGATTTCATGTTTAATTGGTAGTGAAGTTATGACGGTTGTTAGAATTGGAGTTTATAATGAATTTTGTTTATTTATATAGATTTTTTGCAGATTTGGACCGGTGTATTTAGATGAAACGACACCAGTTTTAAACCGGTGTTTTGATACGGTGTCTATTCATCAAAAGACACCGGTTTCAAACCGGTGTCAAATACATAAACTTTTAACATCAAGGCCTTTGAAAGCGGATATTTTATATCTACAACACCGGTTTAAAACCGGTGTCAAAAAGTTCAGACTTTTAACACCAGTGGTTTTAACACCGGTTGTTTTACTAATAGACACCGGTTTAAAACCGGTGTCTTTCAAGAAACGACACGGTTTTAAACCGGTGTCAAAAAGTTCAGACTTTTAACACCGGTGGCTTTAACACCGGTTGTTTTACTGATAGACATCGGTTTAAAACCGGTGTCTATCAGGATTTTTGTGTAGTGCACTATCCATGTACTAGGTGCCTTGGCATTCAGCTGTTCCTTGAACCTGCAATTAAGGAAATTAGGTTTTAGGTACCCATATTTGTCTGGGTCCTGAGGGGTTAGTATTGTAAGATGATCCAACCAACCTATAGCCAAATGATTTGACTCTAAGAGGTTGCCATCTATCAGTGCCATAATCATAATTAATATTAGCAAATTGCTTGGGGGTTTTAGGTTCATACAGTTGTCTCTTTTGTCTGTATGCCTGTGTATGTATTTTAGCAATTGCTTTGTTTGGGTAGTTGTAATATCTTTGAGGATAGTGCCTGAGTGCATATGTGTCTTTGATGATAGCTCTTTTGCCTTTGGAATGGCCTTTTTTTGAGTCTTAGGCCTTTGCCATTTAGAGCTTATATTCCATAGATCTTTGTTGATAGTTCACATTATTCCAATCGGCTTGGCTTGGGTACTTTCTACCATTCCCATCATATGTGTTCCTTTTATAGAACTTCGGGGCTTTTGGTAGCTCTGTTTCTTCTTCTGAGTATTTCTGTTTGGAGTTTCTTTGAGGAACGGGTGAATTTCTTCTCAGTTGTCTCTCTCAAAGACACTCAATCGGCTATTTTCCTTTTCCTTTATAACCAAGGCCGGTTTGCTTGTGATTGTGCTTTGGAATAAATGTGTGTGCACCATTTGGAGTTTTGGATTTTTGAGATGCTTCATTACTTGAAGATCCTTTTTCCAAAATCACTTTTGGAGCTTGACATAGCACAGAGGAATTAAATCCTAAGCCTGTCTTATCTCCACATTCTCTTTGACTCATAATAAGATTATCCAAGGATTTAGATGCCTTAGTGAATGAGGCAATCACATTTTTGAGGTTATTCTCCCTCTTTTCTATAGCAGCTATCTCTGTTATTAACTTAGCATTTTCAGCCTTTAGACTTTTATTCCCATCAGCTATGTGACTTAGAGTACTCAGCTCCTTAGTCATTTGTGAGTTTTGGCTTTTGAGTAAGTTTGTTCTCCTCATTTAGTAATGTGTGTGAGGATTTAATGTGTTCAAAGTCTTTCATCATTTTGCCTAATGAATCATAAAGATCAGTGGGTGATGAAGTGTGTGTGTCACAATCATTTGTCACTAGAATACGAGTGTGATGAGTTAGAGTGTACCTCATCTTCTTGGTCAGGTTGGTCTTGTTCTTTGGCCATTAGACGGATCAAGGCTTCTTCTTCGAGTCGCTTGAGTAGTCGCACTTCACTACTCTCCGAGTCTTTGTGTCTTTTGACTTGATTTGTCTCGGCCATCTCTGCGCAGCCAACATTGCCTTTTTCTTCTCTTGTCTTCTTTCTTTGAAGACTTTTCTTTCCTCTTCATTCCTGTATTTGTTGACTACGAGGATATGGGCATTCAATGACATAGTGACCGGGTTGCTGCAGTTCAAAGCATAAATTTTCAACCTTTTGATAAGTTCTTTCCATCCTTGGATTGTCGGCTCTTTGATACTCAATCCTTTGATGCTCTGTGTTCTTTTGGGTGGCCTATCTTCCCTTGACTTGGAAGGAGCTGAGTGTCTTCTGGAGGATTCACCTTTGCCTCTTTTGTAATTCTTGTTGAAGTATTTGTTAAACCTTTTAACCATCAGGGCAATCTCCTCTTGGTCAATGACTTCCTTGACCTCACTCTTTTACCATCCTTAACTATTAGAGCAAAATTGTTTTGGGCACAACTGTCTCTCCTCTTGGTTTTTTTCTCGGCTCAAATTCGTAGGCTTTGAGATCCGAGAATAACTCATGGTTGGATGTCTTTGATAGGTCCATGGAGTGTCTCAGGGCCATGACTTTCATTTCCCACTCAGATGGGAGACTTCTTAGAATCTTCATACACATTTCCTTCTGTGTATATTCTTTTCCAAGTGCATATAGCTCATTGGTAATTTCTGTGAACCAAGCATCCAGTTGATCCAAGGTTTCTCCTGCAAGCATCTTGAAATTTTCAAATTTCTGTACAGCAACATATAGTTTATTTTTCTTGATTTGCTTTGAGCCTTCACAAATCAAGGTTAGATTGTCCCAGATTTCTTTTGCCGTTTTGCATGATTTGACTTTGTTGAACATGGCTTTGTCCAAGGTTTTGTAAAGAATGTCCTTGGCCACGTTGTCCAAGTTATATCTTTTCCTATCATCATTTGTCCATTCAGCTCTTGGTTTTTCAACCATAGCTGGTCTGGGAGCAGCATCCTTTCTCCTTCTACTACAGCTCTCCTTGCAGCTGTGTTCACTTTTAAGATTTGGAGTGGCCCATCTTCTGTCACTATCCACATTTCATCGTGTAATGCTGATAAATGAACCTGCATACGAATTTTCCAGTCATCAAATTCCTCAATAGTGAACATAGGGATGCGTGTCAAATTTGCTTCCATGATAATAACTTTGCTGAATAAAAGAGTTTTGAAAGATCAAGTGCTAAAGCAAGCTTTGAAAAATTTGGAGATTTAGTTCAGTAACCAGTGCGGAAGGCTCAATGAACCAACCACTCTGATACCACTTGTAGGTCCCAAGGGGTGTGAGTGTAAGGTTTAGAAGGGGGGGTTGAATAAACCTTACCAACTTTTCGATTTAGTCCTTTTAAAACGTTCAGAGTTAATACTTCACAGCTGAGTCCTAGAGGGACAACTAAGTTAGTTAATCAGCAGAGTTAGCCACTCACAGACTGACCGAGCTATTGATAGAATAACTCAACTGTTTTGACTAGAACTTAACTTGACTGTGATATGTTTTCAGCGGAAGACTTAACACCCTTGAATTTGGTTTAAGATTGTTTTAATACTTGGTTTTAGCACCTTTTTGATTATCAATTGGACAGCAAATTTATCAGCAAATATTGAAATAATGTGCAGAAATTAAAGTGCTGAAATGTAAATGACACAATAAATTTTTATAGAGGTTCGAAGATAGGGTAATTCTTCTAATCCTCTCTTCTCCAACTCGTGGAGGAATCCACTAAGTATTTATCAGTATACAAAGTGGTAATCAGTCCGGATGCAAGTCTTGATCACCACGGTGACTTGATCCTTTGGGATTGATGAGATGCCTTGGTCACACACGGTGGCTTCTCGCACGACTCGGCTTCTTCACAGGCATTTGCCTTGCTACTACAGCTCACTTGCTCAAGCTTCTTGGATTTGATCACGAAGTCCTCCAAAAAACTTGAGACTGGTTCGACCTTGAACCTTTCTACAATCCTCCTTGGAATGTAGACCCCTTGATTCTTAAAATGTTTCCTCTTCAAGCGATTGAAGTCGTCTTTCCTTCACATGTAAGTGTTGGATTGATTTCCTTCGTAGTGTAGGCTTGAGGATTGAACTTGAATGATTTGAGAATAGTTCAGTTCTGAGATATTGCTTTTCTTGCTCGTATTTGTTTTTCGATTGTCAAGGTAACCTTTCCTCAAAGTGATTCCTCGGCCTTTTATAGTGTTCTTTTGAAAATTTGCCCGTTGAAGAGATAGGTTAATTTTCAAAAGACACTTGTGGTTGGCTTGTCTTGTTGCGATTCTTGGAATTGACATTTCCTCGTATGAATGATTCTTGACTTTTGAGTTCGACACAGTGCGGTGCTTCCCATTGGTTTATTCCTTTGCACGCTTCTCGGGGTCGAGCACTTTAAGAAAAGCGATATGGAAGTATTACTTGTTTAAGTAATTCTCTTGACTTCTATGCAATGGATCTCTTTCGATTGTCTCGACTTGATCGCATTTACTTGACTTCCCCAGGTGACTTGAGTCGACTTCCAATCATGGATGACTCATCATCGTCACTTCATCTTGAGACTTGGCTATCTTGAGTTGACTTGATCGACACTTCACTCATTGCATCTCATTTGCACCTTGATCGAGTTCTGTCTTCTCTTCTTGCCACACTCATTTGTCTCTCAATGAGTCTTCCTTTTAGTCTCCGGTTGTCTTCTTGCATGTTGGTGTAGGCGACTTAACTCAGCTCGACCAGCCCTATCTATTATAATGCAATTTACAACAAAAATGGGGTGCCAACTTTCTATTCTAGGTTTTACATGGCATTCATCAAAATCTAAAAATTAATTTCCCAACATGGAGGTTCAGATATTAGTCATATATAAATAGAACACATAAAAAAAGGTAAAAAAGAAAGGGGAAAATTCAATGTAAAATTCACCAAACTTTTATATTTTCTGTCCTTTTTTTAGTGCAATTCCTAAATAGATACTAAAACCATAGATATAATACAATCTAGAAATTCTAAAACCATAATAGATAATATAGTCCCAAATTCTAAAACCATAACAAATAATACAACTAATTAACCATTTAATTAATTTTAATTTTATTAATTTTCTTAATTAGAGGATGAGTCTAGTTATGATCCTTACTAAATCAAATATCATCCATAAATCAAATATGATTTTTTTCAGTTAATTTATTGAGTACATTTAAATAAATTATTTAATATAATGTAAATCTTAGAGAATTAAATTCATATTCAATTATTCATTTGATATATTCATAAAGTATGCTAAACTTTATTTTGATATTTTTAGTATTATGTTTTATAATATTGAATTTCAAGAATGTGTATTAATTCAATATCAAAATATAAATAAGATAATCTCTATATATATATAAAATATATTTAAAATTGGTTTGAGTTTCGAATTTTCGGTTTGGTAAGTTCATTATGGTTTGGTACGCTTCTCAGTACGGATATTTGAAAATTTTCCATAATCGTACTAGAAACTTTTCTGGGGCGGTTGGGTTCAGGAATAGTCAAAAAGTTAACATAAAATTTGATTCGGATATTTTTCAATATGGATATCGGTTCGGGTCAGGTACACTCCTACTAACAACACAAAAAAAGCACTATACACATCCTTCTCTCAACTTCTCTCACGGACAAAAAGGTAAGAAAGCATAGAGGAATGTCACGTTTTGAATGGAGAGAGAAGAAACGTATGGTGATCTGCCAAGCCTACAAATGGGGTTGTTGGTTAGTGCATAAGGCATGGCGCACAACCATATTTTTCTTTGTGGGGACGGGAGTGGCATGACGCCCCGAGCCCGCTAGGCTCAAGAACAACACAAAAACTTACTTTTCTATAATTATAAATAATTTATAATGATTGATAGCGAAAGCTTAAGTGGAAAAATTAATATAACATCGATAGCTGGGTAAAATATCGCTTTTGAAACAACCCAAAATATATAATATTAAGAACCCACATTTTAACGAAAAGGGAGGCGACACGTTGCTCGTTGTCGTCACCCCAACTGCCATATCCCTCGGCATGTAATAAAAATAGAATGTACGTGGCATGAGTATAAAAAACTCAGTGAGAAACACCACAAGCAGTTATAACCAATTGTCACATGCATACAGTTCATAAGAACCATTCATTCATTGTTGACCAGAACAACTCTGTGAGACGGTGCATTAGCTAGCTTTAATCCCGAAGGATTCATTTGGATTACCCGAAGGTGAATCCCATTCATTCATTCTTTGACTTCCCGAAGGAGATTCTATTAATTTGTTCAAATAAACGGCACATGAAACAACAATGATTATAATAGTACGACACACTTACGGATTCAGAGTTACCCCACCTCTCTGCAGTATATTGAAAATATGAATGTTGATGATGTCATAAAGTCCTCAAGGATCAACTATGCGGCTGCCCAAAGTTTATCATCTAAAGCAAGTCGTACATCTGAATATTGGGATAACTTCATATTTATAAGCAACTAAGAAGCTTATCCATGAGTCGGTCCAGGAAGTTGCTATGTTACTCTTATCATTTGCAAGATATCTCCAATTCATGCATGCATGTACAGGTGGCATGGCCTTAATAACTGATTAAGATCCTTATAAATTAAGAAAACAACACCATACATGCAACGTATCCTCTACGTGGGCAATTCCCATTAAACTTAATCCTTTCCAGCATGCTGCAACATTATTGTTGGGAAAATTAATGTATAAATTTTGATGATACCATGTAAACTTAGATTAGGAAGTTGGCACCCTATTTCAAATATAATTCAACTTGTAATAGATACGGGTGTATGAGCTGAGTTGAAGACCGCCAAGTTAAAGATTACAAGACTCGATTGATGATTGAAGTGAAGCCCAGCCGTGTGGCAGCTGAGTGAAGTGAAGTGAAGAATTAGTCAAGTGATAGAAAAGCTGTCTCAGTCAGCTGACTGACAACAAAGTCATTCCAAAATGATTGGAATCAAATGTCAAAGGGGTATGCAAAAGACATGACTCGAGAAAGCTGAAATAGATCCATTGTCAATACAAGTCAAGGTTTTGTTGGAAATAGGCATGTGTCAGGCTGCCAACAATAAATTTGTTTTTGCTGAAAGAGTGCAAAAAGCAAGGGACCAATGGGAAGCACCTGAAATTCTACAGAGTTTAAAGAAAGGCTGCAGAGCATTAAATTCAAAGCACGGTCTCCATCAATGCTGCAAGACAAGACAAGCCAATAGCCTACGAAGTGTCATTTGAAAATTGTGTCTATCTCTTCAATGGACAGATTTTCAAATGTGTACTATAAAAGGCTGAGGAGTCATTTGAGAGAAGGTTACCCAATCTACGAACTTAACAAACTATCAAGCATATAAGCATTTAATCAATAACATGCAAATATCTCTCAAGCTTTCAAAGAAATCCTCAAGCCTAAACTCGAAGGAAATCGATCCAAAACACGTAGTGAAGGAAAGACAACTTCATTAGTCGAAGAGGAAAAATTGTTTTCAAGAACAAAGGGGTCTACTCTCCAAGATTGAAGGAGAAGTAGTGAGTTTCCAATTTGAACAGGTGCTTTGAACCTGTTGGAGGGCTACGTGATCAAGTCCAAAGGTTTGAAGGAAGTTGAAGTAGCAAGGACAACCGTCTTGTGAAGAAGCTGAGTCCCAGGAGCAACAACCTGTGTGATCAAAGCTGACTCGGACTGTTAACTACTTTGTAACCAAGTTACCTAGTGGATTCCTCCAAGAGTTGGAGAAAGGTGAACTAGAGGAATTACCCCATCCTTGAACCACTATAAAAACTGCTTGTGTCTATATATTTTTCAGCGTACTTTTTTTCTTGCATTATTTTTGTTAGCAAATATGGGTCGAAACATAAATCACATATTTGCACATATAAAATGGATCGAGTATACCTATTTGCAGCGGAACTATCGATACACGTAGTCAGGACTGAGCCCGTCTACAAGCCTCCTTTTGATCCATGATTAAGCCATCTTCAAGCCTTCTCTTCGGTTGAACCCCGGACAACGAACGAACCCCATAGATTGGTTGAACCACGAACAAGATCACGAACTGCCTTCTCATTGGTGTAAATAATTACTAGAATTATTTACTTGGATGTGCACACCTTAAACCCTTGGAGGCTTTGGTGATACTCCAAGAAGAAAACCGTAGAGAGAAATTTTAGGAGAGAGATTATTCTTTCTATGTAAGGGGACGATTGTTTTAATTAGACTGATATTGTAGGGAGAGATATCAGTATAAATATATCTCAATCCCATATCTCAGTTAGAGTCCTAATGGGAGAGGTTTCTAGATAAATTTCATCTAAATAGGACTCCATATTATCTCAAATATGGATGCAATCTAATTGCACCCAATATCTCCCACTCATACATATTTGACTCGACTCATTCGAATCACATCCTCATAGTTCTCATCTTACGTCTTTCTTTCATACAGAGAATAAGGCGTGCGACCAAGCGAGAAAGTAAAGGTGAGGAGAGTTATATTAAGTTATCACCAAACTAACATAACCCTACAACTCAATAACTCACTATGTACCCCAAACCAAGTGGTCGCACCCAGTCAAGCATCTCTATTTCCCTCAATGAAATAAATGGAGCATGTTCGACTCACTCAAATATGTTTCTATATTCTTGAGTTTGGTCTAAACGCATTTCAATAATTTGCGCAACAATTAGGTACTGATCTAAAAAATTTATTCTGGATCCAAGTAATATTTATTATTTTCTTCAATTCAATGAGATCGAAAATTTGCCACCGAGGCTAGTAATCATCTCCCACCGAATTGAAGACCACAATAAAAATTACTGATCCATAGGTCTAAATTATCTCCACATGATGCACCATATGTCAATGTCGCCCATGGGGGCTATATTTGTTTTTCGTAATTACTTATATCGCATGGATGCATGCATGATGTATTTATGGACTTTGATAATTTTATTCATGGATCAATAATTTTTATTATGATCTTCAATTCGGTGGGAGATGATTACTAGCCTCGGTGGCAAATTTTAGATCTCATTGAATTGAAGAAAATAATAAATATTACTTGGATCTAGAATAAATTTTTTAGATTAGTACCTAATTGTTTGCGCAAATTATTGAAATGTGTTTAGACCAAACTCAACAACTTTAGTTTAGCCAATTTAGCATGAAAATAGACAAAGTATCCAATATTGTCGTGACTTAGACGCGGACAATATTTTTGTGGATTAAAGAATGTATTTGCGCTTTATTTATTTAAGCCGCAAATGTAAGAACTTAATTTCCCGAAATAATCGCAGTTGAGATGCGGATGATATACTTATGAATCAAGAATTAATTTTGCGCTTTAATTTGTTTAAGCTGCAAATTTAATAAAAGAGTTTAAGCTCTATTTTTGGAATATGAGCTTACTCCCAAGTAAATACTATAGTTATCCAAATTCGCTACTTGAGTTGAATTAAGGATATTAGTAACTTGTGTTATTATTAATGAAAATCGCCTATGTAGAGGCTGATTATAAAAAGTTGAGAAATACACAAGTGATTGCACTTGTCGCTTGTGCTGACCAACATAAACCAACTGGGGTGAATGTTGGAACAAGCATAATGTAGCTTCACGAGAGCAAAAGCTGAAACTAGAACTATAAATTGATCCATAAAGTGACAAGAAGTCGTGCCACCTTATTAAATGAGGCAATTAAGTATCAACAAATATTAAGTGCACTTATGAGATTGGTAACTTCACTCGTAGTTGTACTGAGATGAAGTTTAACTATTTATTTACTCTCTTATTTTTTACCTAATATTTCCAAATCTCTCCATGGGAGGATTGTAGATATTGGTTGACTTAGCATGTGGTTTTGAGATTGAGCAAAAGTGTATGACTATTATCGGATTGTGCAGCTATAGAGCGCACAAGAGGAGGCTAAAAAGAGTCACCTGAAGCTCAACAGTTGGTGTGAGCAACTTGATGTGTCGATATAGTCTTACTCGGATAAATGCACTTATAAGATATTTGTTGAGTGAGAAGATTTGTCTATCTTTTCTTTGTGATGTTTGGATTTAGATAGTATTTCTTTTAGATCTTCTAATGATATCGTGGTACGTGAGGTTAGGAGGACGACTGTATTAGCTCGAGGAGGCTTTATTGTCTAACTCGCTAAGGTCAATCTCCCTCTACATTATTTATTTCAAGCGGGATAATCCTGCTGGAAGAATGAAAGCTGACTATTTTTTCCTTTAAAGCTAAGTTCACTAAATTTACGTTATAAGTTAGTACATTCTCACTCTCATCAGTTAGAAGCGCCAAATTGCTTTGAGCGATTCTTAACAGATGAGATGTGCTAATAGGGAGCGGAAATAGTGTGTCTAATTAGTTTGGACACACAGTTGAAGAAAATAAAGTTGCAAGTTGAATGATGGTTCTAAATACTTTGCAACTATATGAGCTTGCGAAGAAGGGACAACCACTTCAAAATGATTAGATTTATGATGGCGCAAATTGATTTGTGTATCTTGTTTGCCGCCTACATCATAAAAAATGTGTCTCCAAATGATTCTTCAACTTTGTATGAGCTTTAGTTTGGTAACAAGCCCAAATTAGTGGGTTGTGCCTATGTAAGTTCGAGAATATGTGTTCTCACGTGGAGAATCAAGTCGCACGGATTAGTTTTCCCCTCAAAGGAATTTCTTGAGCATATGTGAAGTCTAAAGAGATCTTAAAACTATGCGAGTTGCAAAATTCTTAGGAGGCCCTCGTATCTCTAGCGAGGATGTTGTATTTTATACTCATCTAGTAATCGCTGGGATAGTGGGAGCGACACTAAGTCAGTGGGAGCTAGTGTCTCACATGCAAAGGATTCTCAAATTCCACGAGTAAAAGGAGTGAATATAAAATATTCCCCATCATCTATATGAGATTAAGTGGGTATCCTTCACAATTACTTTTGTGGATGTTGATGAGTCAATAGAATATATGACTTTACTTGATGCCCTAAGTGGATAGTTGTTGCGAAGGAAAGGATGAGTGGAATGACTAAGAATAAAGTCTAAGAGCTTGTTAATCTTCTGTCTAGATTCAAGACCATTTGAAACATGTGGTTTCGGAAGGTCAAGCAATATAGATGGGTTGATTAACATGTGTGTAGCCCGACTAAGGACGAAATGTTTACGCCTGTTAGAAGAGCGTAAATGTTTTTGAGATGTTCTCCCTAAGTGGTGAGATTGCCTCAATTCGCCTGATATGTTATCTATTATTGCTACTTTTGTCTGGGTTTGTCCTGGATGATTGATGTTGACATAGTTTAGTGAACGTTGAATTAGGAGATCTATGTGGATCACCCGATGAATCCAACAAGTGGAGTAAGAGCGCATTGATTGCTGATCAAGAAGCTCTAGCTGTGACTTGAGTCATCATTGATTTCATCGAGCTATCATTCTGGTAGGCCTACGTTGGTCAATTAATTCACTGAGCATATGTAGAGTTGTATCTCATTGTATATGGCAAAAATGCGACGACTGGAAAGAACATGGAGTCTACGCCACTCAGTGTTGGCTGTCTTTACACTCCATGTAAAAGATCATATTCTTAGTCAATAAACGATACCTTCGGAAGATGAAAAGAAATGCTAGCTAGTTTATGTAAGCACCGTTGAATGTCTGATGTGCGCTATGTGCGTACTCAGTAAGTCATGTACTTAGCAGTGTGATTTGTGAGTGGATATCAAAGTGATCCATGCGCTAATGTGATGCCGATAAATGGATACTTAGATATCTTAACAGATTGGTCTATGATTTGCTAGAGGCAAATTTGGCATCTTGAAATGATGCGCATTGCGCGCACATCCATGATGTATTTTGTTGTCTTTGTGATAGTATAACCACTTTGGTGTATGGTTTGGGCGCCAAACATGGATGGTAGACCAAACATATTTACTCGAGGCTTTACTTCACTTAAGAGTTTTTGCGCATAGTTAATATTGTTCTCAGGCATACTTCTACGAGCGGTGTGGGCGCTCATCCCTTTTACGAGCCTTTGTTTGGAAATATGCTCCAAAGGCACGTGAGTCATTAGGGATTAAGAAGAATTGATTATGTGGCCTTTGAGAACATATTGTGACTAATGAGATATGTTGGATTCTCATTATGCGTTTGGTACTGAACTTGTGAGTTGTCACCAGGCTTTGATTGGCCCTCTCACACGGGCAATCGCCCTGGCGCTAAGAGATCTAGTAGGATGAGACTTAAAAGATTGTGTCGCATATGGAGGTTTGCGAATGATCGCCTTCGCGCTAGAGCAGTGAGGAAGGTTAATAAGTATAATTAAACAGTCACCTTAACTAGAGGTTAAGATGAGATCCGAATTGATCGATTATGAAGTATGTCCAAACTTCATAAAAGGTGTTTGTAGCCGAATGTGCGAACTATCATATGACACTTTGGGAGTGACTATGAGAAGTGCGTAGGTCGGGCGCTTGAATAGCGACTGGACTAAGATTTTTATGATGTCTAGAGCGTGACATGCCTAAATTGAGTGGGAGCTCCATCATAGCATGTATTCGTACTACATGTGCTTTGAGGCGACCGCCTATGGGAAAGTGACTGAATGGGTCCCTGCTTTGTCACTGTGTGAGCCCATATTATTTTCTTGTACCCTTTGGGACTTTGGACCATGTCATGAGGTGTAAGCTTGATGACGCTACTTTAGCATGTATCCAATGGCTATGTGTGATTCGGTCTGTCGGAGCATGTCTAGGAAAGCTGTCAAGACCAAGCTAATTGGCATGTGGGGCCGAGGAAGAATTAAGTTGGTAACGCACTTATGTTTTATGATTCATAGCCCCGACGACTATGTCGAAATGTGTTTGACTAGTCATGAATATAGAAACATATTTGAGTGAGTCGAACATGCTCTATTTATTTCATTGAGGGAAATAGAGGTGCTTGACTGGGTGCGATCACTTGGTTTCGGGTACATAGCGAGTTATTGAGTTGTAGGGTTATGTTAGTTTGGTGATAACTTAATATAACTCTCCTCACCTTTACTTTCTCGCTTGGTCGCACGCCTTATTACCTGTATGAAAGAAGAGACGTGAGATGAGAACTATGAGGATGTGATTCGAATGAGTCGAGTCAAATATGTATGAGTGGGAGATATTGGGTGCAATTAGGTTGCATCAATATTTGAGATAATATGGAGTCCTATTTAGATGAGATTTATCTAGAAACCTCCCCCATTAGGACTCTAACTGAGATATAGGATTGAGATATATTTGTATTGATATCTCTCCCTACAATATCAGTCTAATTGAAATAATCGTCCCCTTACATAGAAAGAATAATATCTCTCCTAAATATACACCACAAAAAGCCAAATATGCACAAGGCCAACCAACAAGTGCCATGTGGCATATTTTTTTAATTAAAAAAAAATGGTGTCATCGCACCGTCGCCAGACAAGAAACAAAAGTGTGCAACAATAAAGATCAGGTCACTGCACGAAAACCGAGGCGAATTTGTTTTTCCTTCAAAACCTTTAAATCGCCATAACTTATTCGTTTCAAATCCGTTTTTCATGCATAATATATCAAATTAATCGTTTCTCCGAGATCTAAAATTTGACACCAATATTGCATGCAAAAAATAGAAAGTACAAATTCGAATTTTTCAAATAAAAAATCAAATCTCATGAATAATCAAACTCAAGCAGATAACATAGGCGAGATCGAGCCCTAATGGCTCTGATACCACTGTTAGCAAATATGGGTCGAAACATAAATCACATATTTGCACATATAAGATGGATCGAGTATACCTATTTGTAGCGAAACTATTGATCCACGTAGCTAGGATTGAGCCTGTCTACAAGCCTCCTTTTGATTCATGATTAGGCCATCTTCAAACCTTCTCTTCGGTTGAACCCCAGATAACGAACGAATCCCGTAGATTGGTTGAACCACGAATAAGATCACAAACCACCTTTTCGTTGGTGTAAATAATTACTAGAATTATTTACTTGGATGTGCACACCTTAAACCCTTGGAGGCTTTGGTGGTACTCCAAGAAGAAAACCGTAGAGAGAAATTTTAGGGGAGAGATTATTCTTTCTATGTAAAGGGACGATTGTTTCAATTAGACCGATATTGAAGGGAGAGATATCAATATAAATATATCTCAATCCCATATCTCAGTTAGAGTCCTAATGGGAGAGGTTTCTAGATAAATCTCATCTAAATAGGACTCCCTATTATCTCAAATATAGATGCAACCTAATTGTACCCAACAATTTTCATATCTGTTGATAAGTTAAATTGCTTAAGTCTGCTGATAATAACATTGCTAAAACAAGTGTTGAAAAACGTACTAAAAAATCTAAGGGTGAAAAATCTTCCAGCTGGTAAAACCAAGTCAACTGCATTTCTAAGTGTTAGCTGAAAACAACTAAGTTATACTATCAACAACTCAGTCGAGTATGTTGAGTGGGTAACTTTGCTGTTTAAGCCAACCTAGCTGTCCCTCAAGGACTTAGCTGACTTGAGTGAACTCTAAAATTATTTAAAAGGACTAAAATCGAAAAGTTGGTAAAGTTTATTCAACCCCCTCCCCTTCTAAACTTTACACACAAGTGGTATCAGAGCGGTTGGTTCATTGAGTCTTCTCGCACTGGTTACTAAACTAGATCTCATTCTTTTTCAAAGAATCAACACTTGAGTTTTTAAAGCTTTTATTTCAAAAGTAAAGTTATTATCATGGAAGCAAATCTAACTCCCATTCCAATGTTATTGTTGAAGAATTTGATGATTGGAAAATTCATATGCAGGCTCATCTATCAGCCCTACATGATGAGATGTGGTTTGTGATTGAGGATGGGCCACTACAAATCCTAAAGGTTAATACAGCTGTAAGAAGGGCTACTCCTGCTGGAGGAGAAGATGAAGTACCTGAAGAGCCTAGACCTGCCATGGTGGAGAAACCACAATGCGAGTGGACAAATAAGGATCGAACGAGATATAAATTGGACAACGTTGCCAAGGATATACTTTATAAAACTCTTGATAAGGCCATTTATAATAAAGTTAAATCTTGTAAAACGGTCAAAGAGATTTGGAAAAAACTTACCTTAATTGGTGAATGGTCTAATCAAATTAAGGAAAATAAGTTAACTGTTGCTGTTCAAAAATTTGAAAATTTTAAAATGATTACAGGTGAAAGTTGGATCAGTTGTATGCCTGATTCACATAGATTACCAATGAGCTCTCAACTCTAGGGAAAGAATATACACAAAAGAAAATGTGTATAAAGATACAACGGTCTCTCCTAGCTGAGTGGGAAATAAAGGTTTTGGCTTTGAGACACTCCATGGATCTTACCAGAAGAGACAGTTGTACCCAAGACAGCTGCACTCACGGCTGGTGAAGCAAAGATAGTTGAATCCAAGGAGGCCATAGACCAAGAGGAGATTGCCCTGATGGTGAAAAGATTAAATAAGTTCTTCAATAAGAACTACAAGAGAAATAAGGGTGAATTATCCAGGAGACACTCAGCACCTTCCAAACCTAGGGAGGACAGACCACCCAAAAGAGCTGATCATCAAAGAATTGAGTATCAGAGAGCTGAAAGAGCTGACTTGCAGAGATCTGAGAACTTATTTTGGAATTGTAGACAACCAGGACATTTTACTGTTGACTGTCCTTATCCACCAGTCAACAAGTACATGAATGAAGAAGAGAGAAAAATCTTCAGATAAAGAAGACAAGAAAAGAAAAAAGGCATGTTGGCTACGGAGACTGCTGACATAGCTAAGTGCAAAGAACCAGTAGAGTCAGACAGTAGTGAAACTGACTACTCCAGTGACACAAAGGAAGACGCTTTAACATGCCTCAATGCCAAAGAACAAGACTCCAAAGAACAGGAAGATGAGGTACACTCTAACTCATCTCATTCAGATTCAAATGATAGTGATACTGACATAAATACTTCATCACCCACAAATCTTTATGATTCTATTGGAAAAATGATGAAATATTTTGAGCACATAAAAACCTCTCACATATTCCTAAATGAGGAAAACAACCAGCTAAATGCCAAAACTCACAGCTGACTGAGGAGCTGAGTACTCTAAGTCAAATAGTTGATGAGAACACAAAGCTGAAGGCATCCAATCAGACTTAGCTGCTATAGAAAAGAGAGAAAATGATCTTAAAAATGTGATTACATCATTCACTAAGGCATCCAAATCATTGGATGAACTTATAATGATTCACGAAGAAAGTGGTGACCAGACAGGCATCATCCCTTCAATTACCTTAGGATTCTCTTGGCTGCAGTCATGTGACTCTCTTTTGGTGCAGATTGAAATCTAGCACATACACCTACAACAAAGGTGATGTCTGGCCTACTTGCTGTTAAATAGAGCAATGATCCTATGAGAGCTCTATATCTGGTTTGATCAACAACTTTGCCACCTACATCCATATCCATCTTGACTGATGTATTCATGGGAATCTTCACTGATGACTTCTCTTCTATACCAAATTTCTTCATCAAATCTCTGGTGTATTTGGTTTGACTTATGAAGGTTTCATCCTTTATTTGCTTGACTTGAAGACCTAAGAAGAAAGTCAGCTCTCCCATCATGCTCATTTCAAACTTCCCCTACATGAGCTTTGAAAACTTGTCACACAAAGACTTTGTTTGTGGATCCAAAGATGATATCATCCACATAAATTTGAAAAAGCAATATACTCTCCCCATCTTGAATTCTGAAGAGTGTTCTATCGACCTTGCCTTTGGTGAATCCATTGTCAATAAGAAACTGAGATAATGTGTCATACCAGGCTCTTGGTGCTTGTTTTAATCCATATAAAGCTTTCTTAAGCTTGTAGACTTTATCTCCAATAAGTTTTCTGGTCAAAACCTGAAGGTTGCTCCACATACACTTCTTCTTCCAAAAGTCCATTCAAAAATGCACTCTTCACATCCATTTGATACAGAGTGAAGTTCTTGTGTGCAGAATAAGCAATAAACATCCTAATTGCTTCCAATCTAGCAACAGGAGCAAAGGTTTCATCAAAATCTGTACCTTTCTCTTGGCAATACCCTTTGGCTACCAGTCATGCTTTGTTTCTTACTACAGATCCCTCTTCATTCATATTTTTTCTAAATACCCACTAGTACCAATAACATTTTGGTTGGTAGGCCTTTGAACTATATTCCAGACTTTATTTCTTTCAAACTGATTCAGCTCTTCCTGCATAGCTAGAATCTAATGTGTGTCATCCAATGCTTGTGACACATCTTTAGGCTCTATCTGGGAAATGAAACAAGTAAACATGGCTTCATGTTGAGTTCTGGATCTGGTTCTTACTCCATCTCTAACATTTCCAATGACTAACTCAGGTGGATGGTCTCTCAGCCATCTCACATCTTGTTGGAGCAAGTCTACCGGGTTTAGTCGTCTCGCAGCTAAGTTGTCTTGAACAGCTTCCTCATCATCATTCAGCTGCAGACCTTCCAGCTGTCTTTGAGATTCAACTATCTTATTTTCATCAAGGTTGAGTGCTCTCACATCTGCTTCAACATAAGGACTCTTCTGTATAGTTGCTGATTCCTCTTGTCAGCTAACTCATCTGTATCTCGTCCATTAACATTAGGTTCATAAAAAACCACATGGATAGACTCTTCTGTAACCATAGTCCTTTTGTTCAACACTCTGAAGCTTTACTCTCAGCTGAGCAGTATTGATCAGCTTTAGCATCAAAAGCTTTTAAGTTCTCCTTGCCATTGTTGTGGATGAAGCACTTACATCCAAAGATTCAAAAATACCATTTGGCTTCCTCCTAGTCCAAATTTCATAGGGAGTTTTAGATAACTGCATGTCAATCATACATCTATTCTGAGTGTAGCAAGCAATATTGATAGCTTCAACCCAAAATCTCTTAGGCAAACCAACTTGACTAACATGGTCCTCGCAGATTCCGGAGAGTTATGTTCATTCTTTTAGCTACTCCATTTCATTTGTGGAGTTCTTGCGGTGATGACTCATGAGTAATTCCATTCTCAATACAATATCGAGTTATAATCCCATTGACAAACTTAGTTCCCCTGTCGGACCTTATCATTATAATGGTTTGGCTCTTTTTATTTTGAACTCTTCTCATCACCGAGGCAATTTCGCAAGGTTTTCTACTTTTTACACATAAAGATTGTCCATGTGTATCTTGAATAATCATCTACCACCACTAAGGTGTATTTCTTTCCACTGATACTAGCTGGTTCAATAGGACCAAATAAATCCATGTGAAATAGATGCAATATCCTGGTTGAAAAAGGACTTGCCTTGTCCTTGAAGGATGACTTTATTTCAGTGTTGTAAAAAGCGCTAGCGCTCATTTGGGTGGCGGATCGGGGCCTAGCGCCTGGCGGGGTTAGGCGGGACACAGGCGGAATTATGCGAGCCTAGTCGAAAAAAAAAAAAAAATCATAGGCGGACAAGGGGGGCCTAGCGCCTAGGCGGATATTAATCGGGGCTAGGCGGGGATTTTTACAACAGAGCTTTATTTTGCTTTCCCATTTGGCATACATCATAAACGTTTTCCTTCTTGTATACTGAGTCATGCAATCCTTCCACAAGATGCCTTCTTGCAAGCTTGTTGATTATGTTGAAATTCACGTGACTCAGCTTCTTATGCCACAACCAACTTGAATCGGCTGTACTCTTTGCTAGTAGACATGTGCTTGGTGTATATGTTGACCAATTCACTACATACATGTTTTTCTGCCTTGATCCTTGAATACAATCTAATTTGATTCAGCATCCTTGATTTCGTATACACTGATGTTGAATCCAACATTATAGCCTTTGTCACAGAGTTGGCTGATGCTCAGCAGATTGAAGTTGAAGCCTTCAACATATGCTACATCTGTGATCTCTAGTCCATTCTTTCTGATAGTATCCTGTGCCTTTGATTTCCCCGGAGCTTCATTTCCTCCAAATATGACTTTTGCACCTTGGATTTCCTTGAACTTTGATAGATTTTTCTTGTTGCCTGTCATATGTCTGGAACAACCACTATCCATGTACGAGGTTCCTTGGCACTCACTGTTCCTTGAACCTGCAATCAATGAAATTAGTTTTTAGGTACCCATACTTGCCTGGGTCTTGAGGGGTTGGTGCTATAAGGTGTTCCAACCAGCCTATAGCCAGATGATCTGACTCTAAGAGGTTTCCACCTATCAGTTCCATAATCATAATGCACATTAGCAAATTACTTGGGGATATTAGGCTCATACAACTGTCTCTTTTGTCTTTATGCATGTGTGTGTTTGAGCATTTGCTTTCTTGGGATAATAGTGGATCTTCTATGCATATTAGGTTTTGTGCTTGGGTGCATATGTATGCTGATTATATCTCTTTTGCCTTGGGAATGACATATAATGAGGTTGAGGTCTTTGCACTTTGGATTGTATCCCATTGGTCTTGACTGATATCTCATTTGGTTGTTCCAATTAGCCTGGCTTGGGTAGTTTCTACCATTCCCATCATGTGGTTTTCTTTGTTGAAATCTCTAGGGTTTTTGGTAGCTCTGTTTGGATTTTACAGAGTATTTCCTATTTGGAGTCTGCTGATGGACTTTTCTGAATTTAGTTTTAGCTGTCCTGTCAGCATACTCAGCTAGCTTCTTACCTTTTCCCTTGTATCCAAAGCGAGCATGGTTGTGATCGTGTTTTTGAGTGGGTGTTGGTGCAACATATGGTGCTTTGGATTTTTGGACTCCTTCATTGCTTCAGGATCCTTTCTCCATAACCACTCTTTGAACTTGGGCATGCACAAAGGAATTAAATTCAATGCCTGTCTTGTCACCACTTTATTTTTGAATCATTATAAGCTCATCCAATGATTTGGATGCCTTAGTGAATGATGCAATCATATTTTTAAGATCATTTGCCCTCTTTTCTGTAGCAGCTAAGTCTACTTGGATCTTGGCAATTTCAGCCTTCGACTTTGTGTTCTTATCAGCTATATAACTTAGAGTACTCAGCTCCTTAGCCAGCTGTGAGTGTTGGCATTTAAGCTGGCTATTTTCCTCATTTAGAAGTGTGAGAGGTTTTTATGTGCTCAAAATCTTTCATCTTTTGCGAATAGAATCATAAAGATCTGTGGGTGATGAAGTGTTTGTGTCATTATCACTATCACTTGAATCAGAATGAGATGAGTTAGAGTGTACCTCATCTTCTTGATCTTTGGATTCTTGTTCTTTGGCCATGAGGCATATCAAAGCCTCTTCCTCTGTATCACTAGAGTAGTCAGCTTCACTGCTATCTAACTCTGTTGGTTCCTTGCACTTGGTTATTTTAGCATTCTCCGTAGCCAACATGGCTTTCTTATTTTCTTGTCTTCTTACCCTAAAGAATTTTCTTTCCTCTTCGTTCTTGTACTTGTTGACTGGTGGATAATGATGATCATGACAAAGTGTCCTGGTTATTCGCAATTCCAACACGGAGTTCTCAACTCTCTGCAAGTCAGCTCTTTCAGCTCTCTGGTTATCAGCTCTCTGATACTCAGTTCTTTGATGATCAACTCTCTTGGGTGGTCTGTCCTCCCTTGTTTTGGAGGGTGCTGAGTGTCTTCTTGATGATTCACCCTTGTTCCTTTTATAGTTCTTATTGAAGAACTTGTTGTATCTTTTTACCATAGGGCAATTTCTTCTTGGTTTATGGTTTCCTTGGATTCGACTCTCTTTGCTTCAGCAGCCATAAGTGCAGTTGTCTTGGGCACAACTGTCTCCTCTTGTTCTTTTCTTCTCAGCTCAAACTCATAGGCTTTAAGATCAGAGAACAATTCATGGTTCGATATCCTGGTGAGATCCATGGAATATCTCAGGGCCATAACTATCATTTCCCACTCAGTTGGGAGAGACCTCAGGATTTTCATACATATCTCCTTATGTGTATATTCCTTCCCTAGAGCTGAAAGCTCATTGGTGATCTTTGTGAATCTGGCATCCAACTGATGCAAACTTTCACCTGCAATTATTTTAAAATTTTCAAATTTTTGAAAACAGTTAATTTATTTTCTTTGATTTGATCAGACCATTCACAGAATAAAGTGAGTTTTTCCCAAATCTCTTTGGCTATTTTACAAGATTAACTTTATTAAACATAGTCTTATCAAGAGTTTTATAAAGTATATCCTTGGCAACATTGTCAAGGTTGCATCTCTTTCGATCATCATTTGTCCACTCGCATCGTGGCTTTTCCACCATGGTAGGTCTAATTTTTGTAGATGCAGTATCTTCTCCTTCTGCAGGAGCTGCCCTTCTTACAGTAGTATTGACCTTTAAAATTTGTAGTGGCTCATCCTCAATCACTAGCCACATCTCAACATGTAGGGTTGATAGATGAGCCTGCATACGAATTTTCCAATCATCAAATTCTTCCATAGTGAACATTAGAATGCGAGTTAGATTTGCTTACATGATAATAATTTTGCTCTTGAAATAAAAGCTTTATAAACTCAAGTGTTGATTATTTGAAAAAGAATGAGATCTAGTTCAGTAACCAGTGCGGAAGGCTCAATGAACCAACCACTCTGATACCACTTATAAGTCCTAAGGGGTGATGTGTAAGCTTTAGAAGGGGGGTTGAATAAACCTTACCAACTTTTCGATTTTAGTCCTTTTAAAATATATTCAGAGTTAACTCAAATCAGCTAAGTCCTTGAGGGATAGCTAGGTTGGCTTACACAACAATGTTACCCACTCAACAGACTCAACTGAGCTGTTGATAGTATAACTTAGCTATTTTCAGTTAACACTTAGAAATTCAGTTGATTTGGTTTTGTCAGCAGAAGACTTTTCACCCTTATGATTTTACGCACGTTTTTCAACACTTTTTTAGCAATGGTTATTATCAGCAGACTTAAGCAAGTTTAACTTGTCAGCAGTTATAAAACAAAGCAAGAAATAAAGTATGCTGAAAAGTAAATAGACACAAGCAATTTTATAGTGGTTCGAGGATGGGGTAATTCCTCTAGTCCACTTTTCTCCAACTCCTGGAGAAATCCACTAAGTAACTTAGACTTGGTTACAAAGCAGTTATCAGTCCGAGTCAGCTTTGATCAGACAGCCTACTGCTCCTAGGACTTATCTTCTTCACAAGACAGATGTCCTGTTACTTAAGCCTCCTTCAAACCCTTGGACTTGATCACTTAGCCCTCCAACAGGTTCAAAGCAGCGGTTCGATCTGGAACTGTTTTGTAAACAGTTTTCCTCTTCAACCAGAGGGGTTAGCACTGTAAGGTGATCCAACCAACCTATAGCCAAATGGTTTGACTCTAAGGGGTTGCCACCTATCAGTTCTATAATTATAATGAATATTTGCAAATTTCTTGGGAACTTTAGGCTCATACAACTGTCTCTTTTGTCTGTATGCCTGTGTGTGAGCTTGTGCATTTGTTTTTTGGGACTTTTGTGCGTATTGGGCATTGTGCTTGGGTGCATATGTGTGTTGATAATGGTTCATTTGCCTTGGGAATGACCTATTTTGAGTCTGAGGTCTTTGCAACTTGGGCTTGTATCCCTTAGGACTTGGCTGATATCTCATTTGATTGTTCCAATCAGCTTTGCTATGATAATTTCTACCATACCCATCATATGGCTTTCTCTGCTGTAACCTCTGGGGCTTTTGGTAGTTCTGTTTCAATTTCACAGAATACTTTCTATTAGAGAGTCATTGATAGACTCTTCTCGAATTTGGTTTCATTGTCCCGTCAAGATACTCTGCTGGCTTTTTTCCCTTTCCTTTATATCCTAGTCCAACATGGTTGTGATTGTGTTTGTGAGTGGGTATGGGTGCAACGTATGGTGCTTTGGATTTTTGGACTCCCCCATTACTTAAGGATCCTTTTTTCATAACCACTCATGGAGTTTGAGCATGCACAAAGGAATTAAATCCCATGCCTGTTTTATCTCCACTTTCCTTTTGTATCATTATCAATTCATCCAATAACTTAGATGCCTTAGTAAATGATGCAATCACTTTTTTTAAATCTTTTTCCCTCTTTTCTGTTTTAGCTAAGTGAGCTTTGATATTAGAAATCTCATCCTTCAGCTCAGTGTTCTCAACAACTATGTGACTTAGAGTTCAGCTCCTTAGTCAACTCTGAGTTTTGGCTTTTGAGTTGGCTGTTTTCTTCATTTAAAAGTGTGTGAGAGGTTTTCACGTGCTCAAAATCTTTCATCATTTTGCCTAATGAATCAAAAAGATCTGTGGGTGAATCAAAGAATAGCTCGAATTCATATGCTTTCAAATCTGAGAATAGCTCATAGTTGGATGTTCTTGTTAAGTCCATGGAGTGTCTCAAGGTCATCACCTTCATTTCCCATTCAGTTGGGAGTGACCTCAGTATCTTCATACACATTTCTTTTTGTGTGTATACTTTGCCTAGGCTGAGAGCTCATTTGTAATCTCTGTGAATCTGGCATCAAGCTGATCCAGACTTTCACCTGCAAGCATTTTAAAGTTTTCAAATTTTTGTACATCAACAATCAATTTATTTTCTTTAATTTGATCAGATCCATCACAAATTAAAGTTAGTTTTCCCAAATTTCTTTAGCCATTCTATAGGATTTCACTTTGTTGAACATGGCTTTATCGAGGGTTTTATACAAAATATCCTTAGCAACATTATCCAAGTTGTATATTTTGATGTCCTTGATTGTCCACTCGCATCGAGGCTTCTCGACCATGGCTTGTCTTGGTGTAGCAGGTTCAGCTGGGACAGCAACACATGCGCCACCTGCAGCAGGAGCTGCAATAGCCTCTCCCTCAACTGCGGGTGCAACAACAGCCTCAGGAGCAGGAGCCCTAACAGCTGTGTTTACTTTCATTATCTGTAGTGGCCCATCCTCAATGACAAACCACATCTCATCTTGTAAGGCTGAAAGATGTGCCTGCATGCGTGTTTTTCAATCATCAAATTCCTCGACAGTGAACATAGGAATACGAGTTAGATTTACTTCCATGATAATAACTTGTTTTGGAAAAAAGCTTTAAAACTGCAAGTGTTGTATCTTTTGAAAAAGATTAAGATCTAGTTAAGTAACTAGTGCGAAAGGCCCAATGAACCAACCGCTCTGATACCACTTGTAGGTCCCAAGGGGTGATAGTGTAAAGTCTAAAGGGGGGATTGAATATTCTTTACCAACTTTTTGATTTTAGTCCTTTTAAAGTTAGAGTTTAGTCACAAGTCAGCTGGGTCCTTGGTGGACAGTTTAGTTTACCTTCACAGTTGAGTTATCCACTCAACGTACTCGACTGAGTTGCTGATAAGATAACTCAGCTGATTCAGTTAACTCTTTAAAAATTCAGTAGACTTGGTTTTACAGCGGAAGACTTTCACCCTTTGATTAAAATATGTTTTTCAACACTTATTTTAAGCTTAGTTATTATCAGATGACTTACCAAATATAACAAACAACAATATAGATATGCAAGAAATAAAGTGCTGAATGTAAGTGACACAGAGCAATTTTTATAGTGGTTCGAGGATGGAGTAATTCCTCTAATCCACTCTTCTCCACCCCTAGAGGTAATCCACTAAGTAACGTTGACTTTGTTACAAAATGGTGACAGTCCAAGATAGGCCTTGATCACACAACTGGCTTTGCTTCTGGGATTCAACTTCTTCCTAAGACAGTTGTCCTGCTACTTCAGCTCCTTCAGATTTTTGGATTTATTCACATATCCATCCAACAAGTCTAAAACTTTTTGGTTCGAACCAGAACCTCACTACACTTCCTTCAACCTTGGATGTGTAGACCCCTTGTCTTTAAACAAGTTTTTCTCTTCAACAATTTGAAGTTGTCTTTCCTTACTGAATGTGTTGGATTGATTTCCTTCGAGTTTTAGGCTTGAGGATAGTATTAAATGCTTGAGAGTTTTTTTGGCTCTTTGATTGCAGGTTTGTGTCTATTGCTTTGCTTGCATTCGTAACCATCTCTCAAATGATTCCTCAGCCTTTTATAGTGCTTGTTTGAAAAAGATATCCGTTTAAGAGATAGATGTATTTTTCAAACTACACTTTGAAATTGTTGGATTGTCTTGTCTTGGAGCATTGATGTACACTGGTCTTTGAATTAATGTTTCGCAACCTTTCCTGAATCTCTGCAGATTTTCAGGGACATCCTATTGGTTCTTGCTTTTTGCACTCTTTTTAGCAAAACAACTTTAAGGATGGTAGTCCAACACATACTTACTTTCAACAAACATTTGAATTTGTTTTGACAATGGATCTCTTCAGCTTTCTATGATCCTTTTTCTGCATAACCCCTTTGACAGTCAACTCCACTTATCCTGGGAGTGACTCGGCTATCTCACGATCGAGACGACTTTTCTATCACTTGACCGAGAATTGTCTTCACTTCACTCAGCTGCCACACAACTGATTCTTCATCTTGGTCTCAGTCAACTCCTACATTCTTCAACTTGGTTGGTTCCACTCAACTAATAAAACCCTATCTATTATAAGTTGATTTACAGTAGAATTGGGATGCCAACTTCATAATCAAAGTTTTACATGGTATCATCAAAATCTATTACATAAATTTCCTAACAGGAGATGAGATAGCTGAATCTCAAAGGCAGATGGAAGGTTTGCATATGGATGATGATGATCAAGAAGAAGCTGTTTAAGACAACTTAGCTGCAAGGAGACTTAATCCAGCAGACTTGCTTCAACCAAATGTGAGATGGCTAAGAGACCATCCACCAGAGCTAATCATTGGAGATGTTAGAGAAGGAGTAAGAACCAGATCCAGGACTCAACATGAAGCTATGTTCACTTGTTTCATTTCTCAAATAGATCCTAAGGATTTGTCACAAGCATCGGATGACACACATTGGATTCTAGCTATGTAGGAAAAGCTGAATCAATTTGGAAGGAATAAAGTTTGAGAATTGGTTCAAAGGCCTATCCACCAAAATGTTATTGGTACTAAGTGGGTATTCAGAAATTAGAAGAACGAAGAAGGATCTGTATTAAGAAACAAAGCAAGGTTGATATCCAAAGGGTATTGCCAAGAAGAATGAATAGATTTTAATGAAACCATTACACCTGTTGCAAGATTGGAAGCAATAGGATGTTTCTTGCTTCTGTAGCACACAAGAACTTCATTGTCTATCAAATGGATGTGAAAAATGCATTTTGAATGGACTTAGGAAGAAGAAGTTGATGTGGAACAACCTCCAAGTTTTGTGCAGAAAACTATTGGAGATAAAGTCTACAAGCTCAAGAAAGCATCGTATGGTTTGAAGCAAGCACCAAGAGCATGGTATGACACATTGTCTCAGTTTCTTATAGACAATGGATTCACTAAAAGCAAAGTTGACAAAACACTCTTCAGAATTCAAGATGGAGACAATATACTGCTTGTTCAAATATATATGGATGACATCATCTTTAGATCCACAAACAAAGAGCTGTGTGACAAATTCTCAAATCTTATGCAAGGGAAGTTTGAGATGAGCATGATGGGAGAGTGGACTTTCTTCCTAGGTCTTCAAGTCAAGCAAATGAAGGATGGAACCTTCATAAGTCAAACCAAATATACCAGAGATTTAATGAAGAAATTTGGTATGGAAGAGAAGTCATCTATGAAGATTCCCATGAACACTTATGTGAAGAAGGATATGGATGTAGAAGGAAAACCTGTTGATCAAACAAGATATAGAACACTCACTGGATCATTTCTCTACTAGACTGCCAGCAGACTAGACATCGCCTTTGTTGAAGGTGTATGTGCGATTTGATCTGCGCACCAAAAGAAAGTCATATGACTGCAGCTAAAAGAATCCTAAGATATTTGAAGGGAAGCCAGTACGTTAGCTTATGGTATCTAAAGGAAGGTGGATTGAAGCTGATTGGATACTCAGACTCAGACTATGCTGGATGTAGAGTTGACAGGAAGAGTATATCTGGTACTTGTCAAATGTTTGGAAACAAAATGCTTTCTTGGTTAGCAAGAAACAAAATTCAATAGCTGCATCCACAGCTGAAGCATAGTACATTGCTACAGGCAACTGTTGTGCCCAAGTTCTGTGGATGAGGCAACAACTGAGAGACTATGACATTAAAGAAAGAGAGATTCCAATTATATGTGATAACACAAGTGCCATTGCAATTTCTCAGAATCCAATATTGCATTCAAGCAACCAAGCACATTGATGTCAGATATCATTTTATAAGAGATCATGTTGAAAAGAAAGACATCACATTGGAATATATATCAACTAAGAAACAATTAGCCGATATATTCACAAAGCCCTTATGTGAATCAGAGTTTGAAGAACTTAAGAATGAGCTTGGATTGATTAAGCTGTGTTAGGAAGCTTAGAAGACTCATTCAGCAGAGTTAAAGATGGGAAAATTACATATCAGAAGAGTTTCACTCATTCATCAAAGTGAAACAACACGAGGCTAGTCGGTGAATCAAGTTAGTTGGACAACCAAGTATCATTTAGCCGAATCAAAGGAAGAGAGAAGCTGAGTCAAGTCTTAAATAAAGAAAGCTGTAATATTTATGAGCTAAGTGACAAAACGAGGTCATTTTCCTCGAGCGGGAATGTTCTATACATGACGTCAGCATCATTAAATGGTGTTAGTCAAAAACTACGACGGTTTTACCCATGATTGGATATAAATGATGCCGTATTTAATACGATGAACTTAATGTTGTTAAAATCTTTTAATCACAGTCGTTGATTATGTTTTAAACCCTTGAAATTCTAAAACCATCCCCTCATGTCATTTATATACCCAAGAGTCACATTCTCTCTCTTCACTTTCATTCTCAAACACTCAAACACTCGAAAATTCTCTCAGCAAAACACCAAAACCCTTGTTTTTCATTCTCTCAATCAAGATTCGAAATGGCACCAAAGGAAGCGACTCTTAACTTCACCAAACTCGCTGAGAAGATCCACACCGGATCTTTGGTTGATTTCGAAGGCATTGTCAAACAGGCTGTTGACAAGGAGTTGGATGAGAAGATAGCCAACACCTCGAGAAATTAGGGCTGCAAAGATTTTTCACCTTGGAGATGTTCTACGTTCAAGGTCGCCATGTTCTACGTCAACACTTCGGTTCACGACGACGGAATCCATTCTTCTGTGAATGGAAAGGATTTAAAATTGGTTGTGGCTGACTTAGCAGAGTACCTGAACCTTCCCACCAGTGGTCTGAAGCAGGTGACTAGGAATGAGGTGCATTTGTCTTAGGCATGGAAAGAGATAGCAAAGCTGGAGCCAGCTGAGAAGCCTAACTACCATAAGCTAATGGACGTGGTAGCAAAATGCGTGGACATCAAGTTTGGCTTCTTCAATCAGCTATCCCAGACTAAGCTGATTGTTATGGCTGCCATAATAGAGGAGAAGGAGATGAACTGGAGTGAGTTCATCTTTGAGAAGTGTCAGAATGTGCACAATGTGAAGGTTGCTGATGGGAAGTTTGTGGGTTCCCTTGGTTATAGCCTAATCCTAGGCTATTTGATGGAGAAGAAAGGTGTGCCCCTGCACAAAGGCAAACCCTTCCATGCTAACAAGAAAATGTTCAAGGCAAATCTTTAAGGAGCTCAGAAGCAGGCTCATGCAAAGAAAACTGCTACATCTTAGGGGGAATCGGTGAGCATGTCCTCAAGAACACAACTACTTCCATTCGGCTCCCTCACCAAAATCGATCACGATCCCCTCCATTTGTGACAAAGAAGAAAGAAACGATTCGTCTTGCAAGCCGGTACATTAAGAAGCAGAAGACCTGATGGTCTGGTCTCACAGTTGAGGAACCAGAACAAGTTGAACCAGAAGTTCCCTTGGAGAGGAGAACCAGGAGGTGACTTGTGAAGGCTGCTAACAAATCTGTTGAGACAGTAGTATCCACCAAAGCTAAGATCGAGACATTTTGCCATCATCGAGCAACATAAATCAAAGGATGGTGATGATGAGCACAACACTGCTGAAGAAACTCATGCGATTGCCCCTCCACACACATCTGAACAAGACACAGCTGAACAAGACACAACTGAAAAGTCCACAACTAAAGAAACTCAAGATAATTCAGCTGTCATACCTCAGACTGATATTATTGTTGCTGAGGTGGATAAGGCTACTGAAGAGCCTATTGAAGAAGAATACGATGATAAAATTCGTCCAGAATCCCCAGCATATCCAGACATCGAGATACGGCTGCGCGCATGGAGAGCTTGAAAGCTGAGTGCCAGCCGGATTTAATTTCAATGACCCGAGATGATTGACGAGGAGGAATATCTCCTGGGAGTTTTGGACAACACCACTATTCCCATTGCCCTTGATGCAAACTTCTGCACATCATTTTTTGTCGAAAAGAAAGATGCTGAGAAGCTGAGGGCAGAAAAAAGGAAGTCAGCTGGTGACCCAGCAGACTCAGGCAAGCGACATGGAAATTTTAGAAGCAGTTGACCCAGTCAAAAAGGCTCAGCTACAACATGCACTCAAGGAGTCTCGTGAACTTCATGAGCAATCTTTGCTCAGGGGTCCTAGAGAATCATCTATTCCCATTTCTCCTACCCCAACGATTCTAGACATGGTGAGAACCATCGAAGTAACAACCTCACCAGCTCACCCAGAAGGACCACCTAGAAAGGCTGGTGATGAAGTTAGGCAAGGTGATGTTGAGGGCAACCTAATTGAGCCACGCCCTGAAGAAGTTGTTGAGACAACTGCCCCATCGACTGAACACTTAAAAGAAATAGCCAAGTCTCAAGTGCCAGCTGACCCCACTATTCACGATTCAGCTAGTGAGCCAGCTGAGGGGAAAACTAAACACACTACAGCCGGGTTGGAGGAGGTTGTAGGAGACCTTGACAAATTGAAGCTAGGAGGCGATGGTGAGACTCAAACAGAACAGCAGAGTGAGACTAACGAAGCTTTGACAACTGAGGTTGTCTCAGATGAGGTTCCAACTGCACTGAAGGCCAATGAAGTTGCTCAAACAGCTGAGGCACAGGATGGACAGAGGAGGGTTGTGGCAGTTGAGACTGCTGGTCTTGAAAGTGCAATCCCTGAGGTTGAGACCTCTAAGGATGCCAATGTCCAAGACCCTAATGCAGCTGAGTCTGCAAAAGGGAATGTTGAAGGCCTTGCAGCGGTTGAGATTGCTGCCAAGGTAGCTGAACGCCCCCAGGAGGTTGAGACTTCCAAGGGTGTAATATAAGAAAAAGGGAAATTGTCTGAATCCATTCCTAATTCGCCAGCATCCGAGTCAACAGATTTGGAAGAGATAGAAGCTTTGCATGACTCCGATGATGATATGCAACTAGATTTCATTGACTTAGAGAATGAAGTTGAGTCAGCCCCAATCGATCCAGCTAAAAAGGAACTGGACGCAAGAATGAAGGAGGCCCGTGCTAAGGTTGCCTCTAAGAAGTTTATTTTGGTTGATGGCCCACCCCCTTTGGTGCCATCACCAGCCTGTACGTTGCTAAGGCAATTGAGGCTCAACAAACTCAACAGGAAGACACAACTGGAGCTAGTGAAGCTGTTAAGATAGTTGAGGTCCACTCAACTCAGCAGGTTTCCACAGCTGCGACTGCCGATGAAGCTTCCACAGCCGAGGCACAAAGAGTTGCTTGCCATGGAAAGGAGAGTAGGGCTCCCAAAGGAGGAGTGGGACCCTCTTCATTACCTATTGGCCTATACGAAGATGAATTTCCTTATGTTGATGAAGTTTCCTTGGAAGATAACTCTGATAAAGAACATGCCCGATACAAAGTTGATATCAGTCCAGAAGAATTCCAAGCTCCAAACGACTTAAGAGTGGTTCCGTTTGGATTCGACTTCGACTCTTTTCTGCCAGAGGATAAGTCTCCTAAAGAAGCTGATTTCAGAAAAGCCTTTAGAGCAATGTGCGCTGAGATGGAGACCATGGAACACAACTTTGTTGCACTCAACCAGAAGATTGACAACCACAATGAAACAATATCCGGCGATATACGAGGAGCAGTGTTGCGGATTCGTGAGTGGACAACACAAATAAAGGCACTTAGAAGGGAGTAGGTTCGCTACTTCAGAACACTATTTGCCAAACTAGTGGTTTGGTGTGGTGAACAAGCCCAATTCCAGCAGAGACAGAGGGATAACATCAATAGAATGGAGATGACTCACACGAATGACCTGGAGTTGCTCAGACTTCAATTCAAGCAGGATTTGCAGAATATGGAAAGCACTCTGCGTGCTGAGATGATTGAAATGAAGGCAGAGGTGCATATTCTATGATCCGAACAAAGGGCAGCACACTCTGCCACTCATGATAAACTCGACTGTCTACTCCAAATCTTCCTAAAGTTGGTACTAATGATACCAAAAAGGGGGAAAGGAAGTAGAAGCAAGGGGGAAAGTGGAAGTAAGGGAGAAGAATCTTCAAAAACGACCCCAACCCCTTTAAAATCGTGCTTAAAAGTTATATTGGCTCATCTACCAGCTCTCTTATCTCTCAGCTGCCAAATGAGTTGTCAACTGATGAAGAAGCTGAATTGGCACTCCAAAAATCTCGTGTTGAAATTGATGAACTTGAAAGAAGGCAGCATGGAAGAATAGAAAATCTCAAAGCCAAATTCCAAGGTCCGTCAGCAGGGAAGCTCCCAGACTCGACTGAAGGATTCGTTCCCCAAGCAGGCTTAGAGCCAAGGTCACTTCCAAGTCGGAATGATTCTTGAAAATGAGTGGGACTTGTACTGGGAAAAATGGTTGGAAGTTGTTCAAATGGCCGAGAGGCAGCATACTCAGTCTAGCTGTCAATTGTCTTCAAGGGCTCAGCCCAGTCAACAAGTTTCCAGAAGAGCTGACTCTGGTAGAGAAAAAGGAAGGTCTGGTGGAAGAGGCAGATATACTCCACCAAGAAGACCTAAGGACACGTTATATGTTGATCCCCTTAAAAATATCGCTTATATTGGTTGGGCTTTAGAGAATTGGATAATAAAGAAGCTGCCAGGCGTAATGAAGAGCTTGCTAGAAATGATGAAAAAGACAACACCAGGCATGATAGAGAATATGAAGAGAGGATGAGACAAGGATCAAATTCAGAATACGAATTATGTAAGGAAGAAGAGGAAGGAGGCTGAAGACAGGAGGAGGAAAGAATAAGAAGAAGAGGAAAGGAAAAAGAAAGCAGAGGCGCTAAAGGCTGCTGCAAACAATTTTGTTGTATTTTTACACGACTGTAAATACACAAAAGAAATTGTAAGTACTTCATATATTGTTTGTACATTGTAATACTTTGTAAAGTACAAAATGATGTGATCAATAAAATGACACACTTAAACAATCATTCTTCTCTTAAGCACTTTGTACATTGGAATTTTATTTTAAGTTTTGGCATCATCAAAAAAGGGAAAATTGTTGGGAAATTTATTGTATAGAATTTAATGCTGCTATGAAAAACTTAGATTAGGAAGTTGGCACCCTATTTTCACTGTAAATTCAACTATGTAATAGATAGGACCTATGAGCTGAGTCAAAGTAGCCAAGTTGAAGATTGCAGAAGTTGACTGAGGGGAAACTGAAGAATCAACAGAGTTCCAGTTGAGTATCAAAGAGAGGTCTTAGTCAAGTACCAAAAAGCCGAGTGCGTCAGCAGACTAACAACTAAATCGAGGAGAAGATTCAAAGAAAGGGTTAAAGCAGCCGATGAGATCAAATCAACTAACAAGGAACCGTTGCACAAAAATTAAGGAGGATACTTATTTTAATAATAAGTACATGCTACAACTACACTAAAGGCTTCAACACCAAGGCGTGCGAATATACTAAGCCTATGGGAACACACTAACCTGTCAGTGGGAAAAAGGTGCAGAAAACAATAAACAAAGAAGGCACCCATCACTTGTTGTTCATCGAGACCTGCCAACACTCAAAAAGTAAAGATTAGATTAATGTCTACCTCTTCAACGAACATTTTTCTAATCCTTATTATAAAAGGCTGAGGACATTCAAATTCAAAAGAGAGAGCAGTGACACAACAGAGCAAACAAGTAATTTGAGAAAAGATAAAACGAGCCAAACACTCTCAAGCAATACACTCAATCCTCAAGCCTAAAATTTCGAAGGATATCTATCCAACACACACAGAAAAGGAAGAAATACTTCAACCAGTTGACGAGGAAAAGTTTTTAAAAATCAAAGGGGTCTACACATCTGTGAAGTGAAGGAAGTGTAGAGAGGTTCAAGCTAGAACCTACTTTAAACTTGTTAAAGGGTTGTGTGATCAAATCCAAAAGTTTGAAGGAACTGAAGTAGTTTGGCAGCTGCCTTACGAAGAAGCTGGGTCCCAGGAGTGAAGCCAGCTGTGTGATCAATGCTTGCTCGGACTGAGTCCCAGAAGTAGTGTCAGTTGTGTGATCAAGACGTACTTGGACTGTACCATCCATATTGTAACAGCTATTGCATTAGTGGATTACCTCCAGGAGTTGGAGAAGAGTGGAGTAGAGGAATTACCCCATTCTCGAACAACTATAAAATTGTTTTGTGTCTATTTACTTTCAACATTTATTTCTTGCATATTATAACCCTGCTTATTGATAAATTATCTAAGTCAACTGATAATAACTTAACTAAAACAAGTGTTGTAAAGCATATTTCAACATAAGGGTGCAAGACTTCCGCTATAAAACCAAGTTAGTTGTATTTTTAAAAGAGCTCACTTCACTCAGCTGAGTTATTTTATCAACATCCCAGTCGAGTCTGTTGAGTGGTTAACTCTACTGTTGAGGTTGAACTAAGTTGTCCCTCAAGGACTTAGCTTCTTGTGTTAAAACTCTAATTTAAGATCAAAAATCGAAAATTGGTTAAGTCTATTTAACCCTGCCCCCTTCTAGACTTAGCACAAATACCCCTTAGGACCTACAAATTTTATTACTTTTTTAGTAATGTAATTTAAGCGGAAAAATATCTATGTTACTATTCCTAAAATAGTTCATTTTTATATATTTATATGTGTGTATATATATAATGGGACTCACTCCACTTTGATATTGTATCTTGTGGATATCTTTATTTCGAGACCCACCTTGTATTTTGATCACCTTGTAATATTTTTTGTGTGTTGGAGTCTTCTAGTATATTTTGAAGTGCATATAACAAATGATATAATTTTATCTTCTAGTGTTTATGAAGAGCAAAAAGTCTTGTCCTCTAACAAGTGTTGCTATGTCTTGTTCTTTTTAACAAGTAAAAGCTTTCTTTTATCGTATTCTATTTTTTTTTATCTCTACCAGATTTCTTACCAAACATGTCCGACAAACAAACTTCAATTAATGATTTATGCGGTTGAATGCAACTGTTTGAAGAGGAGGAAGGAGGAGTGTGTATTGAGGATCCTGATGATGTTGTGCAGAATCAAGAAATTCATTGGTGTTTAGTTGGTCGTTTCTTGACGGACTGTCAGATTAACTTCTCGGTTATGAAGAACACTTTGGCTTCGATTTGGCATCCGATTAAAGGAGTTTTTATTAGGGATTTAGGACCTAATCTCTTCTTATTCCAATTCTTTTACGAGTTGGACATTTATCCTGTTCAATCTAATGGTCCTTGAACGTTTGATAACTCTCTTTTGATCACAAAAAGACTGAAGGTGGGGGAACAACCCACCAAAACTCAGTTGTTCCTTACGAAAATATGGGTTCGGGTATATGACGTCCCTTTTGGTTTTATGACGGAGAAAGTTGGGAAGTGTATTGGAAATTTCATTAGGATTTTCGTAGATGCTAATCAATATAGTTTTAACGGTGTTTGACAAAACTATATGAGAATTCGTGTAGTGGTTGACGTTCGTGTCACGATTAAGCGATGTTTGAAACTTTAAAAAACCCGATGGTGATTGGGTTTGGGTTAACTTCAAATATGAAAAACTTCCGACATTTTGTTTTTACTACGGATTATTGGGTCATTCGGAAAAATTTATTGAAAAGTTTTTTAATGACCCCTCAATCAAGGAGGATCGAGCACATGGAGCCTGGCTTCGGGTGCCTTCCTGGAAAAATCAAAATATTGCTAGTTCACAATGGCTCCGATCGTCTTTTCCGGCGAAGAATTCCGGTTTCCAACATGAAGTAAATGATGGTTATTCTTCGAAAAATGCAACTGCTATTCAGGGGCCTATAATTTCGGAACATGGCTCAAAAGCTAAAGGAAAGTGTGGAGATCATGGGGCAGTTACGACGGAGGACATTGGGGAAACGGTTTTGCATGGCAAAGATTTGGTCTTATCTTCCACTTTAGTTACTGATTTAAATTCTTTTGGAGTGGGAAAAGGTAAGGAACTGGTCAAATGTGATAATAAACGCATGCGTGTTGAAGTTCTTAATAAAACTGATTTGGAAAGTTTGGATAAGAGGCCTAGTTCTAGTGGACTAGAGACGGGCATTTGTGTAGTGGACACGAACCAAAAAAAACTTGGAAACGGTGGGCTCTGGTTTCCAGGCTCACCGAGAATTATGAGTACTTAAGGCGTCATGGACTTAGCAATCCACGGACAGTTCTAGTCTTATTGGACTTAGTCCAATTGAAAAGGCCATCTTTTGTTTTTCATATGGAAACTATGATTCATAAAAATAAACTGGAGAATATCAGAACAAAGTTACGGTTTGAAGGTCTATTTGTTGTTAGCAGTGAAGGACACAGTGGTGGAATCGCTTTGTTGTGGAGAAAGCAGCACATGGGAGAACTAGTTAGCTTCTCCTCCAACCATATTGACATTATTGTGCGCATGGAGAATCACCCTATATACCGTCTCACATGTTTCTATGGATATCCAGAAAGGACAAGAAGACGTCAATCATGGAATTTTCTTCGTCAATTATCTTCTCAATCAACGCTCCCCTGGTGTTGTATCGGTGATTTTAACGATCTCCTCTCACCCTCAGAAAAAAGAGAAAATATCGAACACCCTCCATGGCTTCTTTTGGGCTTTCGATCTGCTATAGATGATTGTGGCCTCGTCGATTTAGGGATGTTGGGATATCAGTTTACGTGGGAAAGAGGGAGAGGAACTCTTCATTGGGTGGAAGAACGATTAGATAGGGGTCTAGCTAGCCAAAGTTGGCTTGCAAATTTCCCTTTTGGTAAAGTGTGGAATATTGAAGCATCTATGTTAGATCATTCCCCTATTTTTTTGGAGTTGGGCAAACAATTTTGGATTAAAAAAGTGCGTAGATTTCGATTTGAGAATGTGTGGCTTAGGGAAAAAGAATGTAAGGAGATTGTAGTGAGCGGATGGAATAAAGGGATTGAAGGAAATCTTTTGGGTAAAATTGAAGCTTGCGGTTCTGATCTATTCGAGTGGGGTGAAATCTTAAGGAATTCATTCCAAAGTAGAATTAAGGAAACAATAAACAAGATGCGTATTTTCCGTGGAGGACGAGACACTCAATCTATCGAATAATTTCAAAGAGCGCGAAATTAGTATAATATTCTACTAGCCCAACAAGAGGATTTTTGGAAGCAGCGAGCTAAATTATTTTGGCTTAAAGGAGGAGATGCAAATTCAAAATACTTTCATGCAGTGGCTTCTACGAGGAAGAGACACAATACGTTAACCCAACTTAAAGATGAAAATGATGCATGGCTTACCTAGGATGATGGCTTAGGTCACCATATTGTAAACCATTTTGTGGGCATATTTTCTTCTACAAGTTGCGTATATGATTCCATTATTGAGAGTGTTCAACCTAAAGTTTCAGGAGCTCAAATATGTAATTGTTAGCTAATTTCACAAAGATGGAAATTAAGGAGACATTATTTTCTATGCACCCGTATAAATCACCGGGGCCAGACGGAATGAACCCGCATTCTTTCAGAGATTTTGGGATGTCACTTGGGTAGATGTAATCTCATCTTGTCTTTTCTTCATAATTTCTTGTTTGTTTCCGGTAGGTTTAATGATATGAATATTGTTCTCATTCCTAAAAAGAACAATCCCGAATTTGTGTCGGATTTAAGGCCAATTGGCCTACATAATGTGGCGTACAAAATCATCTCCAAGGAATTGGCTAATCAATTGAAAAAAGCCCTTCCGAGAGTAATTTCAGAATTTCAAAGTGCGTTTGTGCCTAAGAGATTGATTTCGGATAATACTATGATTCGAAATTAATCATGCTTTTAAACGAAAGCGACAGGGGAAAAATGGAGTGGCGGCTCTTAAGATAGATATGTGTAAGGCATATGATCGCATTGAATGGGCTTACCTTAAGGCGATGCTATTGAAACTTGCCTTCCATTCACGGTGGGTTGAACTCATGATGCTATGTGTTTCAACTGTGAGATATAAAATTATTCATGGGGATTTGAATCGGATTTGTTCATTCTGGAACGTGGCTTACGTCAAGGTGATCCTTTATCACTGTACCTGTTCATCCTTTGTGCGGAGGGATTATCGGCTATTATTTAGAAGTATGAGCAAAGAGGTTGGATATATGGTTGTCAAATTGCTATAAGTGCTCCTCCGATATCTCATTTATTCTTCACGGATGATAGTTTTCTTTTCTTCAGAGCAACACGATAGGAATGCGCAAGAATTCAGACGTGTTTGGATTTATATGCTCAAGCTTCAGGTCAAGTGATAAATTTTCAGAAATCAGCCATTTCTTTTAGTAAGAATACGGGAGGCGAAGAGATCGATCATATCTACAGTATGTTGAATGTTCCCCAGACAGAAAATCATGGTAAGTATCTTGGACTCCCCTCTTTGATTGGTCATAGTAAAAAATAGATTTTTGTTTATATCAAAGAGAAGGTGTGGAGTAGGATACAGGGATGGAGACGAATGCTATTATCACGGGCAGGTAAGGAAATACTTCTAAAAACAATTGCACAAGCCGTGCCTATTTATGCTATGAGTATATTCCTGTTACCTTTAGAGTTATGTTCTGAAATTGAAAGGATGATGAATTCCTTTTGGTGGGGAAAAAGAGATAACCCAACTAAAGGCATTAATTGGATGGCCTTGGGAAAAACTCTGTGTTCACAAAAGTAAGGGTGGGTTGAGTTTCAAAAGATTGAATGATTTTAACCTGGCTTTGTTGGGAAAACAAGTTTGGAGATTGCTTTCTGAACTAGACTCACTTGCTGCTCAGATTATGAAGGCTAAATATTTCCCTGCAAGTGATTTGGTTCGAGCTCATCTTGGATCAAATCCTAGTTATGTTTGGAGGTGCATCATAGCCGCATGAGATATGGTGATAAACAATTGCAGAAAGAATAGAAGGTGGGAGATGGCACACAAATCTCTGTTTGGAGTAGTGATCTTTGGCTTCAGATAAAAATGCATTTGTTTCTATGCTGCCTATAAATATGGGGCAGATTTCAGTTAATAATCTTCTAAAAACTGATTCTTTGGATTGGGATGTGGATATCATAAGGGATCTTTTCAATGAAGAGATCAAAATCTTATTCCTAGCATCCCTCTTAGCGAAGGACATACAGGAGATAGATCGCTTTGGACTGGGAACACCAAAGGAGATTATACACTTAAATCGGGCTACCAAGTTTTGTGTGAAGATTCAACAATATATTATGACTTCTCTCAGCTGTTTGAATGGAAGAGTTTTTGGAGAATCAAGGTACCTACAAAGGTTAAAAATCTAGTATGGAGACAATGCGCTGCCAACTAATCAGAGGCTTATATCAAGATGAAATTGGGTATAGGGATGGAAATTTTGACCCGACCCGTGGGTACCCGCCCTAGCCCGCCCCTTTTGGGTCACCCCGCCCCGTGACCCGGGGTGGGCGGGGCGGGTCTGGGTCTCGCTTCCGCCCCGCCTAGAATTTTTAGTTTAAAAATATATTTTATTATATATTTTTCATGTATAATATATATTATAATATAATTTTTATGTATTCTTATAATATATTTAATATTTATAATTTGATAAGAATAAATTTTGTAAATAATATTTTATAAATGTATATTTTTTCAATTTATTTCATTTTTTAATTTAATTTAATTTGAAACAGGGCAGAACGGGTCGACTCGCCCTGCGACCCGTGGCGGGTCGACCCGCCCCGTTCTAGGCACGGGGCGGGTCTGGGTCCTGGCCGACCCGCCCCATTGCCATCTCTATTTAGGTATCAGCTTTGTGTCATGTTTGTAACCTTGGAAATGAAACTCTTTCCCATGCCTTTTTCCACTGTTCATTTGCTAAGAAATCTTTGGGAGTTCTTTGTCATTTTTTCGATTTTCACCGCCATCGAGTCGTTTTTGTCCTGTCTTAATATGGTTTGGAAAAATATTTCTAATGACCATAAACATCAGGTGGTGATGGTGCTTTGGTCTTTATGGAAGAATAGAAATGACATTGTTTGGAATCAGAGTTTTAAGACCCCTGTTCAGGTGCTTAATTTAGCTAATTCCATGCTATTCCAATGGGAAGTGGCTCTAGTGACTGAGGTTGGGGATTGTCTTATTAATCCTACAGATGGGGCTGGAAAATGACAGCAACCTGATCGAGGGAGGATCAAATGAAATATAGATGCGGCTCTTTTTGTTGCATCAGGAAAGATTGGTTATGGTGGCATCCTTCATGACTCCAACGACAAGCTCTTAACTGCAATCCAAGGAAGCATGAACGGACCATTAATACCAGAGGTTGCGGAGGCCCTAGGCTTAAGGGAGGTCCTTAGTTGGTTGAAAAAGGAATGGGCTAGCTCACAAATTGTCCTGGAATCTGATTCACTCACAGTCATTAAAGCATTAAGAAGAGAATCTGCAGATATATCTTATTTTGCTGACTTAATGCATGAATGTAGAAACAACCTTGTTCAATTACAAAAAGTGAATTGTATTTTTGTTAGGAGATCAGCGAATATTGTTGCCCACGTGTTAGCTAGAGCAACAAATTCTACGTCTGATGTCGTAGAGTGGAGAGATGATCCTCCCCTCTTTATCTGTAATGAATTGCAGTTCGATCTGCTTAACTTATGAAATTATTCCAATTGGTGTTCAAAAACAATATATATATATATATAGGGAAAGGATCATATAAGACCATAGCCTTAGGTGAGACCGTAGGAACACATCTACACCATTAAAAAAATAAAAAGCCAAGATCTAGCAAATTTTTATAGCATTGAAAAATAAGGGAAAAAACGTCCAGGGGTATAATTGGCAACACAGAATTACCCCAACAATAACTGCCAAGATATTTATTGCTAATTATAAGGAATGTAATCTATTTTTGATCACGTTCCTACAATCACGCACACACACCCTTCTTCTACTCTCCATGCAAAAACCCTGCAGAAACTGGAAAACTCTTGCATACAAGTTTATCATTATGTGCATATTTAGATAGAATACATATATTGCATATATAGGTTTGTTTGTGTGTATAAGTAGAACAAAACAAGTGAATTTTGAAACGGTGTACCAAATATCTACGTAATTTTAAACCAACAATTCCATGACAAACAGTTATTTAATGTGTGATTATTGCAAATTTCATATTGGATTCCGTAATGCATGTGGAATACATTTTTTTCATTTATACCCTGCACATTAAAAAATTATGTTATGTATACATATCATTACAAGTTTGCATATTTATTATGTACATTCTGTATTACATTATAATGTACAATTGTAATGGCCAAAACATGCAGACAACATAATTAATGTTGGGTAAGAGCTCGAAATCTCACCGGGCATTTATGCATATTACAAAATTATGTTTTGTATACATATCATTAAAAGTTTGCATATTTAGTATGTACATTCTGTATTACATTATAGTGTACAATTGTAATGGCCAAAACATGAAGCAGACAACAGAATTAATGTTGGACAATTCTCCCCCCATTAACAGTTAATTTATCACTCCTATGCTTCTTCGCATTCACTTTTACCACCCTCTGATTGCCACCATCACCACTATCAACTTGCCTTTTTGTTGTTTATTTGCCATAGATGTAAAATCCAACACCTAGCTTAAAAAATCACAAAAAATCAAAAAACAAAATGTTAAAAACAGTCTGCATAGATAGCATCAACAAAGTACATATTTCCGCATCATTATATAGCATATTTTCTGCATATTTTATCTATTATATTAAGCATATTTTGTAACGCCCCGATTTTTCTAACTTTAAGATAGATATATAATAAGACCATGATCCATGAAAATTGACTTAATAAAAGGAAATATTGAATAAACTTTCTCATACTTGCATAATAATGGCTAAAAATCAAAATCTCGAAGTACAGCGACATTAAAAAATTCTAAATAAACTAGTTTGACTCTAAAAAAAATGGAAGAAATAATAAAATAACATCTGGCATCCACATCCACCGCCTCATGCCTTCGCCAAGCTCCTAAACCTGGAAAATATTTTTAAACGTGGGATGAGCTTTCAACTCGCTCAGTGGGAAAAACAATTCATCCAAAATAAATACGCATGAAAATTATCAATGCATCAATCACACACATGTAATATTCTGTTCTGGAGTACCATATGGTACGTAGCCCGAAGGCTATTCTGTTTCTGGAAGCCCGTAGGCCATTCTGATTCTGGTAGCCCGAAGGCCATTCTGGTTCTGGGACATGCATCATGCTTCACTAATAATTTAACATACAATTTATAAAAGACAAATAGAAATTCCCACCTCGATATGCAGTTAATAAACGCGAAAAGCAACAGTTTGAATCCTAGGGCTCGTGGTCTCCGTATCCTACAAATAAATAAATAAAACCCTAATTACCGCTTTGGAATCTGATAACTGAGAAGGAATTGAAATTGAAATAAGGAATATTGGATATGAATTGATAAAAATCTGCTAAAACATGGCTAAGAATCCTAAGGTCCCACCAAACACCTTTGTCCCCTGATTTTAATTTTAAAAAAAACACTTTACAAACCAAAACAAAAATAACCCATTACCCATCGGCCCCCTCCCTCAAATACAATTTGAAACAAATCCCTAAACCTCTCCATTGGAAAACAATTTCAAAGACCAAGTTGCAGGCTAAAATACGAATCCTCAAATTCACTATAACAAAAGCCCCTCTCTCTCTCTCTCTCTCTCTGCTCTGTTTCTTCTCTCTCTCTAGTCTCTCGACTCTCTCATCTCACACCCTGCACAGACCGTCGCCGACGAGATTACAAAATTTCTGGACGGAAAGAGTGGGCTGGAGTGTATTTGGGTTTGTGAAGGACGTCGGTTTCGTGTTTTTTTTTTTTTTTTTTTTTTCCGGCAGGGGTTTATGGATGGAGGTTGGGCTTGGCTTACGTGAAGCGGGTTTCATGGAATGTTGATGGCGGATTCTAGTATCCCGACGATGTGGTGGCGGTGATTGGGGAGGAAAAAGGAAAAGAAATGAAAACTAAATACGTGATTCTTACTTGGATTTCTAGAGATAAAACTCTGAATAGTTTTGATGAAAAGAATTTTGTATACAAAGGATCTTATTTATCTTTGTGTATCGATCTAATGATTCAAAAATTCTAATCCAATCAATCGGAGTCTAATCTTAATCCCAAAATAAATGAATTCTAAGGCACAAGGAGACTCTAGAAGCCTAGAATTCTAAAACACATAGAATTGTGAAAGATAAATAATTCTAAAATAACAAATCACAAAATAATAATACTAAAATGCTAAATCATTTTAATGATATCATTTGTACTAATATCTCATGAAAACAATATATACATCACCCCTCTTATTAAAAATTTCGTCCTATTACATCCTACCCTCTAAGGATTAAAACGCCAAACGTATTCGCGCTTTTTAAAAATTTCTTTCCTTTCCTGGATTCGGCACCGGAGTAGTGCAAGTGTAAGATACATGTCCTGGCACCTTGCAACGATAACATTTATCCTGGCCAAGCAAACATTCTCCAATATGGTTTCTCCCACAATTTGAGCATAATGGTTTACTAGTATGTATATTTGACCCCATTTTTTCCTCTTCTTTTCCCTGCTCGTTTGGTTTCTTATTTCTGTCATCGCTCTGGTTCGATCCCTGCCACTTCCTTTTACTTGTAAATTCTGCTTGCTTGACTGGCGACTATCCCTTGTGCACACTTAACGGTCTCTGTATATGTTAAATCTCCATGGCTTGTGAGAATGTGACATATTCCTACTCGTAATCCTCCCAAGAACCTTTGAGCTTTCTTCAAATCACTATTTATCAAATGCGCTGCAAATCGGCTCAACTGATTAAATTTTCTTTCATACTCTACCACTGTCATTCCTCCTTGCGTGAGATCTAAGAACTCACGTTCCATCTGATCACGGTTAAATCGCGGATAGTATTGCTCTGTTATTATCTCTTTGAAATCTCCCCATGTCATTGCATTGCGTTCTTCTTCAGGCCTCGTTCGCCAGTATCCTTCCCACCAACGGTCAGCATCTTCCACTAGTTGGTATTCCGCACAAATAACTCTTTGTGCATCAGTGCACCCTATGAGTTTAAAGGTTCGTTCCAATGTTCCAAACCAATCCTCGACATATCCATATTCGTGTCGTCCGTTGAATGTTGGCGGAGAATAACGATGGAACTGCTCTACCACCAGGGCTTGGTTGTTTGTTGCCATGTTGTCATTGTTCAAGTTCTCCCTAGCTTGTTCCCTAACATCAGCTTGATTCCTCGCGTTAATTGGGTTACCCTCATTGTTTCTAGCAGCAGCTTGGGTTCGTGGTCTACGTCCTCGAAACATTTTCCTATAGTCCAGTATAATATTAATCTCTGTAAACGTTTGCCCACGCTATCATATGACTAATAATCTTTGTAACTCTTCTGTAGGGCTTAGCATACGATCATTTCAAAGTAACGTCTTTCTAGATACATACCGTGCAATCAACAATTATATAATCATTCTTACCAATAAATCTTATAATTCACTATGCTTTATAACATATAACATGGTTCTCGTGAAATCTAACATATCACATAAGCATATTGTCAAATAAACATGAATATAACATGACAAGAAAGTGTAAATCTGTTTCTATTTCTAACATGACATGTAAGCATGAAATCATGAAATAACATATCAAGGATAAAATACAAAGCATACCTTGTCGGAGTCGGCTCGGCATGGCGGAGGTGGATAACGGTAGACATATTTCTTACAAAAAGTTTGACTATCCTTTATATATATAATTTATATTATACTAGCAAGTCTACAGAACCGTAGACCTTCTCTGATACCACTTGTAACACCCCGATTTTTCTAACTTTAAGATAAATATATAATAAGACCATGATCCATGAAAACTGACCTAATAAAAGGAAATATTGAATAAAATTTCTCATACTTGCATAATAATGGCTAAAAATCAAAATCTCGAAGTACGACAACATTAAAAAATTCTAAATAAACTAGTTTGACTCCTCAAATAAAGTATTTGACTCTTAAAAAAACGGAAGAAATAATAAAATAACTTCTGGCATCCACATCCACCGCCTCATGCCTTCGCCAAGCTCCTTAACATGAAAAATATTTTTAAACGTGGGATGAGCTTTCAACTCGCTCAGTGGGAAAAACAATTCATCCAAAATAAATACGCATGAAAATTATCAATGCATCAATCACACATGTAATATTCTGTTCTGGAGTACCATATGGTACGTAGCCCGAAGGCCATTCTGATTCTGGTAGCTTGTAGGCCATTCTGATTCTGGTAGCCCGAAGGCCATTCTGGTTCTGGGACATGCATCATGCTTCACGAATAATTTAACATACAATTTATAAAAGACAAATAGAAATTCCCACCTCGATATGCAGTTAATAAACGCGAAAAGCAACAGTTTGAATCCTAGGGCTCGTGGTCTCCGTATCCTACAAATAAATAAATAAAACCCTAATTATCGCTTTGGAATCTGATAACTGAGATGGAACTGAAATTGAAATAAGGAATATTGGATATGAATTGATAAAAATCTGCTAAAAGGCTTGTAATTGACTTGGTTGGGTAAACATGGCTAAGAATCCTAAGGTCCCACCAAACACTTTTGTCCCCTGATTTCAATTTTAAAAAAAACACTTTACAAACCAAAACAAAAATAACCCATTACCCATCGACCCCCTCCTCAAATACAATTTGAAACAAATCCCTAAACCTCTCCATTGGAAAACAATTTCAAAGACCAAGTTGCAGGCTAAAATACAAATCCTCAAATTCACTATAACAAAAAGCCCCTTCTCTCTCGTCCTCTCTCTCTCTCTCTCTCTGCTCTGTTTCTTCTCTCTCTCTCTAGTCTCTCGACTCTCTCATCTCACACCCCGCACAGACCGTCGCCGACGAGACTACAAAATTTCTGGACGGAAAGGGTGGGCTGGAGTGTATTTGGGTTTGTGAAGGATGTGGGTTTCTGTGTTTTCTTTTTTCTTTTTTTTTCCGGCAGGGGATTACTGACGGAGGTTGGGCTGGGCTTACGTGAAGCGGGTTTCATGGAATGTTGATGGCAGATTCGGGTATCCCGACGATGTGGTGGCGGTGATTGGGGAGGGAGAAAGGTAAAGAAAAGAAAATTAAATACGTGATTCTTACTTGGATTTCTAGAGATAAAACTCTGAATAGTTTTGATGAAAATAATTTTGTATACAAAGGATCTTATTTATACTGCGTATCGATCTAATGATTCAAAAATTCTAATCCAATCGGGAGTCTAATCTTAATCCCAAAATAAATGAATTCTAAGGCACAAGGAGACTCTAGAGGCCTATAATTCTAAAACACATAGAATTGTGAAAGATAAATAATTCTAAAAAAACAAATCACAAAATAATAATACTAAAATGCTAAATAATTTTAATGATATCATTAATACTAATATCTCATGAAACAAAATATACCGGGTATTACATACTTATTCTAGAACATCTGCATAATTGATATACATTCGACAACTACTATATATAAAAAAATAAACATTTAACTAAATATACAACAAACGGACATCAAATATGCAAGCAAAAATATAATCACTCAAAAACAATAAAAGGATTGTAACTAACATGCAATATTTACAAAAATGCAGAATATCATATCTAAATATGCAAGAAAACTATAATGACTATTCATGCACCTGAATAGGTGAAAATAAAAAACACAAAAACATATATTTAGGAAAATTGCAGAATATTTTCTCTAAATATACAAAAATAATATAATAACTATGCATTCACCTGACTAAGTGAAAAAATCAAAAACACAAAAACTAAAATAAAAGGATATCCTGTGCGCACAGTTAAATCTAAGAGGTAACGCAGACAAAATGCTGCAAAAATCGACAAAATAAGTTCAACACAAACAAAACAAAGTCCCTCCAAAGCATATATAACAACACATTAACAAGGGATCAACCTTGTGCTCCAGTGGTTGAAAGGTGTGTTGTAAGGGCGAATGACCTGGGTTCGATCTCATATGAGTGCATGTGTCCCCTCCCTAAATTCCCCCCATTGTACTAAAAAGAAAAACACTTTAACAAAAAATATTAAAATGAAACCAACAAATAAACTACACATTAAACCAAAATAGCGTTCCATTCAATAGTTTTTTGAAAACAAATACTATTTTTGACTCGAAACTTCAAAAAATCTAGAAGAGAAAATACAAGCATACCTTCGATTTTAAGAACAAGATAATCGAGCCCTTACTCAACCAACTCCTTGCTTAAAAGTGTCAAAAATCCACTTCAAAAATATAGAAGAAAAAAAAATTGTATTCACTGGCGGGAGAAATAAAAACCACCTAATCTTTCGAATCCTTGTTACGGAGTCGATAAATTATACGTCCCCTGGTTGAATCATAACGACTTACTTCAATTTTGACTTTATCTCCCGGCAATATCCGTATAAAACTACGTCGGATCTTTCCTGAAACATAACCTAGAATCAGATCTTCATTATCTAGCTGAACTCGGAACATGCCGTTGGGAAGCGATTCCGTAATTAAACCTTCATGAATCCATTTTTGTTCTTTCATTCCAGGCCAAGCCCCCTTGAAGTATCAACTAAGGGAGGATAAACGATATTAGACAACTCATTCTCTTTCTTTTTTTTTTTTACAAATAGGAAGAGAAGAAGAAGGGTTTCGAATGAGAGGAAAAAAGGGAGAAAAAAAAGTAGCGGAAAAAAGTTCATATTGGAAGAGAAGTACTGATCGACGTGAATGTTGATACAATCTTCCTTCCCCAAATCTTGGTAACTTTTTTTTTTTTGTCGAACAATAGTATTTTATTATAACAACTCAAAAACTCAAATTACAACAACTACAATCGTAGCCAACGGGCAAGAGCCGACAAGACTAACTAAAAAAGCGAGCGGGGAATTGGTAAGACCAATTGATTCACATGGACTAAAAAAACTACCACCCCAAACTAAAAACACTCCACGTTGGGAGACTTCAAAGACTCCTTAATGGAGATCGTAACACACTAAAAAAATCGAAAGGGCACGAACAACCACTACATACTGCAAAACAGAAAAAACTTATCCGCCTAAGAGCTTCGCAAATCAATCGGGAAAAAAAAATACAAACAAAATAAGAAAACAACTATAGCTAAAAAATGAGAGAAAAAATACAAAGAAATAGAAAAAATGCCTCTCCCTCTCCCAAATCTACTGTCGCAACCCATCGTCTACTCAGCTCCGAAACACATCCGTGAAGCTCCAACCCACTTTCACCCTGGACCAAAAAAAATACACATCCATTGTTGGCCCTCCAATAGGAAGCATGGAGGGGATGGGGAGGGGAGGGGTGAGAGAGAAGAGGAGGAGCGGGTGAATGGGGAGGGAGAGAAGAGAAATAGGGTTAGTTTTTTTTTTTGTGTAGAGAGAAGGGGGAGAGAAAAAAAATAGAGAGAGAAAATGGGTTGGCAGATGTATCGACTTCATTTATGATCCCATGACCTCAAATCAAATCTCGGAACTGACATGGTAAGATTTTCTTGACCTTTATCATAAATGTTGAATTATATAAACACACTCCTTTAAAATTCAGGATATTAGGAAAAATACATAAATACCCTTACTATCCTAAAATAACTGAAAAATATCTAAACCATCCAAAAAATTAAATCAACAGATATATGTATATATATATATATATATATATAATTGGATAAAGTGATTTGTGGGGTCCAATGTAAAATTTTAATTTGAAAATAATAATTTATGTGGATGGGTGGTGATAGTGGGTCTCGTTTATGTAATCTATATATATATATATATAAAATTTTAATTTGAAAATAATAATTTGTGTGGATGGGTGGTGATATACGTTTATGTAATCTAATATATATATATATATATTACATAAACGAGACCCACTATCACCACCCATCCACATAAATTATTATTTTCAAATTAAAATTTTACATTGGACCCCACAAATCACTTTCTCCAATTATATATTATTTTTTTTCAACAATGTCACTTAAGTGTAGGTCATACCAATTACCTCTCATAGATATAAATTATGACAAAAGGGATCTACTATCACCGCATCCACATAAATTATTATTTTCAAATTAAAATTCAAATTGGGCCCCACCACTATCACTTTTATCCAATTCTATATTATGTTTTTAAAAATATACCTTAAATAGATCCCACCACTTACATCTCATACTAAACCAAAAATATTCTCAAATTTTCACTCTATAAATTCTTTATCAAAGTTTTTATAACCAAACATATTTCCACTTTTGCACAAATGCAAATTCCAACAAAAAATTTAAAAATTTGTCTGAATAGGGGATGCACAACCATTTTTTCTCATTGGCATGAAAACAATACAATCGTTTAGTTTCAAATTTATGAATCCATTATGTTCCTTTATCTCTGGTAGAGTACATTCAAGTTGGATCCCCTGTTTCAATTGGGTGTTTCTTGACCATTTCTATAATACAGACCTTTGCTATCATTTCTGTTATCACAGAGTTAGCTCTTCTAACTTGTACCACATTCTTAGCTTATCTCGAAAGGCTCTCACTTAATTTGCCTAAAAATAACTTTACAATAGTTTTATCATTCATTAAGATTGTGAAGAGTAAGCCAAATAACCTTGCAAGTTGAAATAGGCAGTAGGAGGAGCTGCCTTCTGTTGTTTCATTCCTTTTCCACCGAGTTCCTTCATAGTTGTTACCAGTTAGCTTACAAAACAGTCTAAACTTGAAAGATCCGAAGGAATCAACCCAAGAATTCTATGCTTGCAGATTGTGAGATGCTGCTACTCATCCACCATTTTCATCCATCTTAAAGTTCGCATCAGAGAAAGCTTAAACAACTTCCTGATTGATCTTATATCTAAACTATATTTTCTAATCCATTATACTTGAGTTATTTCTGCCAGCAAACTGTCATTTGTTTCAACTTAATTCATACTGTATTTCAGTCTTTTATGAGCAGAGCACATTGTCTTCAATTCATACCTTATTTCATCATAGTCTTCAGCAGCAGCTTCCTCTCCAATTTACTTGCCAACCATTAATGCTTGTATACTCGCTTAAAAGAATCAGTTTTTTTCTTCGAAAACAATTGCAGGATATGATCCTGCCAAGGTTGAAAAACGTTTTACAAGCATAAATTAGTATCCACAAGAAAACACTAGGATGTGCAAAACAAATATACAGAAAATTACTCCATTATTTCCTCTACAGAAAATGTCAAACCAGAAATAACTATTACGTCACACCCATCAACAGATTGTGATGAGAATAGAGTTCACAATTCCCATTTTATCTAAACAAACATCAATTTTAACCCTTCAAAAGTAACCCATTAAAGAAAATAAAAGAAAAAGGAGAATAAATCAACATAATAATACAGAAGCCGGAGTGATATTCATTGACATGTCGCCTGCACAGGTCATTCTCTATATATTTTGTACATTGATCAGACCTCAGTTCATGATTCAATGATATCCAATTGGGGCTGGAGCTTTGTTCAGTTCATGTCCCTGATAATGAATATCCTGCAGCAAAGACACACACAACACCTTCATTAGCACAAAAAGCCCTCAAAATATGTGTATCACATTAATATTTCACTTGATCAATCAAAGAAAAGTGCGACCATAATCGTTCCACATACCGATGCAAAGTGGTTGACATCGCGATGGTGAGCCTCGTCGGCTCTAACCACCATGACAACATCACGGAGTGTTGAGTTAGGCGGCAATCGCCAGTAATCTATAGCAATAGCGGGGGCCGGAACATTCTCAATGGTGCCCTTGTCCAGCTCTTTCAAGAACTCAGTGTAAGAGTGAATGGCCTCTTCTTCCAAGTAGCCCACAATCCGGTGAGCCATCTTTGGAGAAACGAGATAGGTTAAGAAATAGGCGTTAAAGAAAACGCCTTGGACCATGAAGACAAGGGCGCGTTCGTACCATCTGGGCTGAGACACCTCCATGAATGTCATGAGATGCATTCTCTCATTCTCAGCTTCTTCTAAAAGGGCTTTGATCCAACCACCGCTGTGCTCGAACCTCCGCAGGGACTTGCAGTGGAGCAGCATTCCACCTACCATGCCGGGGACGGCTGCCACTGTCTCAAGCATCATTGCACGGCATCCATACCTCCTCTGTAACAGATTGAGGAAAACGAAATCAGACTTAAAAAGTTGAGGATTTTAATGTGTAATACGATGTCATTATTATGTTTCAAATTTCATCAGTCAATTAACAATTTTAATGTGATATGACATAATTGAAGTGGTTTCTACAAAGTGCTAGTAGTGAAAATCACATTCTGATTACAAACCTTAATATTAATACGAAATACTAATTTGATAAATTAATCGAACTATTACATAATTTCCCAAGGCATAGGAAAAATAGGACATTCAGATCTAAATATAGAGATATACAAGAAAAAGTCAAGAGTCATAGCGATGAAGATATAGCTATTTTAGATGATATGTTCTTCGATGGATCAAAATTCAAGACAATTATTTGGACATTTAATTTTTTTTCTTCGAAATTTAACAATTAAAATTCAACAGTTTAGATCGGGTTAGGGAAAATATATTTCAAAAGAATAAATTCTCTGAATATTGAATCCAAAAATTTGTTCTTAGCAATATTAATTGGGTATGAGATATAAATTGACATATTATAAATTTTATTTCAAATGCTATATCAAAGTCGTAAAATTCAATCTTAGTTTTCATATTTTGTTATGGGACGTAGACTATATATTTATTCCTAATTAAGACGTATTTTTATCTGCCATCGGGTGCCTCGTAGTTTATATCAAATATAATTGCTAAAGCATAATAAATAAATGAATCTGTAGATGACAACAAATCAGGGAATAGATTTCTTGTTCAACTTTTTGTGCTCCATTTCTATTTCACTCCATTAGATGGTTAGATGGTGAACACGAATTTTTAATAAACAATAAACACGTGCTGTTGTTTTGATTTTTAGATGAAAAACATACACATGTGCACTTTGGACAGCTCGTTCAGATACAAGCCATTAACAAATTGCAATAACTAAATAATATAAAATTATTTTATTATTTATGACCTAATCCTTAATACTAACGGCTAACCTAAATTTAAACAAATTCTTCAAAAACCAAACAACTCCAAAAAAAAAAAAGAAAAAAGAAAAAAAAAAAGAATCACAGCCAATGATATTTCATACAACATATTTTACTTTTTCCCCTTCAAATCAAGGACATTATTCAGAGCTCGAATTAGGGGAGAGGGCCGAGAAGCCTAGTGCCTAGTGGTAGTATCTAATTAACCGTATGATAAAATACCTGAAAAAATATATCAGTGGGAAATCTAAGAGACTTGACGGTCCAATAGGCCACCTTGTCCAAAAATGTAACCGGGGCATGATGCTTCTTCAGATCAATCGACAGATCAGCCTTGTACGTCTCCCATGGCTTCATTCATTCATTCATATCCAAAAACCCAAAATTAATATTTTCTAAAATCACTAAAACCTTAAAAATAATAAACAATTCTCAAATATATATATAGAATAAAAGTTTTTTTTCCCCTTTGTGCGTGTGTGTTGGCTCTTACCCTGAAGCAGTTCCACCTCCATTCGGTGCCATCCTCTTTGGGACCTTTGCAGGCTCAACGCCCCAGTAACTCGCGACCGCCTTATTATGGTTCCCACCACCCCCAGAAGCGGCGCCTCCTGTTGATCCGCGCTTCTCCTCCTCCTCCTCCTCTCGGTGCTTCTCACCCAAAGCCACCGTACTGGAGACTCAGTGGCGGACGCAGGATTTCGACTTTGGGGGGGCGGAAAACGGACCGAGTTTATAAATTTATACTATGTAAAAATTTTTTTCCATATACTAACTGTTGGGTATCGACCCCGCTGTCAACTCGCTCCGGACCGCCATAGCCGACTGAATATTACAGATTCTAACAAATAGAACTATTACAATAATCCGCCTACGGGATAGGGATTACGGGATTACAAACCAGTTTCTAATAAAGCGATAAATACAAGAATATAAACTAAAAATATAAAACCCGGGCTGAATCGAAAGCGGGACAAAATCGAGTTTTACCTGGGACCTCGTTTTTGTACGGGATCGAAACGGACAAAGAGCTGCGAAAACCTGTAGTCGAGCTCGACTCCTTCGGCTCGGATATGTGAAGCGGACTCTTCACCGTCTTGCAAACCGGAAAGCACCGAAGGTTGGCCACAAAGAGAACCCCCAACCCAAAAGCCGTCCAAACCCACAACCGAAAATCGGAACGGACCGGAGAAACCACAAAGGAATCTGACCGGAGCACTTCGCCGGAAATGACGAACCCAACCCCTCTCACCCTCACCAAACCGGACACACACACAAAGGTATGAACGAGCCAACAAACACTCACAGGTGTCTTGAGGATTCACAAAGAATCGGTCGATTTCACACGGAGGAGATCGAAGAGGGATATGGCAGCTGCGAGAGAGAGAGCCGAGAGTGTTTCCTGGTTTTTCAATTTTTGGAGGCTACAGCTTACTCACGTAGGGTTTGGGGCAAACAAATATAAGTAGGGAAATGAAATGGGTTGGTTGCATTTGGGCCATGTCCTCTTGGGCCTTGGACAAAAGGTAATGTGTGAAATGGGCCACATTACTACATTCTCCACCTTGGCACATTTCCAGTTTACAAGACTCGAGTCATACACACATTCATCATCGCCGATCTTTCTCACTATACACATAGTACAGTGAGAATACAGTTATAGTAAGCACAAAGCAAACTATAACACAAAGGGACATCACAGCAAGCACGCAGCAAGCTATAGCAACACGGGACAAGGTGGAACAATCTTATTGTACACATAGTACATTAAGACAAGTTATAACAAGCACACAGCAAGTTATAATCGATCAAGTGCAACATATCTGTTCAATCACTTGTATCAAAATTGAATTTTCGGCATGATAGAAATTTACTAGCAAGCATTTGGTACCCATATCAGCATGATTAAATTCGGAAGGTATCTTTTCAAGATTAACTAAGCCTTTTGCAACAATATCACGTATATAATGAAATCTCACATCAATATGCTTAGTTCTATCATGAAAACAGGATTCTTACACAATTGAATACCATTGATCATGAGAAAACACAACAACATTACCATCAAGAAAACCAAGTTCGAAATCAAGCCTTTAAGCCAAATTGCTTCTTTAAATCATAAAGAATATACTCAGATTGATCGTAGACAATGCAACAACATCTTTGTAATTGCAATTTCCAACTAACACATGAACCACACAAAGTGAACACATAAGATGTTGTTGATTTTTTCTGTTATCCCTATCATTCGCATAATTAGAATCCACATAACCTTTCAATTTAACCCCATCTTTGCACTTAGCAAATTTCAAACTAAAATTCACAGAATGTTTCAAATATCGCAAAAGCCATTTAACAGCACTCCAATGTGTAATTCCAGGATTAGACATGTATCTACTCAAGCAACTAACAGAATAAGCAATATCGGTCTAGTGCTAACCATTAGATACATCACGTAACCTATAGCATTGGAATATGGCACATTCTTCATAGAATTCACATCATGCTCAGTTTTTGGGGATTGTTCTTTACTAAGCAAAAAATGAGCAGCCAAAGGAACATTGACAGGTTTTGAATCAGACATAGAAAATTTACACAAAATTTTCTCAATATAAGAAATATGGTTTAGAAAAATAACAAAATTTTTTCTATCTCTCACAATGTTCATTCCTAAAATCCTTTTAGCATCTCCCAGATACTTCATGTCAAACTTAGCACTTAGACAGTTTTTAACATGCTCAATAGTTTTAACACATGGACTAATTAACAGCATGTCATCAACATAAATCAACAAGAAAACAGGCACTTTAACATTTTCTTTGAAATAAAGACAGTGATCGTAATTACTTCTTTTAAAATTCAAAGACATCATGCAATCATCAAATTTCTTGTTCCAACATCTAGGAGACTGTTTCAAACCATATAAGGATTTTTCAAAGCAAACAAACAAAATCGATTTCTTATTATCCACAAAACCTTCAGTGTCTCATCATATAAATTTTCTCGGTCAAATCACCATGCAAAAAAGCAGTTTTCACATCTAACTGTTTCAATTCCCAATTAAACCGAGCGATCAAAGCAAGCATGATTCTAACAGATTGTAAATTTCACAACAGAGCAAATATTTCGGTGTAGTCTATTCCTTCTTTTTGTGTGAAACCTTTCGCCACTAACCTAGCTTTATATCTCACAGAATCATTCTCATTCTTCACTTTAAACAACCACTTACAATCAACCAACGAACAATTTTCGGGTTTAGGAACAAGTATCCAAGTGTTGTTAACATGTAAAGAGTTCATTTCTTCATGCATAGCATTCAACCACTCTTGAGAATGTTGATTTTAAAGCATCTTGATAAGTTTTAGGTTCACAATTATCAATAGACTCAAACACGTAAAAACACATATGAAATCATTTGAAAATCATCAAACCTAGGGTAGGTCATTTGTCTAATATTCCTTCTAGTTCTATCTCTAGCAAGTTGATAATTACCAAGTTCTTCAGGTTCATTATCATTCAAATCAACCAAATCATCATGCATTTCAGCATTTTCAACATTTTCAGGCATGTTCGCAATTTGAGGTTGATTTTCGGGAATATTTTGATGATTTTCATTCTCAACATGCGATTTTCAGTTTCATCAATATGGCTCAAACCAAGCAATTGCTCCACCTTATTTGGAGTAGGTTGATTCAAGCAAAGGCATAGTAGCAGATAAACAAGGAAAATCGATTCATTGAAAATGACATCTCTACTAGTTATAGCTTTAAATCCAGGTTCACCCTAAGCCATAATCTATATCCTTTCACACCTTCAAGATATCCTAAAAAACACATTTTTTAGATCTTGGTTCAAGTTTATCACCTCTTTGATGAACAAATGCAAAGCACAACCAAAAACCTTCAAGTTCGAAAAATCAATTTCTTTACCGAGAAAAAACAAATTAAGGACATTTTCCTTTCAAAGGCACGAGATGGAGATCTATTTATCAAATAAGCGGCCGTATGACAGCTTCACCCAGAACCTTTTTGAAAGTCCCGAGGAAGCAAGCATGCTCCGGACCCTTTCAAGTAAGGTTCTATTCATACGCTCAGCAACACCATTCATTTGAGGCGTATAAGGCGCGATTTTATGCCTTCGAATACCAAATTCAGCACATAAGTTGTCAAACAAGTTATTGCAAAATTCAAGACCATTATGTCTAAGAGTTTTAATCCTTTTTCGGTTTGATTCTCAATCAAAATTTTCCAATTTTTGAATTTTTCAAACACATCGATTTGTTCTTCATTAGGAAAACCCAAACTTTTCTTGAAAAATCATCAATGATAGACAAAAATACCTATTACCACCTTGAGTAGGTTCACTAGACGGACCCCACACATCAGCATGCAAATATTCAAGTATATCGGTGCGGGCCAGATTGATTAGGAAATGGAGATACGAGGAAATTTCACTTTATGTTGTTTGCCTAACACACATGAGTCACGTAAAGGCATACAAGATAGAACATCACTACCAAAACTTTTTGACTTTGTGCAATATTTCAAGACCTTTACTACTCATGTGACCTAGTCTTTTGTGCCACAAATCGGTTTATCCTCCGGACAACATTCACGGAATTTCGACCAAAAGACACAGTTTACCAATGCAAACATACAAATTATTCCTTTTAACGACTTTGAAAATCACTAAAGAACCTTTTAAAATTTTCATTAATCCATTTCAAACCTACCTTCTAATCCGTCATCTTCTTAACGCAAAGACATGATATCAAATTATTGCATAAATCGGGAACATGTCTAACATTTTTCAAAGTGTAGGCATAACTTGAGAATCAAATTTCAAGCAAATATCACCAATTCCAAAAACATTACATTTTTCTCATTGGCCATAGAAACAAAACTATTTTTCACTTCTTTATAGTTCGAAAATAGATTTTTAAATGGGGACATATGAAAAGTGCACGTTGAGAATCAATTAACCATTCATTTTCACACACGAACTTGAATGCACAGAATTCACAATAGGCACATCACATATTCCGGTCACCATAAAAACATCACTGCATTTTCACTACTAGAAGCCAAATTTGCTTGATCATTAGATCGATTTTTAAAATTCTGGTTTCCTTTCTTACTAGGGCAATCCCTAATATAATGACCTACCTCACCACAATTATAACATTTTCTTCCCTTAGGTCAGACTTAGACCTAGTCTTGCTTTTTTCCTTTTTCTTGATAAAATTCTCGATTTTGATGATTATCCAGTTTTTGTTGGTTACCAAACCTATGTTGGGACCTACCCGAACATGCATAACCTCACCCGACGGTCGCCTACCACCCTTATTAACTTTTAAATCAAGTTCCTTGCTTTTTAAGCCATTAACAACTTGATGTCAAGAGTAATAGAATCTCTACCATACTTAATAGCAGATTTAACATCCTTTGTATGATTCGGGAATTGCATTTAAAAGCACAATAGAGTATAATCATCAATATTTTTATCACCGTCAGCTTTATATCTTGAATTAACTTGGTAAACACATCAAGATTTTCATCAACATCTTTGTTTAAATCCAATTTAAACCTAAAGAATTTTTCAAGTAAAAACAACTTACTAGGGAGGAAAAGTATATAACTCTTTGCAATTTATCCCACAATTCTTTAGCGGACTTTTGTTTACCAACTTTTCTTAACACAGTCGAGATAAATTCAAGATAATAGAGGAATAAGCATACTCATCGTTTGACTTTGATTTCTTTAGTATCGGTGTCAACATAAGTTTTCGTAATAGCTTTATACACCTTTTGTTGAATTAAAATACCTTTCATTTTTGTTGCCAAATAGAGAAATCGTTTTGCCATTAAATGGTTCAAGATTATAACCGAGACATAGCCATTTTCAAAAAACACAACAGTTTAAGAAAACAACACCACACAAAGTAGGTTATATCACAAAACCAACAAAACACACAAATTCGAGAGAATACGAAGCGGAATCAATTCTCAAGGCCACAAAAATGCGAAAAATGAGCAAGCGGGACAAGAAGCACCACAATAGAAATAAAAGGCTCACGGAGCAACCTAAAATTCTCTGACAAGCAAATCTGACAACAAATAAAACGCGGCAAGCGGTATTTACGCTACACAAGTAATAAACCCGCTACAAGCGGTATTTAAACTACACAAGCAATAAACCCGCGGCAAGCGGTATTTAAACTACGAAAGCAATAAATCCGCGGCAAGAAGCGATTACGCTACGAAAAACAATAAATGAGAAGTTCAAGCCGCTTTGCAGAGCGAAACCCTACGGTAAGGGTTTCGTACCACCACAACGAGGAGGCTCGATACCACTGTTGGGTATCGACCCATTTGTCAACTCGCTCCGGACCGCCATAGCCGATGAATATTACAGATTCTAACAAATAGAACTATTACAATAATCCGCCTACGGGATAGGGATTACGGGATTACAAACCAGTTTCTAATAAAGCGATAAATACAAGAATATAAACTAAAAATATAAAACCGGGCTGAATCGAAACGGGATGAAAACTGAGTTTCTGGGACCTCGTTTTGGTACCGGAAACGGACAAAGACTGCGAAACACTGTAGTCGAGCTCGACTCCTTCGGCTCAGATATGTGAAGCGGACTCTTCACCGTCTTGCAAGGAAAGCACCGAAGGTTGGCCACAAAGAGAACCCCAACCCAAAAGCCGTCAAACCCACAACCGAAAATCGGAACGGACCGGAGAAACCACAAAGGAATCGACCGGGAGCACTTGGCCGGAAATGACGAACCCAACCCCTCTCACCCTCACCAAACCAGGACACACACACAAAGGTATGAACGAGCCAACAAACACTCGCAGGTGTCTTGAGGATTCACAAAGAATCGTCGATTTCACACGGAGGAGATCGAAGAGGATATGGCAGTGCGAGAGAGAGAGCCGAGAGTGTTTCCTGGTTTTTCAATTTTGGAGGCTCTGACTTACTCACGTAGGGTTTGGGGCAAACAAATATAAGTAGGGAAATGAAATGGGTTGGTTGCATTTGGGCCATGTCCTCTTGGGCCTTGGACAAAAGGTAATGTGTGAAATGGGCCACATTACTACACTAACCATAATTAATGGTTTTTTATATTGTAAAAGACAACTATTTAAAATTTTATCAAATTTTGGGGGGGAAATTGTAAATTAGTTCATTTATTTTACCTTTAAAAAATAATTTGGAAAATTTTTTGGGGGAAAAGAAATTTTTGGAAAATTTTATGGGGGAAAAGAAATTTTTGGAAAATTTTTGGGGGGAATTATTTTTTTTTTTGAAAATTTTGGGGGGCAATTGTAAATTAATTTATTTATTTTACCCTTTAAAATATAATTTCAAAAATTTTTTGGGGGAAAAAAAATTTTTGGAAAATTTTGGGGGGCAGTGGCCCCCCTTGCCCCCCCTTGGGTCCGCCAATGACTGGAGTTGCGCGACCCCAGAACCGGCAACCTCATCCACGCCACCACAACCTTCTCCGAATCCTTGGCAGGACCATGGAAAAATGCGCTGCGGTGCACATAGGATCCAAGTGCGGCTGCATCATTCGCAGCACCGCCGCGTGATATGGCGGTTGAAAAATAACGCGGCCCCACGTGGGCCAAAACCGATCGCGCCACCCTCGTTGCGCTCCGTCTCATCATCTTCTTCTTTAGAACAAAATCAATATAAATAACAATAGCAAATTTGAGGTTTGCAAGAATTTTGGAGAGAAAGCTTTTTTAACAAGTTTTATTATGTTTTGATTTGATGAACTATTGTTTAGGCAGCGGTTGTTTTTTTATAGTGGGCAGAGGTCAATATCACGTGAATATGAATTTTTGTTGAAGGCGGTGATGTCATTGCGAACGAATGATAAATTTCCGATTTTGACCTTTGATTAATTTGGTGAGTATTAGATGCAGGTGGCCTTTTAATGGACGTGATTAACTGAATAGAGTATTCTAGAGATACTAAAATGACGAAAATGGACATGATTTTGGGTTGGGATCCGAATGCAGAGGTGGTTCGTCTTCGTCCATGGTTTTATGGATGGTCAACGTGTACTTTGACTTCAGTCAAAGTTTAATTGTGGTGGAAATTAAAAGGTCCAATAAATATGATAAAATATTTTTGAAGAATATTGCCATTAATTTGGTTATTTTCTTTTTGAGAGGAACTAATTTTGTAATTAAGAAAAGGGAAAAAAAGAAAATATTCTAGAATTTTGCAATCAATGAAAAAAGAAAAAAAACTGTAGTGAGATGAATTTTAACGAACAAAAGTTATAGGAGAAAATTTACGTTAAAAATAGATAATGGAGCTAAGAAATTTTGGCTATGTTGGTTCCAACTATTAAGATTAGGCAAAATTTCTGTTAGACCGTCTGACGGGTCGAAATTCGTCAGACGGGCCTAACCCAAATTCAACTTAATTAGCCACGTGGCTTGTCATGGGCCGCTGCTAGCCTTGTGCTTTCAATAGATATGAAATTTGGGGTGGATTCTCCACTGCATTCAAAGTAGTTTATGTACGTAATTTTTACCCATTTTCATGGCAGTTTTGGGTAGTTAATTAATTTGTTTGTCACTTATGATTTAGTTGAAACAATTTAATTTATGTCCGTCTCATTGCACTTTTAAACATATTTAAAATATTTTCATTAAGGCCCTAAATATATTAGTTTCCTCCGATCCCAAAAAATATTAGTAGTTCCACCAAAAGTATGTTTGTAGTCCCTTGAAAATATTAGAATTTTCCCTTAAAAGTATTAATAATTCCACTAAAAACATACTCATATTTCGTGTGAGAAGTATTAGTTTTTCCTCTAAAAGTTATATAGTAATTATCTTGAAAAGTATTATTTTTCCCTAAAAAATATCAGTTGTTCCACTGAAATATAGTAGTAGTTCTCCAAAAAGTATTATCAGTTCTACTGAAAAGTATTTAGTTGTTTGCCCGGAAAGTTTTGGTATTCCTACTGGAAAAAAATAGTAGTACTACTGAAAAATATTAGTAGTTTCTCATAAAAGTAATATCAATCCCAGTGAAAAGTATTAGCAGTCTCACTAAAAAAAAAGAGTAGTTCTACTGAAAAGTATTAGTAATTCCTCGTAAAAGTAATATCAGCACCACAGAAAAGTATTAGCAGTCCCACTAAAAAATATGTCGTAGTTTTTCCGAAAAGTATTAACAATCCCACTAAAAAAAATAGTAATTCAACTGAAAAGTATTAGTAGTTCCACATAAAAGTATTATCAACCCTTTTTGAAAAGTATTAGTAGTCATAGTGAAAAATATATAGAAGTTTACCTAAAAAGTATTATTAATCACACTGGAAAAAATTAGTATTTCATTGAAAAGTATTAGTAGTTCCCCATAAAAGTATTATTACCCCACTGAAAAGTATTAGCAGTCTCAGTGAAAAATATATAGTAGTTTTTTGGAAAAATATTAGCAATCCCACTGAAAAGTATTAGTAATTCCTAAAACGTATTATCAGTACCACATAAAAGTATTAGCAGTCCCACTAAAAAATATGTAGTAGTTTTTCCGAAAAGTATTAATAATCCCAATAAAAAAATAGTAATTCAACTGAAAAGTATTAGTAGTTCCACATAAAAGTATTATCAACCCCACTGAAAAGTATTAGTAGTCATAGTGAAAAATATATAGTAGTTTACCTAAAAAGTATTATTAATCACACTGGAAAAAATTAGTATTTCATTGAAAAGTATTAGTAGTTCCCCATAAAAGTATTATTAGCCCCACTAAAAAGTATTAGCAGTCTCAGTGAAAAATATATAGTAGTTTTTTCGAAAAGTATTAGCAATCCCACTGAAAAATATTAGTAATTCCTCATAAAAGTATTTTCAAAGACCACATAAAAGTATTAGAAAGTCCACTAAAAATATGTAGTAGTTTTTCCGAAAAGTATTAACAATCCCACTAAAAAAATAGTAATTCAACTGAAAAGTATTAGTAGTTCCACATAAAAGTATTATCAACCCCATTTGAAAAGTATTAGTAGTCATAGTGAAAAATATATAGTAGTTTACCTAAAAAGTATTAGTAATGCTTTGGAAAAAATTAGTATTTCATTGAAAAGTATTAGTAGTTCCCCATAAAAGTATTATTAGCCCCTCTGAAAAATATTAGCAGTCTCAGTGAAAAATATATAGTAGTTTTTTCGAAAAGTATTAGCAATTCCACTGAAAAATATTCGATACTTCCCCTAAAAGTATTAATTTTTCGCCTAAAAAGTATTATTCGTTTACTAAAAAGTAGCATAAATTGAAAAAAAATTTCAAATGATTGTGGAAATGCTAGTAAAATATCTCTTGATCAACCAAGTTCTCTCCCTTTTAACATCTCTCTAAAAATAATTTAAAATAATTAAATGAAGACCAGAGCACCCGAAACTTAAAAAGAAAAAAAAAAGCAAAAAATGAAGCCCAAATATATCTTTGATCCACACAGTGGAAAAGATGAAAATGCATAGTTGACAATTGGGCAAATATTGACCTTGTTTCTTGTGCCACAATTAGATTATTTGTTCAGTTTTCATTTGTTTCACTCCTAAGAAGAACGAAAGTAAGATTTTGGTTTGTTTAACATATTCGGGAGTCGAGGCTGATGACTTGTTTCAGAAATAAAAAGATTGTCTTTGAAGATAAAGGTAAAGGTGGAGAAAATCTTTGGTATTGTGTTTTTTTAGAATGCGGGTCGGGATGAGATCCGTCTAACCAATTTAGATCCAGATTAGACTAGTTTGACGGAGAGGCCAATTTCTTAAGATTAATTTTAAAACGTATATTGTAATGCGATTGAAAATGTATAAAGACTAAAATATGTTCTGTATATTTAATAAGAAAATATTTTCTGGACTATATGTTTTTGAGAGATAGTTTCAACTTTATATGACAAAGTCCGGTCATATTCCTTTTTTAGGGTCAAAATATTTTCTTTAACAAAATTTTTATTATTTTCCTTAACAGAAAATAAAAAAGAAGTACAATGAAACAAAAAATAATTTTCCTATCAAGAAACCACATGTGGCAGAAAACCAATTTTACCCCGAGTTTCATTCCCCATAAAATAAAAAACAATAAAACCCCAAAAAAGAAAGAAAAATGAAATACCAAATCGTACCAATTGTTGGGTAGAAGAATTCTGTTTCGAGGGCAATATTGGAAAATGATGTATTTTATTAGATTACATTAACGAAGTTACGAAAATTCAAATTGAACTCTTTTCTTGGGGAACAAGTATGTGAGGGATATGCGTGGCAGCGTGTGGTCCAAGGTCTCGTTTGCCATTCCCAAATTGGATTTGGAATTAATTAAAGCAACCGTGTCCTCCTATTCAATTCTTCTTTCTTTCCCTTTTTAAAACATGTTTTTGAGTTGTCTGGGTATAATAGGAATATTTGCAAACATTAGAAAAAATGATTATCCGGTTTTAGTTGGAAAAATAACTTTTAGAATTTACATTCAATATATTGTTAGAATATTAATATTTGGCCCAATAGTTGTGCGGCCCTTCTTATTTTTACGCTTTTTATCTTACTCTTAGCATGTTCATATAAATAGATGTTTTCAGGTGTATTTCAAGAGTTTTTGTAATTCGGATTTTCACTACTGTTTGATTCAATGAAATAGATTATATTTCGCACTTAGAAATTTCACATGGTATCCACAGCCTCGTTCGATTGAACTTAACTTTGTATCATGAATGAAATTGAACAACTGAAGCAAACTCTCGCAGATCTGATGCAACTTCATGGATCAAATACGAAGTTATTGCAGTTTTTGATGGGGTTGCATGAATATTATGACCATATAGGAGTCAGATCCTCTTGTTGGAACCACTACCCCCAATAAATAAGGCTTATTTAGTGTTGTTGCATGTTTAGAAACAACGTGGAGTCCAAACTATACTTTCAGATACGTTGGATATGAATGCTCTCATGGGAAAAGCTAACACTTGCAAGGTTGGGGATCTAATTCAGAGGAAATAACACAGGCGCCGTGTGGCAGGAAGGAAAGGGAAGGGGAATCAGGAGAACTAAGGAGGAGAAGGCTAGATTGACTTGTACACATTGTCAGAGTCAGGGCACGAGATTAGAGAGTGTTATAAGTTGCATGTATATCCTGATTAGTTCGAAAGGTTGAAGGAACAAAGAGGAAAGACTAATGCCAATTTAGCAGATGTGACAGATACTCAGTCACTGAGAAATGGAATGGATATATGTGGAAAAAGAGTAGTTCTAGGTGATATAACAAATATCATACATCATGAAGTAGCTATGTATTTAGCCATGAAGGTATGTTCACTTGATTTTATACCATTGATTTGGGCTTCCTAGACTTGAGTTTTGTGTTGTTTTTGATTATTTTGAGTCATTTGAGTAGCCAAGCCATGTTGAGAGCCAATTATATTGAGTTTATAGTCATAGTAATGAATCGTGTATCAAAAGAAGTACAAACGAGCAAACAACGAGAGATTGATTTGTAGAAACGTCCAAACGCGTCTGAAATTTCCATCACTGGCAGTGTTTCGTATTTTGGCCATAACTCTCTCTACAAAATTGATATTGAGATGATTCAAGTGGCTATGGAAAGCTAAGAGATAGGGCTACAACTTTGAAGAAGGGCGCAAAAGCAAATTCCAACATTTGGTGGGTGAAAAACTCGGGCGGGCGCTGCAGCGCCCGTCCACGGGCGCTGCAGCGCCCAAGACAGGGCAAAATATTCCACAATTTTAGGTGGGCGGGCGCCGCAGCGCCCATCCCGGGCGCCGCAGCGCCCCGGGGCGGAAATTACTATGTTTCTTCACCTTTTTCTTGGACTTTTTAGGGGCTATAAATACATAAATGGGAGGCTTGATCTAGGGTATGGAGGAAAGGCTGGGAATACACCCAAGAACACAAGAAACACATCAATTTCATCAAGGAAGAATCAAGGGAAGAATCGGGTCGAATCGGAGCTTGAGGATTGAAGATTAATCGAGAGATTATCCATTTCCCTAAGTTTTCTCATTCTTTGTGCTTTAATCTTTCATTTTAGTTTCTTATGAAGATGAACAATTTGTCTATGAGTTGTTTATTTATAATGGGTAGCTAAACTTCTTGTGATTTCCGGGTTTTGGAAGTAGATTAATTGAACTCTTGTTGATTGTTTTAATCTTAATTGAAGTTATTGTCTTGAAGCCTATTTGAGTACTTTGTTCTTATTCTTGTTTTATCATTTGGCCAATGATTTAACATGTTTGATATATTGATTCATAATTCGAGAGATGAGTTTCAATATTAGATCTTGAGTACTTGACATGAATATTTGCATAATCGAGAGGTTTGTGAATATTTGTGAGGATATTTGATCTTTTGTGCATTTGGGAGTTGTGTATCTTATGTTGAGTAGAGATACTAGCATAGATATTTCAATCTACACTTTATATACATCTCGAGATGGAGGATAAAATACATTGTGATCGTCTTATAGGTGTATTGATAATAACTTTGGCTTTGATTAAATCGTAAAACAAGAGGAATATTAATTGAAACCATAACCCGGGAATCCATTTCATTTCCCTTGGTAATTCCACTATTATTTTCATCTTGTGTTTTTGTGGTTATTCTTATCTTTTCTTCCACAACAATCATTCAATTTCGATCGTCTAAATAAAAATAAGGCTATCTTAGTTCAATATTTAGCGCATTAATTTATTAGTCCCTGTGGATTCGACAACCTTACTTCTCTATATTAAAACTTGACACCGTAGACTTGCGGTAGAAAAATTATCTAACAAGTTTTTGGCGCCGTTGCCGGGGACTAATACAATTTTTGGTGCTAATATTGCGATAGATAGAATTATTCTTAATTTAGACATTTTTTTTTATTTTTATTTCATTTTTCTTTTGTAAATTCTACTTCTACAATGCTTGATTTGTTTCTTTGAATTGGTATAGGTGCACCTATTCGGATGGAAGAGGCAAAACCATCTTTGGAAGACGCCCTCATTTCATTCATGAATCAAACGACTTCATTTATGAGTCAAATAAATTTATTCATGAGGGAAATGGGAAATAGCCTTACCAAAAACGAAGCAAAGATGGACAAGATGAAGTTGCAATTGACACATTGGCCAATACTATGGATTCACAATTGAAAAATCTCGAGACTCAAATGGGCCAATTAGTTACAATAGTTGGTGGGCAACATCAAAAGAGCCGATTTTAAGCACCACCAAGCCAACTCGAAAGAACAATATTGTGTCATTCATCGAAGGAATGATACCGAATACGAGGAGTTGAAGATCCTGGAAGAGCAAGAAAGTTGAGAACCACACACGCATTGTATGTCTATGCACGGTCAAATACTATGTGGCACCAAAAAGGAACAAAAACAGGACAAGGAACACACAACCAAGCGTACGACGAATGAGCATTCGTGCGAGATATTATAAGAAAGTTGTTCACAGAAAAACACGATCATACGTATGCAAACGAACAACATACACGTAAACCGGATCAAGTATATTCCTACGCCAGGACTCAAATCCTTGCTTGGACACCCCAAGTATGCATTATTAGGTGCAAGTAAGGCAAATATGGCACTTGACCATGACCCAAAGCGGCTAATATATGCATTGAGGAGGCACCAATTCATACGTCGAGCTATAGGCGGTAAATCTAGCGCTTGTTGGGAGGCAACCCAATGGTAACTTCACATTTTTTTCTTTCTTGAAATTCTATCTTTTCCCTTGTTTCGATATAATTTCATTCAAGTTTGGGGGGAGAGTTAGTATTTTGATTTGAAATGTGTGAGTATTTTGATTTGAAGTGTGTAAAAAAAAAGAGTAGTTCTAGGTGATATAACAAATATCATACATCATGAAGTAGCTATGTATTTAGCCATGAAGGTACCTTCAGAACCACGACGATGAGTGAGCCAAATGTGAGTTTTGCTCATTTTGCTGAGTACTCAGGTGTTAGGAAATCTATTGTATAGATCTTTTTGATGCTTAGAAAACTTTGTATTAGGAAGTTGACACCCCATTTTCAATATAATTTCTACTTTATGATAGATAGGATGAAAACTGAATTAAAAAGCAGGCAAGTAGAATTGCAGAAGACTTGTTGAAGAAATCATCAGAAGACTCGTAGCTGAGTGGTGAGAAGAACCAACTGACTCGCAGCTGAGTTAACATAAAAAAACTCTCAGCCAAGTGCGACAACCAAGTCATTCAGTAGAGTCCATTAGAATAATAAGTCAGAAAACTCTAGTTGAAGTCAAAAAGGGGGTAAAGCAACTGAAGGACAAAGTTAATTGAAGAAGTCCATTGCACTAAGTCCAAGGAAGTTACCTATTTTAGTAACAAAGACATCTCTGAAACCTTAAAGTGCTCAAGCTGAAATGATGCAAAAGGAATGAGCGAATGAGAAGCATGTAGGCGCTGACAACTTTTCCGAAAACCTGCAGAAAGCTGAGAATAAGGTTGGGTCAACATCTAAAGCTGCAAGACAAGACAAACCAACAAAGACAAAGTAGAGTTTGAATTTTTGTCTATCTCTTCAAAAGACAAAATTCAAACTTCTACTATAAAAGCTGGGGAATTTTTCAGAGAGAAAACACGCATACTAGACAACAAAAACACAAGATAATTTTCGAGCAAGAATTTCAAATACACTCTCTCTCAAGGTTAACTGCAAAACCTCAAGCTATCTAAAGACACTTCATCCAACACATTCAATGAAAGATTGAAGCTGTTTAATAGTTGAAGAGGAAAATTTTGTGAAAAACAAAAAGGGTTTGCACTACCAAGAATTAAAAGAAGTGCAATAAAGTTCAAGGTCGAACCAGATTTTGAATCCAAGGAGGACTGTGTGATCAAATCCTAATGATTCAAAGAGTTGAAGTACTTAGGCAACTGCCTGGAGAAGAGCTGAGTCCAAGAAATAGCTAGATGTGTGATCAAGGTTGTTTGGATTGTACTTTTGTAACTAAAATCACCTGTTATAATAGTGAATTCCTCATGGAGTAGAAGAAGAGTGGAGTAGAGGAATTACCCCATCCTCGAACCACTATAAATTATGTGTTCAAACTTTATTGTCTTTACATTTCTGCATTTCATTACATTATTTTATATTTGCTATCCAACAAACCCATAACTTTCTAAAGGTACAAGTGTTGGAAACACAAACTCAAAAAGGGTATAAGACTTATGCTGATTAAGTAAGAAAAATGATTTCATAGATAGTTGATTTTTCTCAGCAAAGTTACTCTATCAACAACTCTTCTAGAGACTATTGAGTGGTTAACTATCCTGCTAAATCTCAACATATTTGTTGTTAGGAAATATATTTGTTAGATTTTGATGATACCATGTAAAACTTAGACTAGGAAGTTGGCACCCCATTTTCCTTGTAATTCTGTATTGTAATAGATAGGACTGAAAGAGTTGAGTGAAGTCAGCTAAGTCAAGAATGCAAGAAGTCAACTACAGACTAGAGTGAAGACTCTGCTGTGTTGCAGCTGAGTATGGCCAAGAAGGAAGACAAGGACTCGATTGAAGGAGAGCCAACTGTGGAACAGCTGTGTGAAGTTTGAGGAAGTGTCAGTCAAGTCAAATAAAAGGAGCCAAGTCCAAATATTGAAGTGATAGTTGAGTCAATCTTATGATTGGAGCTGACTCAAGTCACAAGGGGTAAAGGCAGCAGTCAAGTCAAGACAACTGACATTGATCCATTGGAATGAAGTCAAGAATATTACTCGATATAGTAATATGTCCAAGTTGCTAGGTCTTAAAGTGTTTGGCCCAGAAACATGCAAAAAGAATAAGCCAATAGGAAACACTGAAGCTTGTGTCGTCAGGCCCCGTAAAGTTTGCGAACCATTTAATACGAGGAAGGGTCAACATCACAAATCTTTGCGAGACAAGAAAAGACAAGCCAACGAACAAGAAGTGTCGTTTGAAAATAACCTCTCTTCAACGGACAAATTTTCAAATGAGCACTATAAAAGGCTGAGGAAGCATTTGAGAAAATGTTATTTAAACCTAGCACGAACAAAGCAAGCAATTGTCAAGCAAGTATAACCTGCAAATTATCAAGATTATACAGAAAATTCCCCAATCCTAAAACTCGAAGAAACTCGATCTAACACATGTTGTGAAGGAAAGATAACTTCAACCAGTTGAAGAGGAAACATTTGAAGAACAAGAATGGGTCTACTCTCCAAGTTGAAGGAGTTATAGAAAGGTTCAAGGTCGAACCGCGAGATTCAAGTTTGTTAGAGGGCTGTGTGAACGAATCCAAGGACTTGAAAGTGAGCTGAAGTAGCAAGGCAGCTGTATTGTGAAGAAGCTGAGTCACAGGAGAAGCCAGCTGTGTGATCAAGGCTGTCTCTAAACTGAGAACTACTTTGTAACTTAATCTGTTACCTAGTGGATTCCTCCAGGAGTTGGAGAAGAGTGAAGTAGAGGTATTACCCCATCCTCGAACCACTATCAAATTACTTGTGTCATTTTACTTTTGAGCATTTACTTTCTTGCCTATATTTTTATATCTGCTATTAAGTTAATTTGCTAATCCAACTGATAAATAACAAGTGCTAAAACAAGTGTAAAAAATGAGCTTTAATCAAACAAAAGGGTGTTAAGTCCTCCGCTGTTAAAAACCAAATCAACTAAAGTTTAGTGTTAGCTTAAGCAAACCAAAGCTATACTATCAACAGCTCTATCGAGTCTGTTGAGTGGGTAACTTAGCTGAATATATCCAACCTAGCTGTCCCCCAAGGACACAACTGATTTGAGTCAACTCTGTTGAAATTCTTAAAAAGGCAAAGTTAAAATTTGTTAAGGTTTATTCAACCTCTCCTTCTAAACCTTACTCCACACCCCTTGGGACCTATAAGTGTTATCAGAGCGGTTAGTTCATTGAGCCTTCCACACTGGTTATTGAGTTCTCAATATTTTCAAAGGTTTTAACACTTTTGTTTTCAAAGTCATTCATCTTTAATGCAACGTTATTATCATGGAAGCAAATCTAACTCGTATTCCAATGTTCACTGTGGAAGAGTTTGATGACTGAAAGATTCGTATGCAGGCTCATTTATCCGCCTTACACGATGAAATGTGGCTTGTGATAGAGGATGGGCCATTGGAAATACTCAAAGTCAATACTGCTGTAAGAAGAGCAGCTGCAGCTGAAGGAGAAGAAGCTGCTGAGGCTGGACCAACCATGGTTGAAAAACCACGCACTGAATAGACTAATGAAGATAGAAATAAATATAACCTGGAAAATGTGGCCAAGGATATACTCTACAAGACGTTGGACAAAGCAATATTCAACAAAGTCATGTCGTGAAAATCAACCAAAGAAATCTGGGATAAGCTAACCCTGATTTGTGAAGGATCAAAACAGATTAAGGAGAATAAATTAACCGTTGTTGTTCAAAAAATTGAAAATTTTAAAATGCTTGCAGGTGAGAGTCTGCATCAGCTGTATGCCAGATTTACAGAGATAACAAATGAGCTTTCAGCTCTTGGGAAAGAATACACTCAGAAAGAGATGTGTATGAAGATATTAAGAGCCCTCCAGCTGAATGGGAAATGAAGGTCATGGCCCTGAGACATTCAATGGACCTCTCAAGAACATCTAATCATGAACTATTCTCAGACCTCAACACTTATGAATTTGAACTGAGAAGGAAAGAGCAAGAGGAAACAGCTGTACCCAAGACAACTGCACTATTGGCCAGTGATGGGAAGAAAGCTGAGCCAAAGGAGACTATTGACCAGGAGGAAATTGCTCTAATGATAAAGAGATTCAACAAGTTCTTTAACAAGAACTTCAAAAGAAACAGGGGTGAAACCTCCAGGAGACATTCAACACCTTCCAAAGAAAGAGAGGACATGCTGCCTAAGAGAGCTGAACATCAAAGAACTGACTATCAGAGAGCTAATAATCAGAGGACCGACAGAGCTGATCAGAGAGCTGAAAACCTGTGTTGGAATTACAGACAACCAGGACACTTTGCTGTTGACTGTTCCTATCCACCAGTCAACAAATATAGAAATGAGGAAGAAAGAAGAGTCTTCAGGGAAAGAGGACAAGAAAAGAAGAAAGCCATGTTGGCTGCTGAGACTGATAAGCTAGCCAAGTGCAAAGAAGAAACAGACTTAGATAGTAGTGAAGCTGACTACTCAAGTGATACTGAGGAAGAGGCTTTGATCTGCCCCATGGCCAAAGAACAAGATCAACCAGATCAAGAAGATGAGGTACATTCTAACTCATCTCATTCTAATTCAAGTGATGGTGACTGTGATACACACTTTATCACCCACAAATCTTTATGATTCATTAAGCAAAATGATGAAAGATTTTGAGCACATTAAAACCTCAAACACAACTTTGAATGAGGAAAACAACCACCTTAAAAGCCAAAACTCACAGCTAACAAAAGAGCTGAGTACTCTGAGTCACATAGCTGATGAGAACACTAAGCTGAAGTGCTGAAAATGCCAAGATCTTAGCAGAGTTAGCTGCTACAGAGAAAAGAGAAAAAGATCTAAAGAATGTGATTGCCTCATTTACAAAAGCATCCAAATCATTGGATGAACTTATTATGAGCCAAAAAGAGTGTGGAGACAAGACATGCATAAGATTTAATTCCTTTGTGCATAGTCAAACTCAAAAAGTGATTTTGGAAAAAGGATCTTCCAGCAATGAGGGAATCCAAAAACCCAAAACACCACATGTTGCACCCACATTCACACAAAAATACAATCACAATCATACTGGCCTTGGTTACAAAGAAAAAGGAAAGAAGCCAGCAGAGTATGCTAAAAGGACAGCTGAGAAGAAATTCAGACAGGTCCATCAGCAAACTCCTAACAAAAAATACTCTGTAAAAGCCAAACAGAGCTACCAAAAGCCCCAGAAATTTCATCAAAGAAATACATATGATGGGAATGGTAGAAACTATCCAAACCAAGCTGATTGGAATAATGTGAAATATCAGCAAAGACCTATAGGATACAAGATAAAATGGCAAAGACCTCATCCTCATCAAAGGTCATTCCCAAGGCAAAAGAGCTATTATCAGCACACTCATGCACCCAAACACTACACTAAGAAATTTCACAACTACCCCAAGAAAGCAGTTGCTAAAACAAACACACATACATACAAACAAAAGAGACAGCTGTATGATCCTAAAACCCCCAAGCAATTTGCTAATGTGCATTATGATTATGGTACTGATAGATGGCAACCTCTTAGAGTCAGATCATCTCGCAATAGGTTTGTTGGAGCATCTTATAGCACTAACCCCCCAGGACCCAGGCAAGTATCTAAAAACTGATTTCCTTGATTGCAGGTTCAAGGAACAGCTGAGTGCCAAGGAACCTGGTAATGGATAGTGGTTGTTCCAGACATATGATAGGAAATAAGAAACATCTGTCAAGATTCAAAGAGATCAAAGGTGCTAAAGTCATATTTGGAGGAAATGAAGCTCCAGGGGAGATCAAAGGCACGAGATCCATCAAGAAGAATGGACTAGAGATCACAAATGTTGCTTATGTTGAAGGTCTCAACTTCAACCTGTTAAGCATCAGCCAACTCTGTGACAAAGGCTACAATGTAGGATTCAACATGGGGATATGCCAGATCAAAGACGCTGAATCTAATGAAATTGTGCAGCAAGAAACAATGCAAAAGAATATATATGTAGTGGATTGGTCTACTGCCACACCAAGCACATGTCTGCTAGCAAGAAGTACATACGAATCCAGTTGGCTGTGGCATAAGAAGCCGAGTCACCTGAATTTCAAGACAACAAACAAGCTTGCAAGGAGTCATCTTGTGGAAGGTTTGCCAGACTCAGTGTACAAGAAAGAAATCATATGTGATGCATGCCAGATGGGAAAGCAAATCAAATCATCATTCAAGGATAAGACAAGTCCTTCGTACATCTGTTGCATATGGATTTATTTGGTCATGTTGAGCCAGCTAGCATCAGTGAAAAGAAATACACCTTAGTGGTGGTGGATGACTATTCAAAATATACATGGACAATTTTCATGTGTAAAAAGAAGGAAACACTACAGAAGTTACCTCAGCTGATGAGGAGAGTTCAAAATGAAAAAGTTAAACCATTATAAAAATAAGATCTGACAGGGGAACTGATTTTGTCAATGGGATAGTAACTCAGTATTGTGTTGAAAATGGTATTGCTCATGAGATATCAACAACAAGGACTCCACAAAGAATGGAGTAGCTGAAAGAAGGAGCAAAACTCTCAAGGAAGCTGCAAGGATAATGTTAGCTGAAGTTGGATTGCCTAAGAGATTTTGGGCTGAAGCCATAAATACATCATGCTATACTCAGAATAGATACATGATTAACAGACAATTGACCAAGACTCCCTATGAGATTTGGACAGGGAGAAAGCCAAATGTTGGATATTTCAAGATATTTGAATGTAAATGCTTCATCCACAACAATGGCAAAGACAATTTGAAGGCTTTTGATGCTAAAGCTGATGAAGGTATCTTTTTGGGATACTCAGCTGAGAGTAAAGCCTACAGAGTGCTAAAAAAGAGGACTATGGTCACAGAAGAGTCTATCCATGTGGTTTTTGATGAACCTAATGTGAATGGAGAAGTATGAGTTAGCTGATAACCAGAATCAACCAACTATGCAGAAGAGTCCTTATGTTGAAGCAGAAGTGAGAGCACTTAACCCTGATGATGATGAGATAGCTGAATCTCAAAGATAGCTGGAAGGTCTGTAGCTGAATGATGATGAGGAAGCTATTCAAGACAACTTAGCTGCAAGATGGCTGGATACAACAGACTTACTCCAACCTGATGTGAGATGGCTGAGAGACCATCCACCTTAGTTAATCATTGGAGATGTTAGAGATGGCATAAGAACAAGATCTACAGCACAACATGGAGCAATGTTCACTTGTTTTATTTCCCAAATAGAGCCTAAAGATGTGTCTCAAGCATTGGAAGACACACATTGGATTTAGGCCATGCAAGAAGAGCTGAATCAGTTTGAAAGAAACAAAGTATGAGAATTAGTTCAAAGGCCAACCCACCAAAATGTTATTGGTACTAAGTGGGTATTCAGGAACAAGATGAATGAGGAAGTATCTGTTGTAAGAAACAAAGCAAGATTGGTAGCCAAAGGGTATTGCCAAGAAGAAGGTATAGATTTTGATGAAACCTTTACTCCTGTTGCCAGATTGGAAGCAATAAGGATGTTTGTTGCTTATGTTGCACATAAGAACTTCACTGTATATCAAATGGATGTGAAGAGTGCATTTCTAAATGGACTGCTAGAAGAAGAAGTCTATGTTGAACAACCTCCAGGTTTTGAGCAGAAAACTATTGGATATAAAGTCTACAAGCTCAAGAAAGCACTGCATGGATTGAAACAAGCACCAAGAGCATGGTATGATACATTGTCTCAGTTTTTAATTGACAATGGATTCACCAAAGGCAAGGTTGATAGAACACTCTTCAGGATTCAAGATGGAGAGAGTATACTGTTTGTTCAAATATATGTGGATGATATCATCTTTGGATCCACAAAACAAAGAGCTGTGTGACAAGTTCTCAAACCTCATGCAAGGCAAATTTGAGATGAGCATGATGGGAGAGCTGACGTTCTTCCTAGGACTTCAAGTCAAGCAATTGAAGGATGGAACCTTCATGAGCCAAACCAAATATAACATAGATTTAATGAAGAAATTTGGTATGGAAGAGAAGTCATCAGTGAAGATTCCTATGAATACATCATCAAGATGGACATGGATGCAAGTGGAAAAAGCTATTGATCAAACCGATATAAAGCCCTCATTGGATCATTGCTCTATCTAACAAGAAAAGCGAGCGATATCACCTTTACAAGAGGTGTATGTGCGATTTCAATCGCACCAAAAAGAGAGTCACATGATTGCAGCTAAGAGAATCCTAAAATATTTGAAGGGATGCCAAGAAGTTGGCTTATGGTATCCAAAGGAAGGAGGATTCAAGCTGGTAGGATACTCAGACTCAGACTATGCTGGATGTAGAGTTGACAGGAAGAGTACTTCTGGTACATGTCAAATGCTTGGAAACAGATTAGTTTCTTGGTTCAGCAAGAAACAAAATTCAATAGCTACATCCATAGCTGAAGCAGAGTACATAGTTGCGGGCAACTATTGTGCCCAAGTCTAATGGATGAGACAACAACTGAGAGACTATGATATTGAAGAAAGAGAGATTCCAATTATGTGTGATAACACTAGTGCTATTGCAATCACCCAGAATCCAGTGTTGCATTCAAGAACAAAGCACATTGATGTCAGATATCATTTTATAAGAGATCATGTTGAAAAGAAAGACATCACTTTGGGAATACATCTCCACTGATAAGCAGTTAGCTGACATATTCGCAAAGCCATTATGTGAATCAAGGTTTGAAGAGCTCAAGAATGAGTTAGGGTTAATTGAGCCGAGTTAGGATACTCAGAAGACTCAATCAGTAGAGACAAAAGAAGAGAGAATGGAAAATAAGCAAGTTTTACACTTCAGCTAAGTGAAACAGCCTAGTCGGGAAATCAGATGTATCGAGTTAGCTAACAGATGAGTGATCTTATGTGAAGAGAAGCAGAGTTAAGTCACTTTGGATGAGAGCTGAATCATTTATGAGCTAAGTGACAAAAACGCAGTCGTTTTATTCGAGCGGGAATATTTTTAAGGATGACATCAACGTAATTATGACTGTCAGTACAAAAGCTGCACAGTAAAACATATGATTGGATATAAATGCTGCTGCATTTAATGTGGGGAAATTAATGCGGTTTTGAAGGCTATATCTTGACTGTTGATTTTGATCAAGTTTTTCAAATTCCCTAAACCGTCCTTTCAAGTCTCATATAAACCAAATTCACATTTTATCTCTTCTCACAAAACATTCTCGTCTTCAGCAAGCAAGAAGGAATTCTCTCTGCAACTGTTCGAAACCCTACCCTCAAAGATCAAGTTTTTTGCATATTTCACCGATCAATCTTTCTAAAAATGGCTGCTACTCATGATTTTGCTAAGCTTTCTGAGAAGATCCACTCCAGGTGCTTCAGTGGATTTCAAGGGGATGATCAATCAGGGCGCTGATGAGGCCCTAGTGAAGAAGATTGCTGACAAGCTTGAGAAGTCCGGTCTGAAGGACTTTCTCTCAATGGAGTTCACTCACACCTACTTGGAGGAGGTCTCCATGTTTTACGTGAACGCCGAAGTTCATGACGATGAGATTTGCTCATCCGTTCACGACAAGGTCATCAAAATCACTGCTAAGGACCTTTCTGAACACTACTTTCTGCCGACAGAAGTATTGAAGGACGTAGCTGAGAAGGATGTGAACTTGGTTGTAGCTTGTAAGGAGATCGCAAAACCCGAGTTTGCTGCGAAAGCTGTCTATACATCTAAGAAGGAGCTTATCAAGGAAGACTACCACAAGATAATGGACATTGTGTCCAAGTGTGTAGACATGAAGTTCGGAAGCTTCAACCAGCTATCACGGACTAAGCTGATGGTGATGGTTGTGATCATGCAGGATAAGAAAGTTAACTGGGCTGAGTTCGTCTTCAGCCGAGTCTGTCAGAATGTAATCAACAAGTCTTACAAGGAGGATGGGACTTTTGGTTGCTCCCTGGGGTATGGCATAGTCATTGGCCATTTGATGGAGATTAAGGGGATATCACTGTGCCATGGGAAGCCCTTTCATGCAAATAATAGGATGTTCAAGGCAAACCTCTCCGGTGCACAAAAGAAAGCTCATGCAAGGAAAGCTGATACCAGTGAGGGGGAATGAGCTGACCTTGCAGAAGATACATCTGCGACCACTCCAGCTCTCTCCCCTAAGCCTATTTCGAAGAAGAGAGCTGCGACAGCTAAACCTGCTCCTGCCCCAGCAGCCAAAACCAAGAAGGCACCTGCCCTAGCAACCAAACCCCAAGCACCTGCCCAAGCAGCCGAATCTGATGCCCCTGCACCCGCAGCCGAGACTGAGGAGGAACCCCTACTTTCGTGAAGAAGAGGAGCACTGCCAAGTCACGAAAGGTAGTTGCGTTAAAGAAAATTGATATTAAAACACAGGCCTTCACCCTTAAAGGGCCTCAACATGTAGAGCCAGAGATTTCCCTGGTTCTTATAGAGCGTAGACAACTGTTTAAGAAGTCAGAGCTGGAGAAGCCAACCGAGTTCGGCACTCAGCCTGAGAAGCCCGAGGAGATTGCTGATGCTCAAGAGGAGCAGTCTCAAGAGAAGGTTGATAAAACCCCGAAGACTGCTGATGCAGATCAGTAGAGTGTTGAAGACCCAGCTGCCCGGGAGACATATGTGGAAATAGAAGGAGCTGAGACAGCCAAGACACATGAAGAAACAGTTGTCTCACCTCCTCAGACTGATGCTTTTAAACCTGAGGAGGAGCAAGCTCCATTGGCTATGATTCCAGAGGATGGAGAAGATGATGATGATGTAATTATGTATTCTCCAGTCTATCCTAACATCCAACAGATGCTAAGGGAATGGAGGAGATGGAAGCTAGACTACTCCAGACAGCAGTTCGCTCATCATGAATACATTGAAGAAGAGGAGGAGCTTCTGAGCTTCCTTGGAAATGTCACTGTCCAATATGCTCTCAATGAGGAATCTGCATGGATGCCCTCCGTGCTATTAAAGAGGATGAAAAGGAGAGAGCCCTGGAGAAAGCCAAAGACATGGAGAAATCAAATATATGTATTCAAACTGGAACCCATGAACATCTCATGGAGTCAACTGACAACAACGATCTGGAAGAGATGGACCAAGCTGCGGCAGTCGAAAATGCCGAGTTTCAACAGGCCATTAAAGAAACCCAAGCCTTGCACGAGCAACATCTTCAGGAAGGTTCAGGAGAGTCTTCTCATATCTCTCCTCGCTCTGATCCCTTAGGAGTGGCACAAAAGATTGCAACTGTTAATGCTGCGACCACATCCCCTATCCATTCTCAAGATAGCTCTCAGGGGAAGGGAGATGAAGCTAGGGAAGGTGATGATGTGGGCACCCTAGCCAAGCCTACCCCCGAAGAAGGTGTTGAGACACCTACCCCAACAACTGACTACTCAACATGAAACATAGCCGTGTCTCAGGAGCTGAGTAACCCCACTATCGTTCACTCAGCTGGTGCGCCAGATGAGAAGCTCTCTCCACCACAGCAAGGTCGGAGGACGCTGTGAGAGACAACTCTACAAAGTTTGGAGGCAAAGGATAGAAAACACTTGATAAGCAGAGTGAAATTAATGAAGCTCAAATGGTTGAGACTGTTCCAACTGAGATTTCCTTTGATGTGCAGGCCGATGAAGCTGCTGATGCAGCTAAGGCAAATGATGGGAAAGAGGCCACGGGAGTTGAGACTTTTGGCCATGAAAGTGCAATCCTAGGAGTTGAGACCCCGAAGAATGCCACAGAAGACCCCAAGACAGTTGAGTCTGTCGAAGGCATGTAGAAGGCCCCACAGCGGTTGAGACTGCTGGGGGTAATGAAGGTCTAAAAGAGGTTGAGACTTCCTTAGTTAAAGAGCCGGAACAAGAGAACATTCCTCAAGTAGAGGGAACTGGTGAAGAAGAGGAGATCAGGCCCCTTCATGATTCCCAAGAACATATTGATACATCTTTTCTAGGATCAGAGGATGAAGCCGAGTCCACACATCATGGAGATTCTACGCAGGACGAGGATGAGGATGTTCTTAACTCACAGAGCAATGTTAGTGATAAGATAACTCCGATGATATTCAACTTTGATGATGAGCCATTGCCTCAGGCCCATCACACTGATGATGCTGTTAAGACATCTGAGGAATCGTTACCTCAAAAGGGAAAACCCACTGAGACCGACGAAGCTATTCACACAGCTGAGGCTCAGTCAGCTGAGCAGACCAATACAACTGCTCCAACTGGAACACAGTCAGCTGAGCAGGCTACCATAGCTGCTCTAACAATGACTCAAACAGCTCCATCGCAGGCTCCCACAACTACGTTATCTGCCGATGATGCTGGCTCAGCCAAGGCACAGAGAGCTGAAACACTGCAACAAGAGAAGGGAAAGGCCCCTCAGCGTGGACCTCCGGGGATCCCTCTTGTTCGCGATGATATGTTTGAAAACGTGTTCCCTTTCACCGTTGAATTACCAACATGGATGCTGAATCTGCTCGAGAACAGGAGAAATACACTGTGCAGGAAGAGCCCATCATTCCAACAGATACGACTGTGCCTATGGGATTTGATTTCGATGCAGTGTGGCCAGAAGAAGAGTCATCTTCTAAAACCGAGTTCCGTAATGCTTTCAAGAAGATATGTGATTAAATTGAGAAGATGGAACGCCACCAAGCATCGTTGGATCTTCACTTGGACAACCGTGATGCAACTCTCAGCGCAGATATTCGAGGAGTTGTCTTACGTATCAAGGAATGGGTTGCACATTAGACTGCAATGCACTCAGAGTAGGTCCGTTACTTCAAAGTTTTGTTTGCAGAGTTGTTGGTAAGAAGTGCAGATAATGCACAATTTCACCAGAGACATAAGGAATTCATGGTCAGAATTGAAGAATCCCAAAAATCGGACATGGATTTGCTCCAGCTGCAACATAAAAGTGAAATTGTTAGACTGGAAGAGAGCATGAACCAGAAGTTCAATCTTCTTATGGCAGAGATGAAGTTGCTAGCAGCTGAGTCAAAGGCTACACGGTCAGAGTTCCGCACAACCGACTCCAAAGTAGATATCAAGCAGAATTCAACAAACAACCGACTGGACTTCATTCTGAGTGGCTTATTTCCTGGCCTACCCTTATCTTTTGGTGATGATGCCAAAAAGGGGGAAAATGAGGCCTTAAAGGAATTGAAAGGTGAGGCTGAAGGGAGTAATAAGGAGGCAAAGAAGGGAGTATCTGCAAAGGGGGAAGGAAGCTTGAAGAACCCCCATTTGAAACTTATGTTTGCTGAAACCCCTCAACAAGGAGATGTCATTGCTTCGATTCTCAGCAAACTATCGAAAAAGCTGTCTGTGGAACAGAAAGCTGAGATGGCAATGAAAAAATCAAGAAAAGCCATTGAAGCTGAATTTGAGAAGGTAGCTAAGAAGCACTCACGCATCCAGAATATTAGAGAACATTATGATGGTCCTCCAGCCGGGAAAGATTATGCTGCAGTAAAACCCTCGAGAGATATTACCATGCCTGATGCTGGATCTGAGCCCAGATCTCTAGAGGAACTCCAGACTCTAGAAGTAGAAGGTTATTTTCAAGACATGACTCTACCACAAGCCCGAGATTTGTATTGGGAGAAGGGACTTGATTGTGCAAATCGGCTGATAAGCAGCCAAGTTCAAACAGTCACTCAGTTGGAAAATCAAAAGCTCCAGTACAGTACACTCCCAGAGGAAGGGGAGCTGAGTCAGGAAGGAGTAGACATGGTGGCAGTGGGAGAAGTAGTCAACCACGACCAAGACCAAAAGACGTTAAGTATGTGGATCCGGAGAAGAAGGGACTCATATACTGGGCTGGATTCGATCATCTTGCTAACTTAGAGATTGCACGCAAGAATGCCGAAGCAATTAGAAGACATGAAGCTGAGAATGAAAGAACTACTCGAGAATGGGAGGAAAGGCAGCGAAGGGATGACCCTGCTGCAAAGCGAGCATATGAGAAGAAGAAGAAGGAGGAAGAGGAAAGGAAGAGAAGGAGAGCTAACGAAGATAGGAGGAGAGAGATGATGAAGAAGAGAGAAGAAGGAAGCAACCAAGGCGTTGAAGACAGCTGCAAACCCCTTCATGTATTTTACTTAGCTGTAAATACATAGCTGTAAGTTTTCCCTGTAACATAGCTCTGAGAATTTCCTAGTAATATTTATCCTATTTGTAACATAGCTTAGATACACTTTGTAATACAATACTTGTATAAGCCTTGTTACTTTTGTAAACAGCTTTGTAAAGGACAAGAATGCTATGATCAATAAAATTGATTATTCAAAGCATACATTTTTTGTTACTGCACTGCTTGTGTTTGCTGTTTATTTATTGTTTGTTTTAAGTTTTGGCATCATCAAAAAAGGCGAAAATTTTTAGGAAATTTATTTGTTAGATTTTGATGATACCATGTAAAACTTAGACTAGGAAGTTGGCACCCCATTTTCCTTGTAATTCTGTATTGTAATAGATAGGACTAAAAGAGCTAAGTGAAGTCAGCTAAGTCGAGAATGCAAGAAGTCAACTACAGACTAGAGTGAAGACTGTGCTGTGTGTCAGCCGAGTATGGTCAAGAAGGAAGACAAGGACACGACTGAAGGAGAGCCAGCTGTGGAACAGCTGTGTGAAGTTTGAGGAAGTGTCAGTCAAGTCAAATAAAAGGAGCCAAGTCTAACAGTTGAACTGATAGTTGAGTCAATCTTATGATTGGAGCTGACTCAAGTCACAAGGGGTAAAGGCAACAGTCAAGTCAAGACAACTGACATTGATCCATTGGAATGAATCAAGAATATTACTCGATATAGTAATATGTTCAAGCTGCCAGGTCTTAAAGTGTTTGGCCCAGAAACATGCAAAAGGAATAAGCCAATAGGAAAAACTGAAGCTTGTGTCAGAACCTGTAAAGCTACATAACCATTTAATATGAGGAAGGGTCAACATCACTAGTGCTGCAGACCAAGAAAAGACAAGCCAACGAACAAGAAGTGTTGTTTGAAAATAACCTATCACTTCAACGGGCAAATTTTCAAATGAGCACTATAAAAGGCTGAGGAAGCATTTGAGAAAAGGTTACCTAAACCTAGCACGAACAAAGCAATCAATTGTCAAGCAAGTATAACCTGCAAATTCTCAAGCTTATATAGAAAATTCCTCAAGCCTAGAACTCGAAGAACCTCAATCCAACACACATTGTGAAGGAAAGATAACTTCAACCAGTTGAAGAGGAAACATTTGAAGAATAAAAAGGGGTCTACTATCCAAGTTGAAGGAGTTGTAGAAAGGTTCAAGGTCGAACCAAGAGATTCAAGTTTGTTGGAGGGCTGTGTGAACATATCCAAGGACTTGAAAGTGAGCTGAAGTAGCAACACAAATGTCTTGTGAAGAAGCTGAGTCGCAGGAGAAGCCAACTGTGTGATCAAGGCTGTCTCCAGACTGAGAACTACTTTGTAACTTGATCTGTTACCTAGTGGATTCCTCCAGGAGTTGGAGAAAAGTGAAGTAGAGGAATTATCCCATCCTCGAACCACTATAAAATTACTTGTGTCATTTTACTTTCAGCATTTACTTTCTTGCCTATATTCTTATATCTACTGTTAAGTTAATTTGCTAATCCAACTAGATAAATAACAAGTGCTAAAACAAGTTTAAAAAACGAGCTTTAATCAAACAAAAGGGTGTTAAGTCTTCCACTATTAAAATCTAAATCAACTAAGGTTTAGTGTTAGCTTAAGCAGCCAACCTATACTATCAACATCTCTATCGAGTTTGTTGAGTGTAACTTAGCTAGATATAGCCAACCTAGTTGTCCCCAAGGACACAACCGATTTGAGTCAACTCTGTTGAAATTCTTAAAAAGACTAAAAGTTAAAATTTGGTAAGGTTTATTCACCCTCCTTCTAAACCTTACTCCACACCCCTTGGAACCTATAGTCGTCTGAAGGACTTAGCTATTTTCTTAAACACTCTGTTTTTAAAGATCAAAAATGTAAAGTCTATTTAACCCCCCTCCTTCTAGACTAGACTTAACACCCCTTATGACCTAGAAGTGGAATTAGAGCAGTTGGTTTAAAGAACCTTCCGCACTGGTTACTGAACTAGATCTCTATTTTCAAAAACATCAATTCTTAAGTCTCTCAAAGCTTTTAAAGAGTTATCATCATGGAAGGAAATCTAACCCGTATTCCCATGTTTTTCATTAAAGAATTTGATGATTCGAAAATACGTATGCAAGCACATGTCTCTGCACTAAACGATGACATGTGGTTTATCATTGGGGATGGACCCATACAAACCACTAAGGAGAACACAATTGTGGCAAGAGCAACAAGAGCAGGAAATGATGTAGTGAGAGCTACAGAGGTTGACAAGCCTAGAAGCGAGGGAAAAATAAAGATATAAAAAGGCACAACCTTGACAATGTGGCTAAGGACATTCTCTACAAGACATTGGACAAAGCTATGTTTGACAAAGTCAAGTCATGCAGGACAACCAAAGAAATTCGGGATAATCTAACTTTGATCTGTGAGGGCACAAAACAAATAAAAGAAAACAAACTTACAGTTGTAGTCCAAAAGTTCGAGATTTCAAAAATTATGGCTGGAGAGTCATTGGATCAACTGGATGCAAGGTTCACTGAGATAACAAATGAGTTATCTTCTCTTGGTAAGGAGTATACACAAAAGGAAATATGTATGAAGATCTTGAGAGCCATCCCAGATGAGTGGGAAATGAAGGTGATGCTCTGAGGCACTCAATGGACCTCACAAAGATTTCAAATCATGAGTTATTTTCATACCTGAGAGCTTATGAATTTGAGCTCAAAACAAAAGAGCAAGATGAGATAGCTGCACCTAAGACTGCTGCCTTGAAAGAGGTGAATCTAAGTCAACAGACTCAGAGGATATTATTGATAAGGAAGAGATAACCTTAATGGTCAAAAGATTCAACAAGTTCTTTAACAAAAACTACAAGAGGAACAAAGGAGAATCCTCTAGAAGGCATTCAACTTTCTCTAAAGGAAAAAAAGGAGAGACCCCCAAGAGAGCGGAAAAGAAAGTGGAAGACTTGTGTTGGAATTGCAGAAAGCTAAGTCACATTGCAGTTGACTGCCTCTATCCACCAGTAAACAAATACATAAATGATGAGAAAATGAAAGTCTTTAGAGAAAGAAGAAAGGAAAAAAAGAAGGCTATTATGGCTGCTGAGACTGAGACAAACAAGTGTAAGGAAGCAGTAGAGTCAGAAAGCAGTGAAGCTGACTACTCTTCTAACACTGAAGAAGAGACATTGATTTGCCTCATGGGAAAAGAACATGAAGATGAGGTAATTCCCAACTAATCTGATTTTGATTCTGATGATAGTAATCATGACACACATACATCATCACCCACTGATCTTTATGATTCATTAGGTAAAATAATGAAAGATTTTGAACACATAAAATCCTCACACACACTCCTAAATGAGGAAAACATCCAACACAAAAGGCAAAACTCACAGCTGACTGAAGAGCTGAGTGTTCTAAGCCAATTAGCTGATGAGAATAAAAAGTTGATGGATGAGATATAAAAGGTCAAAGTAGACTATGCTACTAAAGAAAGGAGAGAGCTTGAGCTTAAAAATGTTATTGCATCACCCAACAAACCATCTATCACATTGGATGAATCGATGATGATTAAAAAAGAGATTGGAGACAAAGCAGGACTAGGTTTGCTTCTTTTGTGAATGCACTAACTCCAAGAGTAATTTTAGAAAAAAGGATCATCAAGCAATGGGGGAATCGAAAAATCTAAAAGTCCATATGTTGCACCCACATATCACCAAAAGCACACACATGCTGGGCTTGGATACAAAGGCAAAGGTAAGAAGCTAGTTGAGTATGCTGAAACTACATTCAGAAGAGTTCACCAACAAACTGCTAACGTGAAATATTCTGTTAAATCAAAACAGAACCACGAAAGACCCCAGAACTTTCAGAACACGAAAATATATGATGGGAATAGTAGAAATTATCCAACTCAAGCTGAGTGGAATCCACCCATGAAATATCAGCAGATTCCAAAGGAAAACAAGCCAAAATTTCAAAGGCTTAAAAATCAATATATGTCGTTCCCAAGGCACAAAAATCAGCACACCTATGCACCTAGAACCAATGCACACAATGCACAACAGTTCCCATACTATCACAAGAATACAAATGCACACATGCATACATAGACATACAGACAAAAAAGACAGTTGTATGTAGCAAAAGCACCCAAGCAATTTGATAATATTCATTATGATTATGGAGCTGAAAAGTGGCAACTCCTTAGAGTCTGATCATTTGGGTATAAGTTCGTTGGTACACCTTATAGTGCTAACCCCTCAGGACTCACAAAGTTATGGGTACCTAAAGTTTGATTTTCTTCATTGCAGGTTCAGGAAACAACGAAGAGCCAATGAACCTGGTACATGGATATTGGCTGTTCCAGACATATGACAGTAAATAAAAGCAATCTATCAAAATTCAAGTAAGAAAAAAGAGCTAAAGTCATATTTGGAGGAAATAAAGCTCCAAGGAAAATCAAAGATGTTGCATATGTGGAAGGATTAAACTTCAATTTGCTAAGTATCAGCCAACTCTGTGACAAATGATATAATCTTGGATTCAATATGGGTGTTTTCCAAATCAAAGATGCCGAGGCAAATGAAATAGTGCTATCTGGGATAAAAATGAAGAACCTGTATGTGGTAGATTGGTCAACTTCCACACCAAGCATACGTTTATTGGCAAAGAGTACAGCTGAAGCAAGTTGGCAGTGACACAAGTAGCTGAGTCATCCAAATTTCAAGACTATCAACAAGCTTGCAAGAAGTCATTTGATTGAATAATTACCAAATTCAGTGTACAAAAAGGAAAGTATCTGTGATGCCTATCAGAAAGGAAAATAAATCAAATCATCACTTAAAGAAAAGATAAATCCTTTATCAATAAGGATTTTGCATCTGTTGCACATGGATCTATTTGGACCAGTGGAACCAACAAGTATTAGGGGAAAAAATATACCCTTGTGGTAGTGTATGATATTTCAAGATACACATGGACCATCTTTGTGTGTAAGAAGAAGAAAACATTACAAAAGCTCTCTTAGCTGATGAAAATAGTTCAGAATGAAAAGAGTCAATCCATTATCAAGATAAGATCTGATAGAGGAACTGAGTTTGCCAATGGGATTATAGCTCAATATTGTGTAGAGAATGGGACTGCTCATGAATTGTCAGCTGCAAAAACTCTACATCAGAATGGAATAGCTGAAAGAAAGAACATAACACTCAAGGAAGTTGCAAGGACCATGTTAGCTGAAGATGGATTGCTTAAGAGATTTTGGGCTGAAGCTATTGATACATCATGTTATACTTAGAACAGATGCATGATCAACATGCAATTGTCAAAAACCTCTCATCAGATACGGACAGGAAGAAAGCCAAATGGGGAATATTTTCATATCTTTGGAACAAAATGCTTTTTCCACAATAATGGGAAATATAACTTGAAGGATTTTGATGCTAATGCAGATGAAGGTATATTTCTTGGATACTCATATGAAAGTAAAGCATTTAGAGTTCTGAACAAAAGGACTATAGTCAGAGAAGAATCAATTCATGTAGTATTTGATGAACCAAATGTTAGTGCAAAAGACATTTATGAGTTAGCTGAGAGGATGAATCAACTAACTGTTCAGAAGAGTCCGTATACTAAGACAACTCCTAGAAGACTCAACCTTGATGAGGATGAGTTAGCTGAATCTCAAAGACAGCTGGAAAGATTGCTGCTAAATCCGGATGATCAAGAGTAAGTTGTTCAAGACAACCTAGCTGCAAGGCAGAACAACCCAGCTGACTTACTCCAACCTGATGCGAGATGGATGAGACACCATCCACCTGAGGTAATCATTGGAAATGTTAGAGAAGGAGTAAGAACAAGGTCAAAAACTCAATATGAGACTATGTTAATATGTTTCATTTCACAGATTGAACAAAAGGATGTGTCAAAAGCTTTAGATGACACATTAGATCCTAGCTATGCAAGAAGAATTAAATCAGTTTGAAAGAAACAAAGTTCGAATATTGGTTCAAAGACCTACTCACCAAAATGTCATTGGTACAACAAGAATTGTAGTTAGAAACAAGGCAAGATTGGTAGCCAAAGGGTACTACCAAGAAGAAGGTATAGATTTTGATGAAACATTTGCTCCATTTGCGAGACTTGAAGCAATAAGAATATTTCTTGCTTATGCTGCTCACAAGAACTTCACAATTTATCAAATGGATATGAAAAGTGCATTTCTCAATGGATTATTAGATGAACAGTTTATGTAGAACAACCTCCAGGTGTTGACTAGAAGACTACAAGAGATAAAGTGTACAAATTAAAGAAATCACTTCATGGATTGAAGCAAGCTCCAAGGGCTTGGTATGATACATTGTCACAGTTTCTTATAAACAATGGATTCACAAAAGGAAATGTTGACAGGACCCTCTTTAGAACTCAAGATGGGGAAAACATCTTACTAGTTCAAATCTATATGGATGACATCATGTTTGAATCCACAAACAACTGAACAAGGACTTGTGTGATAAATTCTCAAAAATAATGCAAGAAAGGTTTGAGATGAGCATGATGGAAGAATTAACTTTCTTCCTAAGACTTCAAGTGAAGCAAATGAAGGATGGAACCTTCATAAGACAAACCAAGCATACAAGAGTTTTGATGAAAAAGTTTAGTATGTAAGAGAAGTCATCTTTCAATATACCAATGAATACATCAATCAAGTTAGATTTGGATTCAGAAGGAAAATCAGTTGATCAAACAAGATATAGGGTACTCATTGGATCATTACTTTACTTAACTGCCAACAGACCTGACATCATTTTTGAGCAGGTGTATGTGCAAGGTTTCACTCTGCACCAAAAATAGGTCACTTGATTGCATCAAAGAAGATTTTGAGATATCTGAAAGGAAGTCAAGAAGTTGGATTATGGTATCCCAAAGAAGGAGGCTTCTCGCTAATTGGATATTCTGATTTATACTATGCTGGATGTAGAGTTGACAGGGAGAGTATATCTGGTCATGTCAACTGCTTGTAAATAGATTAGTTTGTTGGTTCAATAAGAAAAAAAACTCAATAGCTACGTCAACAACACAAGCAATGGGATAACATAGATAGAATGGAAAGAAGCCACTTAGCTGATATGGAGCTGCTGAAGATGACCATGGAAAAGAAGATGGAGCATATGGAAGCGTCATTGAAAGCTGACATTCTTGCTATGAAGAATCAGTTGTATTCTCTTAGCTATGATAAAAAAGCAGCAGACTCCATTACCCACAAAAAACTCGACTCACTTCTTAAGTCAACTCAATTTCCTAGTCTCTCTTAAGGTGATGGTGCAAAAAATAGGGAAGATATGTTAGAGAAAACCCCTATGAAGATAATTCTAAAATCTAAAGGCACCACCTCACTCCACTCTCAGCTACCTTAAGACTTGTCAGTTGAAGCGAAAGCTGAGTTAGCTTTCCAGAAGAACAAAGCTGAAATTGAAAAGTTGGACAAGAGTCAAGAGAGGAGAATTGAAAAGCTCAAAGTCCAATTTGGAGGTCCGCCAGCAGGTCTACTTCCAGCTGAAGAAAGAGAAGAAGCCAGTTCCCCTCCTGGCCCATTGGAAGAAATTTTAATGAAGTGTCATAATCCAAAACTTTACATTTTTAATTATCATGACTAATCCTTCATAAGCATAACTACATGCAATTTTATATATCATATTAACATTAGAATGCATGTAAAATTTTGAATTTTTCAATCTTAGCATAATCACGTTAGAGGTGAGGGGTGACATCGACATATATATCTAATGGAATACCTGAAAGTACGTTGGTATATTATGTGAATATTTTCAGTAGAAAGATTATATCAAATATATGATATATTTTGATAAATGACATGCACATAATGTACATGTATAATAACTCTACATGAGTACATCACACCCACCTATGCTATTATATATAATACAAATTACATTGTTACATGTGTAATAAATGTGTATATATATAGATATAATATATATATATATATATATATATATTTATATATATATATTGTATGGCATGTTGTAGTACATTTATTTTATTCTTATCCATATTTCAATACGTGTACCTTATTATATAATATTTATGGGTTAAACTTCATTAGTTAACTTAAGAACAAATAGTTATAATATATATATATATATATATATATATATATATATATTCATAGGCTGTAAGGATATATCAAAGACACTATGCATATCATATTAACCTGTCTTACACCGCCTTTGACGAATCCATCAGATAAGTATATGTTGTCTGCTATCTCATTTGGCTAAGACATAGATACCACACACACCAAAATATTCATGAACAAAGGTCTTAAAATTCAAGCTTTTAGGTGACTCTACTCCATAAAATTAGAAGACATATTTATTCCAAGACTAGTAAATTCTAATTGGATACTGTGAATTATTGATAATAAATTAGTGAATTTTAAATTATTCTTTATTGTTGACAACTTAAGGTTAATTAGTATATAATTTAAAGGAATTAAAAAAAATAAGAATAAGACAAAGCTTCCGATTATAATTTATTGATACATGCATATTTTAGTTTTGTATACAAGAAGAATAACATTATGTAGTTTGCATATAATAACTGATTATAAAATTAAAGAAACCCACTTGACATAATTATTAACTTATAGGGAAAATAATTGAGGTAATGGAGTAAGTGAGGTTTGTAAAATGTAATTATGCTAGTCAACTTAACTTTGTCCAATTCTTGTGTGTCTTGGGGAAGAAGTTAGTGAAGGTTCCAATCTTTCTGAAATAATTTTAACTCTTTCTTCTAAATACTGGTACGAGTATCAATTAAGATGATGATGATGAGGATAAAAAATAAAAATAAATGAAGTGATTATATCTATATGTATATATACTATTGAGAGGTAAAACAAGATAATACAATTACACTGAGATATATATTTTTGTTGAGTTAAGATATGAAAAAAAAGGATTCTCCTACAAGAACATGTTATCAATAGCATACAAATTAACATTGTTAGAGTCAAATCTATGATTTTAAAATTAGTTATGCGTTCTTGATATGTTAATAGGTCATAATCCCGATGAAGAAGTATATAAGGGTGACTAGGCGAAATCGTCAGATAAAGGCACCACTGGTAAGTATAACCTTTTAACTTGTTATTTGATTTGTGTGATTATAGAATTGATATGTTCGAATGAATTGCTTATTTGTTTGGCTATAGTGATTAGAAGTTTGTGTCACGCCCCAATTTTATTACACCGTAAAATAAAATAATACCCAATAAATTACATTTTCACATATTCATTAAGTTAGGTTCGACAAAAGTTATTATCTCAAATACAAATAATTAAAAACCATAAATACAATAGAAGTCTATGAATCCACACAATCTATATATATATATAAAAGCAAAATGGTTTCTAAAATTGTTTTCCCGCCTAAATGACACTTTCTAAAAACAAATTATGATTTAATTAAAAAAAATGCATTATATTGCTGGCATTGTATAATTATAATTCATATAGTTAAGGTTAAACATTTACTCCGATTATATCAAATTTGGTATGATTTTCAATCTATATTAGGAATTAGAATTAGATAATTAAGTGCATCGACAATATATTTATAATGAATATAATCAAAGTAAAACATTAACTCTAATCGTATCCAATTTGGTATGATTTTTTTATTGCCCCTATTTTAGGAATTGTAATTTTATAATTAAGTACAATATCTGTTTAAATGGGCACACTTAAAGCATATCTGTAGCCTTAAAATTATAATTATATGGAAAATAATTCAATATTCTTCCTATAATTAAAACACGTACGTTCTTCTTTTCCCTTTGGTTTAGCAAAAAGTTTTACAGCTTTTCCTTTAGTTTCTTAAAATAAAAAATGTCTTTTTTTTCGGAAATTGATTTCCACAATAATTGTTCTTGGTAAACAAGAAAGAGTAAATCTTAATTTTCGAAAATCTAATTTATATAACTTTCCAAAATTATTATTTCAATTAATCCAGCATTCAGGATTAAGTTAATTATGACATGGAATCCAAAATTATATTTATTGTTATTAAATTGACAACTAATTTAAGAAAGCAAGAATCATAATCATAATAAAAACTAAATCAAGAATCACCAATTTTAGAACTCAAAATCATACACTGATTAATGACCCACAATATCATCAGAAATATAGAAATAATATAAACTAAATATCATAATATAAATCATGCAATAATTATATCGATTTTTTCCATAATTGTTCTATTTTAGTACACTATAAATATGTGTTTGTCAACATTCAAACTTCATTCAGGCGAAATCTTCTTTTTAAATCAGTATTTTCCCAGAAATGTCAAATTCTTTTAAAAACCCTGTAAGAAAACCTGATTGCAAGACCCATAAGCATGCTATCAATGATAAAAGCTAAATACGGTCTGGAATGTATGTTCCATAATGCCGCGGTATGAAATACATATTCGTTACATGTTTAACATTACAATATCGACTATTCATTGGCTAATCAACTTATGTGCATATGGATTTTGTTATGACGTTTGTGGTTCATAGTATGTATAATTTTCCCAATACCTACAACATGAAAAAAAACCATTAGTCCTCAATTAGATGCACAGAAAAAGCTATAATATCACATAGATAGATAAACAGGTATAAGGACATGGAAACCATCATACAATAAAGACACAACACTGATATGATTCGACTACACTCATGGTGTAGAGTCAAGCGAGATTCTGAGTTAGAGTGTTCTTACGTGTAAGTTAAAACCAATAGGATGAATAGATTCATATGATAATACATTTGTGAGATTGAATTTTTAAAAAACAAATTGCTGGCTTTTATGCAAACAAATGTTTTACCCAGATTCTGACTTTGGATTTTGTAATGATGTTAGCCCTAAGTAATTTATTGTTATCGCTTTGCCTGCAACATAAAAATTGATTATTATGTTTGTATTAGATGTATGGAGTAAGTAAGATATCACAGAGAGAGATAATATGGGATAATGTGTGAATGAAAACATCATTCAATAACTATTCATTTCATAACAAAACGATTATCTCAATTAAACATTTACCTACACACAAAAGTATATCATTTTGAAGGCAATATTAGTAAAATGGAATTATCAATTGTTTAAATAATATTAGTTTATCATAATAATTTTTCAATCGAACAAGTGTTATTCATCAAAATAGTTATTAAAAATAAAGGGATTTTAATATTTACAAGCTATAAAATAAACAACTAATTTAGAATTATATAAAATAGAATACTATAACACTCATTTAATCTATATAGATTGACAAAAAATAAGCTCAATTTCACAATTAAAATTAAATATAATTCTGCAAAAATAACTTATCAATAGCTACATCAAACAATACAAAAATCAGAAAAGCTAACATTTATAATGGCCTACATATCACATCTTCAAGAAATAAAATCTTTCTGTTACAATAATATGCACCGATTAACAAAGTATGAATATTAGTTGTTATATCTTTATATCTTTATTTTAAAATAAATCAAGTGAGACATGTTACGAAACCCACAAAAAAATCATATTCGTATAAGTTAAAAAAGATTACCACTACCATATTTGACCTTTGTTGTGTATGCACAATGGTGGGAAAATTGCAATTTTAGTCCCATAACTATGGACCGGTCGCATTTTAGTCCCATTCAGATTTTGCAAACAAGTCTGTAACTATTGTCTCCTCTCAATTTCGGGACCAAAATGACTGGACCTCGAATTTAAGATCGGGCGTTCGACAAGTAAAGCTAACTTTACACGCCGGCAATAATTCGCCACGTAGGATGAAAATGGAGGTATTAACACAACCCCTCTAAAAACATGTGCAAACCTCTCATTTCTCTCCCAAACCAATATATGGAAGCAACACAAAGTTAGTTTTTTTTTCTTTTCGAAGAATGGTATTTCAAAAACGCAATGGGAATCAAGACTTGCCAAATATATTGTAAGTCAATTTTTATATTTTTGGTTTTAATATAGATTCGATTTTTTCGAAACGTGTGTAGGGCATGAAATTGTTGTAAAGTAATACTTATATAGATATTGAAATTCTATTTTTACTTGAGCAGTGATGTAAGCCCCACATTTTTGAATGGTTGGGGATGATCTCTAATTTAAAATAGTTCAAATAGGCCCTCCTGTTTAAATTTGTTATTTAGTGTTTAATATTTCTTATTATTTGCCTTTTTGTTTTTTATTTATTAGTTTTCTAATTTTTTACTTATTCAAAGATCGATTTGGATTCACTTACATTAGTGATGCATTATTGGGGGAGGTTTGACCTATTACCAAAATCAAAATACGTAGGGGTAAAAATTGGTGCTTGATTGGGTGCCCCTCAATAGTATTACTAATGCCAATTTTAAAATGTGGAGTGAAAGTGAAGGGGTTGATGGGAACAAGAGATATTATATTTTGGTGGATAATTGGTTTAGGTTATTAGGTGATGATAATGATATAAGCACTTGGGCTAAAAAGTATGTTTCTTCTAGGAGATGCATATATATATTGATATATTACCCCTGGAAATTCCTAGTGTTATGAATGATAATCATGATAATGGGACAGTGGGTGAAGGGGAAATGATGAAGAGAATTGTGGCTTTGATTTAGAATCATTGTTTGATAGTGATTATCTAAGGTAGTCAATCAAGTAATGATGACCAATTATTTGAGGAGTATGTAGATTAGATGGGAAGAATTAGTATTGTGGCAATGAATATAGAACAAAAGAGTGGTGAAGAAGATATTGTACATGATGGTGTTGACTTTGATGAGGCTAGAGCATCCGATGGTGAAGAGGGGAGTGAATTGTTTAAATTTGATCTATGATCCAATTTTCCAATTAGGGATGGAATTTGGGACAAAGGAAGAGTTTAGGAAATGAAATTTTTAAAAAATGATAAGAGAAGAATCTATGTTACATGTGATGGAGAAAAGCGTGTGTGGAGGATAAATGCATTGAAAATAAAAAATGAGGAGACATTCAAAATTATGCTTTTTAATGATGAACACTCTTGCCCACCAGTTTTTCATGTAAAAAATGTCAAAACTAAATGGTTAAGTGAAAAATACATTCGATCCAAAAAGGAATGTGAAGGGGTTTAGGAGTGATGTGGTGAAAAATACATTCAGAGATTTCAATCTGATTCAAAATCATTCTTGCACATGTAGAGGGTGGGGGTTAAGTGGTATACCTTGTAAGCATGCTTTAAGTGCCATTATTAGCCAGAGAGATGATCCAGAAGACTATGTTCATTCTTGCTACAGTGTTGAGACTTATAAAAATGTTTATGCCCATGCTATATTACCAACAAGTGGTGAGCCAATTTGGGGAAAGTCAATGTATATTCCCCCATTACCTCCCAATTTTGGCAGGGGTGTTGGTAGACCATCTCAGGCTAGAAGACGAGAGCCCGATGAACCCAATGCAAAAGGCAAAAATAAGTCCAGAGGTCCAGAAGGTGTACATAGACTTAAAAGATAACAATCTACTGTCAATTGTAGGATTTGTGGAATGTCAGGCCATAATTCAAGGGCTTGTCCCTCTAAGCAAAGAAATGAATCTCCAGTTGAGCCATATGCTATCAATATCCCCAAAAAAAAACAGAAGGTATGTTGTTTGTGTACTTTATGTTGACATTGTAACATGTTATTTTTTGTGCTATAAAAATACTAATTTTAGCAACTTGAATACAGGTTGCAGTTGGTACTTCTAAACCAGTTATTTTACCACCCTCCACACAAAGTGAAGTGACAGAAAATGAGATGGTAGGAATGAATTTTATGCACAGTCAGACTGGAAGTAATATTCAACATGATGTAAGGCCACATAAGCCTGGACCTTCAATGTTTGAACAATTGCAAATGGGCCCCAATAATCCCACAAACTCGCACACAAGGGTTGATATTAGAGCACCACCACCAATGGATGGTGCTTGTTTCACATCAAATAAAGACAAGTTCATTTGTAAAAGTCAATTGTTGTGGAAAGTGGCCACAAATTTCGGATCTATCTTAGCCAAACCGCTCCAAATCGGAAGAAAAATAAAGGGTGGTAGGATGGGTTAGTCATTGTTGGGGAGTAATATTCAAGATTTGAAACTTGTTAAGAATTTGTCTATTTTTGAATCTCTTGGAACACCACTCTTTCTTGTAACTTGAAAACTCTTGTAGTTGAGATTCGGGCAAGAATTTTGGTTCTTTGGTTTGTATTTTGAAACCTTAAAATAGTTGAGTACGTTTTGTAACCAAACATTTGTATTTGAGTTTCTGGCAAAGACTTTATCTATCTTATTTTATCCGGTCTTAAGAATGAGATGTTGTTCTTGGATATTTATTGGGTTTTTCTCTCTCTCTCTCTCTCTCTCTCTTTTTTTTTTTTTTGAAGAATGTTGGGTGTTTCTCTTAAAAACTTGTATATAACCAATGTAGATCATTATTATTCACATCTCATTCTTATTTCTTATTTCTCAAGTATATAAATTTGAGATCGATTATGCCCACAAAAATAAATAGTCCCTTTCTCATTAAAGTATCTCATTATCTTCTCATTAGCAAATGAACATAACCATTACAGTTTGTATTACACTTGTACAAATAACTAAAGGATAAGCTAACTCAAAGAAAGAAAAAAACTAAAGAATATTGAAAATGACCATTACAATTTGTATTACACAACATTGCCAATTGTGAGTTGATAAGGCTTAAAATAATATCATTACTTAGTAAAGTGGACATAAACATAAATATTACATCTCTAACATAAATACTACATCTCTAGTTAATAAACATTGCATCTCTAAACTACAGAATCATCTTCAAATGATCACCCTCAATGTGTTTACCATAAACAACTTTGCAAACCCACCGGATCAACACAAGCAAAGGAATCAAAACAACAATAGCAAATTTGATTTTTACGTTTCAACTTCAAATTCTCGCCTTCCAATTCATCAATCCTTCTCAACAACCCCTTATTTTCACTTCAAATGCATTAATCTTCCTTAACAATCCGGTATGATTGCTTTTTTTTACACATTGGCGGATCCTCCCACGAAAAGAACTTGCAACCTCCTTTCTATAAATTCCAAAAAAAAGAAAAAGTTAATTTCTCCAGGCCAACAAAATAAAAATTTCATCTTTCAAAATGAACATTGTGAAAATCATAAAGAAAACTTACATCATAGTCTCGACAAGATTGGAACCTTCGTCCGGATTTTCGGTAGTCCACGGTGCGAATAAAATTGTCCGTCCACAATAACACTCTACAAAGCAGTCACATGAGACATTTTGGGTGAATCGGCCAACAATGCTCACTTTGTGCGTAACTCGGGCGTGAAATGGGCAAGGGTTTTGAATGAAGTTTTGGGGATTTGAGAGAGGGGTGGTAGGGTGGTTGTAATTTTCTCCTATTTTCATCTATTTGGCCACTTATACACATAAGGGGGGTGATTTGGCAATATCAAATTTTTCTTTCATGGTGTAAAGTTAGCCGGAAAATGGCCTATTTTCGAACGCCCGATCTTAAATTCGAGGTCCATCATTTTGGTCCGAAATTGAGAGGAGACAATGAAGTTAGGAGACTTGTTTGCCAAAAAAATCTGAATGGGACTAAAATGCGACCGGTCCATAGTTATGGGACTAAAATTGCAATTTTCCGCAATCTAACAATCTTTCTTAAAAAGTCAGTTGGACTACATATGTGAGATTTTTTTAATTGAACTGGGAGTACTGGTTGGCGAATTTCAAATAAAATGAAAGATACAGGGTTCGAACCCTGGTTAACACCCTTATAAAAGTTAAATACCATTAATGAGCTCACATTTTCTTGGTGACTACATACGTGAGATCAGAACTCGAAAATATTTAAAAAAAATTAAATGAAAAATGTAAAAAAAAATGCAGATCTGATATATATATTTCGATATGTGTAAATAAAGTAAATGAAATCTGTTAAAGTCTTTGTCATTAAAAAAATAGAGTTGCAATGGTCATTGCTTAAATAAAAAATTAATCTTATAAACAAAAGAAAAGGCATCAAAATAAGAAAAAGAAAATTGCAAAACTTCAACAATAATATAAAAACGACTTATCTTTTGATCGGTTGTATGCTATTTTTTTTATTTTTCCCTCACCGTATCGCCCAGAAGGGTTATAATAATCAAGCAACCTTTGAAAACTCTGAATCGTTTTGATCTAGAGAGACATGGGGGTGGGGGAGTTTGGCATTTTGCTTTTTCATCGATATTTTCAATCTGAGGTAGATATTTCAGAGAAATGGAGGTTCGAATGGATGAATATTCATTCTACTAATTATGGGAGGCTGTAGCAGTTTGGTAGAATTAGACATTTCCAAACCCTAAAAAGATGTCATTTGAAACGCAACCGCTAACCTAAATGGTTTTTGTGTTTTTTCTGCTTTTTTCCTTTTTTTGACGAATTTAGGATATTTGTTGTTAGCAACGCGTGTCTCTATCCTATATGTACAACATCGCCATGCATTATAAAATACATACACGTGTGCTCTATCTAATTTAATGGACTGGGCCCAGACAAAAGTGGGATTCGGGATATAAATATTGATTCTTTTAGTTAAAAAATGGGCCTTTTTTATTATACTTTAATGGATCACAATTTCAATTAATTTTATTTTGGAAGACAATTTTATACAAATGGGTCTTTTTTTATTTTTTGTCCATATTAAATCTTCATGAATGCCCATTCTATATATTAAATTTGATTTACTAAATGTGTATTTAAATATTAAAAATTTAAAAAATACATCAAATTTTAAGAAATTAAATTCATATTTAAACAATGTATATAATTTTTTTCGGGAAAAAATTATTTCAAGTACAATGATTAGGTAGTATAAAGTATAGATTATGCATTTAAAGTGTATAGTAGAAAAGATTATGCATTTAAAATACCCTTAAAAATGCTAAAATTATCAGTTATACATAAAAGTTTAAAATTGTTAAATTTATTTAACTATTTAGTTAATTCTAAAAAAAATATTAATGTTATCGGATTTTTAAAATATATATACACATAAACCATTTGTCAAATGTTTCATACAACAGTTTTTATATTTGACAAATATTTAATCATGGATTTTAGTATATTATAAATCTTCTAATTGATGAATTCATATTGATATATTTTATTAAATTTATTGTTCAATTATATATATAATTTGCAAAAAAAATATTAATAACAAATTTCCATTTATTTCTGTTAATTTGTTTTGGAAGAAAATTTTATACAAATTTTATATTATTTTTTTCAATATTAAATCTTCATGATTGCCCATTCTATATATTAAATTTGATTTATTAAATGTGTAATTGAATATTAAAAATTTAAAAGATACAGAGAAATTTATAGTGATGTAGCTTGATTTTGTTGAAGATTTGTATTGTATACTTTATATATATATATACATATATATATATATATATATATATATATATTTTCATATGTTAGTCTTAAAAATGAGATGATATTTAGTCTTAAGAATAATATTTTGTAATGTTAAAACGATTGTACAAAAAGTACTAATAATATTTTTTTCAAATTACTTATTTCTTTACGTAATCAAATTTTTTGTTTATCGCAATTAGATCAATTTTTTGCGAAACATTAGAATGGATTGTGTAACGACATTAAATTGGTCATTATGAGTCTTGCCAAACATGTACTTGAAGCTACAATTTTACTAGAGCTAATACAGGCCACAAAGTGTTAATTCCTCGAATGACACTGACCCCGCCGGACCTCGAATTCCCTTTCAAGTTTCAACAGATACAATTTTCTCTAATTGTATCGTACGTCATGACGAACAAATGACAATCTCTCTCCAATATTAGGTTGTACTTGAAAAATCCGATATTCAGTCATGATCAATTATATTGTTGTTTCCCGAGTCAACTATCGTAAGAGTTTGAAAATATTATGTTGTGGTAACGATAGATCAAAAATAAACAAACGAATAATGTGGTGTACAATTAAAATATTCCCAAAATTTATAATTTTTAAAGTAGTTTTTTAATTTGATTAATTTATTTGAAATTTATTTTAATATTTCATATTTTACCAATATAATAATTTTTATATCCATCAAATTTATATGGTCCAGCATAATAAACCCTATATAGGGAGTGTTTGCAAACACTAAAAATAAGTGCTTTTCAATTTTTGCTTAAAAAAAATAGTTTTTAGTGTTTGCATATACCATCTCGCTTCTAATTGCATCTTTTTCAATCTAAAAATGAGAGATGTTTTATGCATGCTGTTTCTAGTTTGAATTTGACAAATAAATAAGTACTTTTACTACTTTTTCACCAAACACTCTCAACTTCTCATTCTCAACTTTTAATTCTATTTTCAAACACTATCAACTTCTGATTTTCAACTACTTCTACTTCTACTATAATAAATCACTTCTTCTAAAAGCAGAAGTTTTTGCAAACACTCCCATAGTCCGACACAGCACATCCCGTGCATCGCACGGGTCAAACACTAGTTTTTATAAAGCTACAATTCACTTATCTTTACAAAATAATTTACCGTCATGACACCCTTTTGGATCTAACTCCGTCGCTTCTCTACTACTCTTGCCCTTTTTCCTTTCTGCCCACTGTTCGCTCCTTCAACTATATATCAATGTTCTACTATTCCTCTCTCCGTTTTCTATATTCCCCCTGTGTGTGTTCTTCTTCTTCTCTTCTTTTTTCCTTAGCTGAAGTGTGCTCTTATATACATATTATATAATATATACTTGCATATGGCGAGTCATGTAGTTAATGTGTATGTTTCTTACACGTGTTTGTATATAGCTACACTACTTACATATTAAGTTACACAGGTGTTTAGCTTATAAATGCTTATATATTTTTAGTTGTGCATATGGCACACACATACACATTTATATATAATAGTGTATTATCTATGTCTTAGTTATCTATGTATTTCTATGTTTGAATTTTATATAAGTCAATTTAATGTGAATGGCAGTTTGAGTGGCCACGTAAGGCAAAAGTTATCAAATGATTTACCTTAACTCTAAATTGCATTCTATGGTATAATTTGCATTAATTGATACACTAATACGCAAATATATATCTCACTGCACATGGTATTATGGATAAATATATATTAGATTAGTATTTGATTTCTTTCATAGTAATACATAATGATATATATATATATTTAATATAGATAGAATTTATATATTTTTGGTCCAATAAGTAGTTTGAGACTGGGTATTACATTCTCCCCACCTTACAAGAATTTGGCCCCCAAATTCCTTCATAGAATAATTGAAAGTGATACGCCAACCCAGTCAAAATGGTACTGATTCCGTGTCGAATGGGTCACGCAAACCTAGTAAAACAGTTGGTTGCGAGTCGGAAGTGACAAGCCAACCCAGTAAACAGTAATGGTTCTGTGCCGAATGTGTCATGCGAACCCAGTAAAATAGTTGGTTGCGAGTCGGAAGTGACAAGCCAACCTAGTAAGCAGTAATGGTTCCTTGCCGAATGTGTCACACGAACCCAGTGAAATAGTTGATTGCGAGTCGGAAGTGACAAGTCAACCCAGTAAGCAGTAATGGTTCCGTGCCGAATGTGTCACGCGAACCTAGTAAAATAGTTGATTGCGAGTCAGAAGTGACAAGCCAACCCGATGTGAATGGTTCCGCGTCGAATGTGTCACGCGAACCTATAATATCTTGATTGGTTGCGAGTCGGAGGTGACAAGCCAACCTAGTAAGTAGTAATGGTTCCGTGTCGAATGTGTCACGCGAACCTATAATGTAACAGTTGTTTGCGAGTCGGAAGTGACAAGCCAACCTAGTAAGCAGTAATGGTTTCGTGTCGAATGTGTCACGCGAACCAAGTAAAACAAGTGTGCTTAAGTTGATATACTATCCAATCAATCAAATATGTCTAAATTATTATTTCAGATCAAATCTTAAATTTATCTAGTACCGCTAACCCTTCACAGGCCAAAGACCCTATCCTGGTTTAGCTTAGGTGTAGTTCCTTTACACACAAGCTCTGATACCATAACTGTCACGCTCCAATTTTATTACACCGTAAAATAAAATAATACCCAATAAATTACATCTTCACATATTCATTAAGTTAGGTTCGACAAAAGTTATTATCTCAAATACAAATAATTAAAAACCATAAATACAATAGAAGTTTATGAAACTACACAAATTTTATAGAGCTACAATTCACTTATCTTTACAAAATAATTTACCTTCATGACATCCTTTTGGATCTAACTCCGTCGCTTCTCTACTACTTTTTCCCTTTTTCCTTTCTGCCCACTGTTCGCTCCTTCAACTATATATCAATGTTCTACTATTCCTGTCTCCGTTTTCTATATTCCCCTGTGTGTGTTCTTCTTCTCTTCTTTTTTCCTTAGCTGAAGTGTGCTCTTATATACATATTATATTATATATACTTGCATATGGTGAGTCATGTAGTTAATGTGTATGTTTCTTACACGTGTTTGTATATAGCTACATTACTTACATATTAAGTTACACAGGTGTTTAGCTTATAAATGCTTATATATTTTTAGTTATGCATATGGCACACACGTACACATTATATAAAATAGTTTATTATCTATGTCTTAGTTATCTATGTATTTCTATGTTTGAATTTTATATAAGTCAATTTAATGTGAATGGCAGTTTGAGTGGCCACGTAAGGCGAAACTTATCAAATGATTTACCTTAACTCTAAATTGCATTTTATGGTATAATTTGCATTAATTGATACACTAATACGCAAATATATATCTCACTGTACATGGTATTATGGATAAATATATATTAGATTAGTATTTGATTTCTTTCATAGTAATACATAAGGATATATATATATATATATTTAATATAGATAGCATTTAAATATTTTTGGTCCAACGAGTAGTTTGAGACTGGGTATTACAGTTTGTTGCGCTCTAATGTGAATTGTATGATTCTCTTTAGTGACATTTTGATGAAATTGAGATATATGATCTCTATGTGATGACATTGAAATGGAATTGAAATATTTGATCTCCACTGATGTTATTGATATAAAAATGAGATATGCAATCTCTACTAATATTATTGATACGAAAATGAAATATGTGATTACAGGAAATGTATTCATGAGAGATTAATAGATTATGTTATGGCCGCTAATGATCTTGAATCATCTGTTACAGATTACAGATATCCAGAAATTCTGGATTACAGAGTACCGTACGGCCACCCGAGTTCACTGAACTCTACGTGAATTAAGAATTACAGAGTGCCATGGCCATCTTCGTTATCAAGATTTATTCTTGGTATTAGCTGGCCCATAACAGTAAAAGAATATGATCAAGCATATGCATTTATGTGCTTATGAATGTTTTGAACAAAGAGTGTGAAATGGTAGTGATGATGTACTTGTGTGATGTTAACTAACTTATTATTAGATTATACTTGCTGAGCTTGCAACTCACCAAATGCAATGTTGCCAATTTTTAGTTGTTGTAGATAGAAGTTGATCCGTGCGGTGTGACGGAAGTTTAAAGCATGGATTAAAGGTTGGCCGGCTGGATTCTCATCCTTCTCCCTCAGCTCATCATCTGCATTTCGTATACGAAGTCTATTTTGATCTGTATATAAAGAGGCACAATCGTTAGTGTCCTGTAATATAGAAAAAAAATGCACATGTCTGAATAAGCGTTGTTAAATCTTTTTAAGTGAATGCTTCCGCTTGCGTAAAAGGGTTACAAATCATGAATAATATGTTAATATCGGATGGAATGCAATGTGCTACATATGACTATAGCCTTATGTTGTATAGATACATGTTACAAGGGTAAGGGTGTTACATGTTAGTTTGGTATCAGATCCCGGGTAGGGGTTTTGTAGATCATGGCATGGCATACGCATTATCACTCATATTATATGTTGGCCAATGTTTTAATTGTATCATAGTATATTCAAAGGGTTGTGAGTCAAGAAGCACATGTACATAATGATGATCAAAGTGTTCATGGAGGGGAAAGAGCAGCCGAGCCAGAGTCACACTCATCACATTCACCTCTACATCACGTGCACAGAATACCTGCTCATTTTGCGTATCCACCATATCTACCGGTAAACCCCCTTGAAGCACGGGAACAAAAGTATGATAAACATAGAAAAATGGGAGCTATTGATTTTGTGGGTAATACTGATCCAACAGAGGCAGAAACACGGCTAAAACGAACCGAAAGGGTTCTGAATTTGATGAAATGTACTCCTGAAGAAAACTTTGATTATGCAGTATCACTCCTTCAGGGAAATGCGTATGATTGGTGGGAGACTATACCTCATTGTACTGTTCAGCCACCTATATTGACATGGGATGATTTTCTAAGAGAATTTCATGATACAAACTTGCCAGAGGTTTATAGGGATCAAAAATAAAAAGAGTTTCTTGAACTTAAACAGGGAAGTCGATCAGTTGTTGAGTATGAAGTGCTGTTTAATCAGCTTTCTTATTATGGTCCACATATGGTAGCCACGGAAAAGAAGAAATGTACTAGATTTGAATCTGGACTTCGATTTGCTATTCAAAACCGTATTACACCTATAAATTTGGAGTCTTATAGTAAGTTGAAAGCTACAGTAATACGATCTAAGAAATTGGAAGCTTAATCAAAACAAAACTTTCTGTATAATAAGAAGAGGCAGGGTGATGAAACTGGAGGATCTAGAAATAGAAAGGAATTTATTGCGCCTACACAGAGGAGCTTCCCGATCAATTCAAAAAGTGGTAGTTTTAGGGGTGCAACATTGGCTAGTAAGAGTGCTGGTTCTACACCATCAGTTCCCACATGTGCACATTGTTGCAAGAATCATTATGGAGAATGTAGGATGCTTACAGGAAAATATTTTAGATGTGGTGAACCATGACATATAGCAAGGAATTGCACAAAAGCATAAGAGGAACCCACAGTTGAGCAAACTAAATTTAGTAGTTTCAATCCTAATAGAGGTAGAGGTCGAGGGAGATTTGGTATAGGAAGGGGCGCTGGTGCAGAAGAAAGTCAAACAAGCAGACAACAAGGTCCAGCTCGAGTTTTTGCCATGACACAGGAAGAAGCTAAAGCTGCACCGTCCGTAGTTGTCGGTGATATCTCCATCTCTGATACAAATGCTTATGTTTTATTTGATCCAGGAGCAACTCATTCATTTGTTTCACAATCATTTGCATCATGATTGAGTAATAAACCGGAAACATTAGGCTATGAGTTACTGGTTCGAACCCCAGTAGGGAGTGTGGTGATTGTAAATATTGTATATCATGATTGCAAAATTTTGATCTATGAATCAAAATTAAGTTCTAGTCTACTTGTTATGCCTTTAAGAGATTTCAATGTGATTTTGGGTATAGATTGGTTGACCGAACACCATGCTAAACTGGATTATTTTACTAAAGAAATAATGTTGGAGCTTCCTGATCAGACACATATAGTATTTAAAGGGGAAAAAGAAATTCTACCTACATGTATAATATCTGCATCTAAAGCTTTGAAAATGATTAAGAGAGGTTGTGAATGTTACTTAGCCTACATAATAGACACACAATTATATGGTTTGAAACTCGAAGACACTCCATGTAGGTCCCAAGGGATGAGTAGTAAGGTTTAGGGGGAGATTGAATAAACTTTACCAAATTTTCGATTTAGTCCTTTTAAATATTTTCACAGTTAATCACAAATCAGCTTAGTCCTTGAGGGACAACTAGGTTGGCTTACTTCAGCAAAGTTACCTACTTAACAGACTCGACTAAGCTGTTGATAGCAAAACTCAGCTGGTATCAGCTAACACTTCAATTTACGGTTGATTTGGGTTTTGTTCAGCAGAAGACTTTTCACCCTTGTTATTTTAAACTTGTTTTTAGCAATGGTTATTATCAAATGTGTTCAGCAGATATAACTTAACATTAGATATAAATTATATGCAAGAACTTAAAGTGCTGTAAGTAAATAAGATACAAGCAATTTTTATAGTGGTTTGAGGATAGGGTAATTCCTATAATCCCCTCTTCTCCAACTCCTGGTGGAATCCACTAAGCAACAGATCTTAGTTACAAAGTAGTCAACAATCCGAGTCAGCCTTGATCATACAACTGGTTGCTCCTGGGACCCAGTTTCTTCACAAAACAGGTGTCTTACTACTTCAGCTCCCTAGAACTCTTGGAATTGATCACACAGCCTTCCAACGAGCACAAAGCTTCTGGTTCGAACTTGAACCTTACTACTTCTCCTTCAACCTTGGAGAGTAGACCCCTTTTGTTCTTCAAACAAATTTTCTCTTCAACTTGATGAAGTAATCTTTCCTTCACTGATTGTGTTGGATTGAGTTCCTTCGATTTTAAGCTTGAGAATTGTCTTTGAAAGCATGAGAGTATTTTGCAGGTTTGCTTGAATGCTTGTAATGAACTCGGTAAACTTCTCTCACTTTCTTCCTCAGTCTTTTATAGTGAAGATTAAAAAATATGTCCATTGAAGAGATAGACATATGTTTCAAATCTCACTCGTAGATTGTTGGCATGTCTTGTCCTTGCAGCATTAATGAGGATCTTACATGAGTTTAATGCATTGCAGCCTTTCCTTCGCTTCTGCAGGTTTTTAGGTACATCCCATTGGTTTCTTGCTTTTTGCACTCATTCAGCAAAACAACTTTATTGTTGGCAGCCCGACACATACCTATTTCTAACAAAACCTTGACTTGTGTTGACAACGGATCTCTATCAGCTTTCTTCAAGTCTTGTCTGCTGCATACCCTTTTAACATTTGATTCTAATCATTTTGGAATGACTTAGCTGTTAGTCAGCTGACTGGGACAACTTTTCTGTCACTTGACTGATCCTTCACTTGACTTCACACAGCTGACACACAGCTGAGTCTTCTCTTCAATCTTTAGTAGACTCTTATAATCTTCAACTTAGCTGACTCCAACTCAGCTCATATAGTCCCATCTATTGTAAGTTGAATTACAAAGAAAATGTGGTGCCAACTTCCTATTCTATATTTTACATGGTATCATCAAAATCTAAACATAAATTTTCCTAACAATTTCCCCCTTTTTGATCAGCAAAGTAAATAGTGCAGTAACAAGAAATGTATGTGTGAAATATGTCAATTTTATTGAACATACCATTCTTTACTTTACAACGCATTTTACAAGGCTTTTACAAAGTATACCCTATAAACTGTATCAGAGTTATACTATATATACAGCTGTATCAGATCTTATTATAACAACATTATACATGTATCAGAGTTATAAGGATAAACTTACAAATTTGTATTTACAACTAAGTAAAACACCTTTGAAGGGGTTTCAGCCGTCTTCAACGTCTCGGCTGCTTCCTTCTTCTCTCATCTTCTTCAGCTCTCTTCCTCTTCCTGTCTTCTTCTTCCCTTTTTTCTCTTTTCATAAGCTCTTTTAGCAACAGGGTCTTCCCTTTGCTGCATTTCTTCCCACTCTCGGTTTACTCTTTCATTTTCAGCTTCCTGCCTTCTCCTAGCCTCCTCATTCTTCCTCTCCACTTCAATGTTTGCAAATGTGTTATACCCAGCCCAGTAGTTGACTCCCTTCTTCTGTGGATCAACATATCTTACGTCTTTAGGTCTTGGTTGTGGTGGAGTACCTGTGCCTCTTCCACCACTTTCAAACCTTCCCCTTTCTCAACCTCTCCTCCTCTAGGAGTGTCTTTGTATAGAGTCTTCCCGATTGATCGATCGCTTGAACTCTCTTTGCATCTCAGCTGATTTGCATAAGTCGAGTCCTTTATCCTAGTACAAATCCCACGCTAGTGGTAGAGTCATTGTCTTGAAGTATCCTTCAGCAGCTAGAGTTTGAAATTCCTCAGAGATCTAGGTTCGAGATCTGCATCGGGGATCGTGATTTCTAGAGGGGTCTTGCACTGGGAATCTTTCAACAAACCACCTGGGGGTTGTCGACCTTCCTTTTATATCTATTATCCTCTCGGAGTGTGTCTCAGCTACCTTGTCGAACTCAGCTTCAATGGTGTTTCTTGATCGTTTAACCGCCAAATCAACTTTCTCTTCTACGGACAACTCTTTCGGTAGTTTGTTGAGAATTGAGGCTATAACATTACCTTGCAGAGGGGTCTTAGCAAGCATGATTTTCAAAGGTGGCTTCTTCATTGAACTACCTTCCCCTTGCTTGCTTCCCCTTTCAATCCTTCCTTATCACTCCGCTGATCTTCTTTCCTATTCATCTTCAACTTTTTTGGCATCATCACCAAGGGGTAAAGCCAAGTTAGGGGATATTCCACTTAGGAGTAGAGCAATCTTATTATTTGTCATGTCATGCTTATCGCGAGTCATGGATTATGCTATTATGAATTCGGATCTCAAAGCCATGGTCTCAGTTGCCATCAGCTTCATCTCAATTTGGAGCACCTTATTTTTTGTTCCACATTGGCCTTCATTCTTTGAATTTCTGATTTATGATGAGCCTTGAGCAACTCCATGTTAGTTTTGTGGGGTTGATCCATCCTAAACATGTGGTCCCTTTGGTGCTGCTGGAACTTGGCATTGTCTGAGCTCCAGATCACCATTTTTGTAAATAAGGATTTGAAGTAGGTGACAAGCTCACTCCTTAATGCACTTGTCTGCCCAATCCATTCTCTGATTCTCAAGACAGTTCCTTAGATATCTCCAGTGATGGTGGCAACGCGGTTATCAAGCCATTGGTCTAATTTGGTAATCCATGCTCCATACGTCCAATTTAAAGTCTTTTGCATCGATTTTTCCTCGCCATACAACATCGAAATCGAATCCAATAGACACCATAGTGGTTTGGTTGGAGTTCAATTTCTTATGGAGAGACTTCGCCAGGTATATCCGCACGCCCGGTGACTACGCTTCGAAGGGTATATGGGCTTCAAATGGAAAGTATTCAACAAACAGATCCTCAGGAAAAATAGGAATCTCCACGACCTCTACCTATGGAGCTTTTCCCTTCTCTTTCGAAATTTCCTCATCTCTTTGTGCTTCAACTATTTTAGCGTCCCAGTATCTTGATTGTGTGTTAGCTTCTTGAGTCAATTTGATCCTCATTGTTTTAATGACTTCCTTAGTATCGTGTATCTTCTGTTGAGTAGTAGTCCTCGTCTCGGTGACTTATCAGCGTCATTGGAGGGTGATGGCACCATTGGGGGTGCGCCATTGACCATTGTGAAATTTATAGGAGTAGCCTTATCACTGGATTGCCTCCTTTGTGCCTGTGCCTCCTCTGCAGCTGTGTCCTCTTTTGATTTTTCGATAGGGCTAGACTTAGCTTTATCATCAGTTCCCAAGAACTCCACATCAACATTTTCTTGGGAGTCGTGAAGAGCAATATTTCTTATTCTTCATTGACCTCTTCATGAGGGGCAGACACTTCTTCAACCACTGTCTTACCAAGGGAAGTCTCAATCTCCTCCATGCCTTCACTACGCTCAGCAGTCTTAACCGCTGATGGGCCTTGTACATTCCCTTTTGCAGTTTCAACCGCAACAGGGTCTTCAGCAATTATCCCTTTAGTAGGCGGAGCTGCTTTAGGGTCTTCAGTTTCATCCTTTAGAGTCTCAACTCCTTGGATTGCACTTTTAGGGCCAAGAGTATCAACTCTCGTGGCCTCACTTCCATGCTTTGCCTTAGCTACATCATCAGCTTCATCGGCCTACATGGCAGCTGAAGTTTCAGTTGAGATAGTTGGAACAGTCTGAGCTTCGTCAACCTCAATCTAATGAACTGTAAGATTCTCACAATTGCCTCCTAACTTCTTTTGTGGTTGGTCTCCCATAGCCTCCTCCGACTTAGCATGAGTGTTCAACCGTTGGGGCAGGTGTCTTAACACCTTTTGTAGGGATGGGCTTAGCTAAGGTGCCGGCTCTATCACATTCCTTAGCTTCATCACCATTCTTCCTGGAATTTTTATCCTCTGAGTGCACAGGAGATGTAGTTGCTTGAATGTTTCTCACCATCTCCATTATATCAGGGCTAAGAGTAATCATGACATATGAATACTCTCCAGGGCCCCTATTCAATTGTTGCTCGTGCACCTCCTTGGATTCCCTTATTGCTTGCCGGAACTCAGCTTTCTCTACTGCCACAGCAGGATCAATTTCTTCAATGTCAATATCACTACTTGTAGGTCCCAAGGGGTGTGAGTAAGGTTTAGAAAGGGGAGGGGGTTGAATAAGCCTTACCAAATTTTTGATTTTAGTCCTTTTAAGAATATTACCGAGTTGACTCAAAATTTTGTGTCCTTGAGGGACAGACTAAGTTGGTTATTCAAATAGAGTTAGCCACTCAAGACTCGATAGAGTTGTTGATAGAATAACTCAACCTGTTTAACTGAACTTTAACTTGGTCGTAGGTCCCAAGGGTGTAAGTGTAAGGTTTAGAAGGGGGGGTTGAATAAACCTTACCAAATTTTCGATTTAGTCCTTTTAAATCTGAGAGTTAATTCTACACATTTGTGTCCTTGATGGACAATCGAATTAGTCACTCAAGAGAGTTAATCTCTCAATGAATCAAATTGAGTTGTTGATAGAGTAACTCAGTTGGCTACAATTTAAGTTTGTGGTTTTATTTTTATTGGAAGACTTAACACCCTTAAGTTTGATTAAGCAAGATTTTAGAGCTTGATTTAGTACTTATAGATTATCAAATGGATAGCATATTTATCAGCAGATATAAGCAATTAAAAGTGGAATTTAAATCTTTGAAATGTAAATGACACAAGTAAAGTTTTTATAGAGGTTCGAAGATGGGGTAATTCTTCTACTCCTCTCTTCTCCAACTCCTGGAGGAATCCACTAAGTAATGATCAGTTTACAAAGTGGTAGTCCCGATACATACAAGTCTTGATCACAACAAAATTTGACTTGATCCTTTGGGACACACCGAGACGCCTTGATCACTCGGTGGCTTCTCGACTCGACTCGGCTTCTTCATTTTGCCTTGCTACTACTGACTCACTTGCTCAAGCTCTTTGGATTTGATCACGAAGCCCTCCAAATGCTTAAGACTTAGTTCAACCTTGAACCTTTCTACAATCCTTCCGGAAAGTAGACCCCTTGTTTTAAGTATCTTCCTCTTCAATGGTTGAAGTTCTCTTTCCTTCACGGTGAGTGTTGGATTGATGTACTTGAAGTGTAGGCTTGAGGATTGAGATTGTTTCATTTTTCTAATGTACTTGTATAGCTCACGTATGTGTCATTCATGCATCCTGTTTCTCAAACAAACTCCTCGGCCTTTTATAGTGAACTTTCAAAAATTTGCCCGTTGAAGAGATAGGCTTATTTTTGAAAGTCACTTTGCGTCGTTGGCTTGCGATCCTTGGAATTGCCATTTCCTCGTATGAATTGTTCTTTCACCTTTTTAGAGTTTCGACACGGTTTGATGCTTCCCATTGGTTCATTCCAATTGCACGCTCGGGGACCGAGCACTCGAGAAAGGTGGTATGGACATATTACTTGTTTAAGTAAATCTCTTGATTTACGCAACGGTTCTTTTACGATTATCTCGACTTGATTGCATTTCCTTGCTTTCCCAGGTGACTTAGAGTCACTTCCAATCATTGGATGACTCTTCCGTCACTTCAACTTGAGACTTGGCTTTTCTTGAGTTGACTTGATCGATGCTCCACTCACCGCATCTCACCGCTTCTTGAGAGAGTTCCGTCTACTCTTCTTTGCCATACTGTTTGTCTCTCAGAGTCTTCCTTCTAGTCTTGATTGTCTTCTTGCATGTTAGGGCGTAGTCGACTTAACTCGCCTTGGCCACTCTAATTGTTACAATACAATTTACAACAAGAATTGGGGAGCCAACTTTCTATTCTAAGTTTTACATGGCATTCATCAAAATCTAAACAATAAAATTCCTAACAATTTCCCCCTTTTTGATGATGCCAAAACTTAAATCATACAAAGATGCAAATAACAAAGATACATACAGATAGTGTATTGACATAGAATGTATCGCAGAGTCAATCTTCTTATTGATCATATCATTCTTGTACTTAACACTGTTGTTTACAAGGTGTATCAGTACATTTTGTCTATGCGAAAATAAAGAATTTATAGCTTTATTACGGAAGACTTACATTGTATGTATTTATATGATAAAATACACGAAGGGTTGGACAAAGAACACTTCATCTCCTTCGTTGTCTCCTTCTTTCATCTTGTTCAAGATCTTCTTCTCTTCTCCTCTTCTTCTCGCCATTTGCCTTCTTTTTCTTCTCATATGCCTTCCCGGTGACTTCATCTTTCCTTGTTCTTTCCTGTCTCTCCCGCCATAGCCGAGTTTGTCTTTTGTTTTCTTCTTCTATTCTCTTTACATACTCAACATTAGTTTTAGCCACTCGCAAATTCGCCACTTGGTCAAGCCCATCAAGATCCCTCCTTTCTTTCCCGGATCTACGTATTCAATATTCTTGGGCGAGGCCTGGAGGTCCAAGCTTCTTCCTCCATCGCCGCTTCTTCCTCTCTGGGCGTATCTTTGTCTTAGACGGGTCTTCTTCTTCGGTGATTGACTAGCGAGTGACCACAGAGGATTAGGAAGTCTCATCTGTACCTTCTTCACATAATGTGAGACCCTTTTCCCAAGATACAAGTCCCAAGCTTGAGCCATGGACATATTTGCAAAGTAACCTTGATTCGAGCGTTTTGAATTCGTCAATCGATCTTGGCTCTGTCCTAAGCATTCGAAATGGCGTATGTGTCTCTGTCAATGGAATGCCTCCATGTTCTTTCAATATGTTCATCACCCTGGCATCCATTCTTCCTTCCACTTCCTTCATCCCTCGCTTCAATTGCTTTTCTCTTCTCGGCCATAGATACCGCAGAGTGTTGGAGTGGCAGAGTCACGGGAGTTTGCCGCTTATAATGTCGGTTTGTGATAGACCTGTTGGGGGTTTGTGCAATCATCAATGTTACATCTCGATCCTTCCCCCTCAACATGTTTTCCTTTTTCTTGTTTTAAGACTTCCTCGGTGATTTTCCGACTCATTTGCTCCTTTCTTTTTCGGCTTGATTTTTTGCTTTAAGGTATTCCTTTCCCCTTTTGGGCATCATCAAAGGATAGAGGAACCCCGGGAACATGGCAAGCATGAAGTCGAGTCTTCGATGGTTGAGTTACGCTTCTTCGTTGCTGCGTTGTATGCGCCCGAATTGGTCGAGTAGCGTTGGATTCTCGGAAATCGCTTCATCTCGGCCATGAGAAGGCTGAATTTTCTTGTCATATGTTCTTCCAAATTTGTAGATCATGTGTATGTTGCTCACGCAGCACGCCTTGATTTCTAAAGTGTGAGCTTCATGCATATGCTCAATATGTTCTCTCGACTTTGTCTTGGCATCGTATTTTCACTCTCCACACCCAGACTTGTTGAACAATTGTCAAGTATCTCACCTGTTCCACACGCATTGTTTCTTGTTGTTGCCACCATTCCTTATTCGAATCTGTTATGCCTCTCAGTAAGTGGTGGCATCTCTGTTGTCCAATCGCATGTCCAAAGAGGCTCGATGCCTCTCCATCCTTTCAATCCCGGCAAAGAGTGCCTTGAACACTTCTCGAGCTTGGTGATTCTTCTTCATTGCGGTGATGGCCATACAAAGATCGGAAGTTTGGAACAATGGTGTCTGTTGGAAGAACAGGAGGTGGTCCGTGATAGCGTGCTTGTTCATTTTCGACTCTTCGTGGAGTTCTCGTATCTCAAAGTGAGAAGGGGAAAGATTCTACAAAAGAATCATCACCGCCAATCGGGATCTGTTCGATGATGAGCGGTGCGCGTGAAGTTCTTTTGGGAATCGATCTGCTGCACTTGAGGAGCTCGAGCGGTAGTCTCTTGTTCAACTGGGTTGTTGTGCGGTGGACCCGACTTCCGAGCTTTTTGTCTTAAAACCGTTGGAGGTGATTTTTCCATTTGATGAGACTTGTCCTCGGCCTTTTCAAGGCGGCGTCATCGGACGATGATGAGATTTCTAGTGGTGGCTCATCATCAAAGTTAAAAGTTTGACGAGTAGTCTTGGGATCGACTTGCTCGTGCTGGAACATCCGCACTGAGTCTTTTGGATTTGTCATGGGGTTGACTCGAAAGCCTTCTTCATCGCCCGATCCCGAGGAAAAGTGACATCGGGGTTGTCCGGGAATCATGAAGTGCGCGCCGATCTCCTTCTCGAGATGGGTCGATGATTGCGGGAGGGATGTTCTCTACTTGACTTCTTTACCCAGGGAAGTCTCAACCTCCCGTGGCTTCATTTCCTCCAGTCTCTCTTTGCGGTGAGGCCTTGTTCCTCCCTTTCGACGATGTGTCATTTGTCTTAGGGTCTTCTACGATGGCATCCATTGGAGTCTCAACCCCATGGATTGCACTTTCATCGCCAGTGTTAACTCCCGGTACATTCCTTCACGTGCCTCGACCGCATCGCGAGCGTCATTAGCCTTCGAGCGGTTGGCACCTCACCGAGAGGCAGTCTCACTGTGCCCGAGCTTCGTTGATGGCAACTTGTGCTTTTCTTCTTGTGATTGTAATTTCTCTTCTTCGCCTCCTTGCTTCTTTGTGGAGTCATCCGCATTCTCCGGCTGCCGAGTTGGGGAGTTTTCCCCCGGCGCACCACTGGAGTGACTTGGAGTGGGGTCACTCGTCTCCAAACTCTTTGTTTCAATTGATGGTTCGGCCGTTGGGGGGTGGTAGCACACCTTCAATAGGGGTTGGCTCGTGGGGTCCCCACTAGCCTTGGTTTCATCGCCATTTCCTTATTGCTTTCTTCTTGAGTGAGTGGGGAAGTGGTAGCAAAGAACATCGGTGGCTATTTCTTTGAACCACTCCCATTGGATCGATTTCGGTGTGTTCGGAGGACTCTCCTGGTCCCTCCATCGAGTCTTTGCTCGTGAAGGATTCTTGATTCATGCAATGCTTTGCCACCGCAACTCTTACGTGGAGCGGCATTCTCACGGTTCCTCGTCACTTTCGGAGAAGACATCAAGGAGAGGATGTGTGTGTTACGTGGTGCGGAGATAGGGCGGATCTTGCCTTCTCACGTGCTTGGCTTCTTGACTTGCTTTTCTCTCTCCTTGTCCTTGTAGATCTGCGAGAATATCCATGCAGCTTGTCTTCATCTAGATGGGAGCACAGTAGATAATCGAGGAAATTTAGCAGTTCTCTTCTTCTTCTATGAACTCGGCCGTTGAACTGTTCCTTGACTTGCTCGACTTCCATTTTCTCCACTCACGCAGACGATTTTGGATGTCCGGGTAAGGTGGAGAGAGGATCATTACATCACTATCTCGCTTAGGCTGGTTCTTTCTTGTGCTTTTTTGTATGAGCTACACTGTGTGTCTTCGGGTTGCCTCACGATCGCCTTCAGCAGACTTGGCGGTTTCATCAATTACATCCGGAGACTCTACTTCCCCAGTCGGTCTCTGTATTTGTGTTATGAGTAAATCGACTGGTGGTTTCTCTGTTCGGATTGCTTGACGAGTCTTCTTCATCTCCTGGTTTGTACCGGGAATTTCAGTTCGAGGCGGTGTCCTCTCGAGTGGGCGGCGGGGCGGTCTTTGGTGTTTGTTTCGAGGAGCCGCCGTCGGGCTTGTCGGTTCTCCTCCTTTTGACGATCGAGAGAAGGTATTTGGGAGTCCTTTCTCGACCAGCCGCAGGGCGGGTGACACACTTCAAGGGCGGTGACTCACTGCGGGGAGCGGGGAGCATGTTTGGATTTCTTTCTTTGCAGGGGCAGATCTTCAAGCGTACCGCAGGGCAGCTTTCTTCGCCGAGAGGAGGCAATTTGTATCTTACGGGTGGTGATTCCCCCTCACTGGTGTCGACTCTCTTGGCATAAGCTCGCCGAGCACCAGAGAGGTTAGCTCAACATCCTCTTGTTAACATGGAAGGCCTTCCCATGTCTAAGAGGGACTCCTTTCACCTCCAATAGCCGCCAATCACAGGCCATATCCGGGGATCCTCCAAATGTGCCATCTTCTTTGAAGGATTTGTTCCCCACGTTTTTGAGTTCTTTGTAGATAAACTCGGCCGGTTTATCTTCTTTTCTTCGATGATTGCAGCCATCACAATCAGCTTTGCCTTTGATAGTTGGTCAAAGCTGCCAAACTTGATGTCGATACATTTGGCAACTATGTCCAACAATTTGTGATAATCCTCCTTCAGCATCTCTTGTTTCTTTGTGTATATAATTTTATCGGCAAAGGTCGGACTTGGCTATCTCTTTCCATGCATCGGCCCAAGTTGACATCAGCTTCCTTAATCTCGTTTGCTCCTTAATGGTAGTGAGCAATATTCAACCAAATCTTGGCAATGATAGTCAGTGCTTCCCGTGAGCAGATGACTTGATTCCTTCATCGTGAATCTCGGCATTCACGAGAATTGTGCGACCTCCTCCACATAGGTCATAGGATATTCCAGCGTTAGAAATGGTTTGATCCCGGCGTTTCTAACTTCTCCGCGATTTTCTTCACCAGGGTGTCGTCGGACCCCGCTTCACCATCCGTCGAAATCCACCGTTGAACCGGTGTGGATTTGCTTTCCTAACTTGGTAAAGTCATAAGTTGGTGCCATTTTCTCGAGTTATTTCAAGGAAAAACTCGAGAAATTGATTTGAAGGTTGATAGGGTTTAGAGTATTTGCCTTTGCCTTTTGAGAGAAAGAGATTGAACAGTTTTTAGAAGTGTGAGAGAGAAACGGACGAAAAATGGTTTAATATGGTTTATGAAAGGGCGTGCGAGACGGTTTTGAATCGTGATCGAAATCGCTTAGATCATGGCTATTGAGCATTTCACCTCGTATTTAATGCGGCAAAGCATTTATATCCAATCATGTTTAGTGTGCACTTTATGTCCCACACATCATCATTATCTTGACGTGTTCCTTAAAACATTCCCGCTAAGTCAAAACGCATTGCGTTTTTGTCACTTTGCTCATAAGTTATTCAGCTTATCTCTTAGTGATTTAACTCTACTCCTCATAGATTCTCTTAGCGACTCAAATTTATGTTGACTTGGTAGTTGTCTTTCCGATCTGGTGATTTCTTGAGTGATTTTCGTTTTCACTCTTTTTCACTCCTTTTCTGTTCTAATTCTCTTCTTTGATTCGTCCAATGTTAGCTCACTCAATTAACCCCAACTCATGCTTGAGTTCTTCAAATCTTGACTCACATAATGGTTTTGTGAAGATGTCACTAGTTGTTTATCGGTTGAGATATATTCCAAGATAATGTCCTTCTTTTCAACATGATCTCTTATGAAATGATATCCGACATCTATATGTTTTGTTCTGAGTGCAACACAGGATTTTGAGTGATTGCAATGGCACTTGTGTTATCACACATGATTGGAATTTCTTTTTCTTCAACTTTATAGTCTCTCAAATTTTTTGTCTCATCCATAGGACTTGTTTTGCCTTGCACTATGTATTTTTTATGTAGAGGTGGCTATTGAGTTTTGCTTCTTGCTAAACCAGGAAATTAGTCTGTTTCCTAGCATTTGACAGTGCTCAAGTGTTCTTCCTGTCCACTCGCATCCAAAGATAGTAAGTAGTCCGAATAGCCAATTAGCTTGAATCCACCTTCCTTTGGATACCATAGCCTACTTCTTGGCTTCCTTTCAAGTATCTCAATAATTTTTGTCATATGGCTTTCTTTTGGAGCAGATTGAAATCTTGCACATACACCTACAAAGAAAGGTGATGTCCGCCGCTTGTGAGATAGAGCAATGATCCAATAAGTGCTTTGTATCTTGTTTGATCTCTGTGCTTGCCATCCGCATCCATGTCCATTTTGATGATGTGTTCATTGGTATTTTTCGTAAGACTTCTCCTCCATACCAAATTTCTTCATTAAATCTCTCGGTGTACTTTGTTTGACTTATGAAGGTTCCATCCTTCAAATTGTTTTACTTGAAGTCCAAGGAAGAATGTCACTCTCCCATCATGCTCATTTCAAATTTACTTTGCATGAGGTTTGAGAATTTTTCACACACTCTTTGTTAGTGGATCCAAAAATGATGTCATCCACATATATTTGAACAAGCAAGATACTCTTCTTGTCTTGAATTACGAAAAGTGTTCTATCTACTTTTCCTTTTGTGAATCCATTTTCATCGGGAATTGTGACAGGGTATCATACCATGCTCTGGGTGCTGTTTCAATCCATACAAGGCTTTCTTGAGTTTGTATACCTTGTCTGCAAGATCGCTCAAATCCTGGAGGTTGTTCAACATACACTTCTTCTTCCAATAAACCATTCAGAATGCACTTTTTACATCCATTTGATATACAAATGAAATTCTTGTGAGTCATAGGCAAGAAACATCCTTATAGCTTCCAATCTTGCTACGAGGGCAAATGTTTCATCAAAATCTATCCCTTCTTCTTGGCAATATCCTTTGGCTACCAGTCTTGCTTTGTTTCTTACCACTGAGTAACCTTCCTTCATCTTATTTCGAATACCCATTTGGTTCCAATAACATTTTGATGTATGGGTCTTTGTACTAATTCCCATACTTTATTTCTCTTGATTGACTCTTCTTGCATAGCTTGAATCCAATGTGTGTCGCCCAATGCTTGTGACACATCTTTGGGCTCTATTTTGCGAGATGAAGCATGTGAACATTGCTTCTTGTTGGGTTTGGATCTTGTCTTGACACCTTCTCTTATATCTCCAATGACAAGTTCGTGGATGGTCTCTCAGCCATCTTACGTCGAGTTGGAGTAAGTTTTTGGATTGATCGACTTGAATTTGTGTTTTGGGTCGCTCTCTCGTGATCACTTAGCGGGCAATTTTCCACCGCTTTTGAGATTGACTATCTCATCTTCTTCTCGAATTGATAATCCCCGTCACTTGAGATAGGGACTCTTCGTAAGGTTGGATGATTCTTTTATCGGTGACTCTTCAATGTCTTCCCCATTTACATTTGGCTCATCGAATACTACATGAATGGATTCTTCGTAACCATAGTTCTTTTGTTAAGTATTCGTAGGCTTTGCTTCACCGAGTACCCTAAGAAGATACCTTCATGCCTTTAGCATCAAAAGCCTTTAGGTTGTCTTTGCCATTGTTGTGAATGAAGCATTTACATCCAAATATTCTAAAGTATGCAACATTTGGTTTTCTTCCATCCATATCTCATAGGAGTCTTTGTTGTCTTTTATCATACATCTGTTTTGGGTGTAGCAAGTTGTGTTGATTGCTTCAGCCCAAAATCTTTAGTAACCCCCCGTTGGCCTAACATGGTCCTTGCCGCTTCTTTGAGGGTTCTGTTCCTTCTTTCGCAACTCCATTCTCTTTGTGGAGTCCTTTCGATAGTTCATGACCAATACCATTCTCTATACAAACTTTTGAGTTATTATTCCATTTACAAACTCGGTTCTCTCTATCGATCTTATTTTGATAATGGTTTGACTCTTCTCATTTTGAATCCTTTTCATCATTGTGGTAGTTTTTGTAGAGTTTCTTTCTTCTTACACATGAATATTGTCCATGTATATCTTGAATAGTCATCTACTACCACCAAGGTGTATTTCTTTCCACTTATTTGTTTGGTTCCACTGGGCCAAATAGATCCATATGAAGCGATGCAATATTCTTGTTGAGGATGGGCATGTCTTTTCTTTGAATGACGACTTGATTTGTTTTCCTTCCGACATGCATCACATATACTTCCCTTTTTGTATATCGAGTCCTGGAAGTCCTTCTACAAGATGACTTCTTGCCAGCTTGTTAATTGTTTTGAAATTCAGGTGACTCGGCTTTTTTGTGCCACAATTAACTTGATTATTGTTTGTGCTCTTTTGCTAGTAGACAGTCTTTGGGTGTTGCGATTGACCAATCCACTACATACATATTCTTTCTCTACTTCCTTGCAAAGACAACTTCATTTGATTCAATATCCTTGATTTGGCATATACCCATGTTGAATCCAACATTGTAGCTTCTCCATAGTCGATCGATCGATAAGTTGAAGTTGAGTCCTTCAACATATGCAACATCTGTGATTTCTAATCCATTCCTCTTGATGGATCCAATGCCTCTTATTTCACCAGGAGCTTCATTTCCTCCAAATATGACTTTGGCTCCTTTGACTTCCTTGAATTTTGACAGGATTTCTCTTATTCCCTGTCATATGTCGGAACAGCCACTATCCATGTACCAGGTTCCTTGGCACTCGGTTTTTCCTTGAACTCGCAATCAAGGAAATTAAGTTTTAGGTACCCATACTTGTCTGGGTCCTGAGGGGTTAGAATTGTAAGATGATCCAACCAACCTATAGCCAAATGATTTGACTCTAAGGGGTTGCCATCTATCAGTGCCATAATCATAATTAATCCTGGCAAATTGCTTGGGGATTCTAGGTTCATACAGCTGTCTCTTTTGTCTGTATGCCTGCATATGTGTTTTAGCAATTGCCTTCCTTGGGTAATTGTGGTGTTTTTGAGTGTAGTGCCTAGGTATATATGTGTGCTGATGAAAGCTCTTGTGCTTTTGGAATGGCCTTTGCTGAGTTCTAGGCCTTTGCCATCTGGGCTTATATTCCATAAGTCTATGCTGATAGTTCACATTGTTCCAATCAGCTTGGCTTGGATATTTTCTACCATTCCCATCATATGTATTTCTTTTATGGATTTTCTGGGATTTTTGGTAGCTCTGCTTCCTTTTTACGAGTATTTTTCTGTTAGGAGTTTCTTTGAGGACTGGTGAATCTCTTCTCGGTTCTTTCAAAGACACTCAATCGGCTGTTTTCCTTTCCTTTTGTAACCAAGGCCAGTTTGCTTAGTATTGTGCTTTGGATTGAAAGTGTGTGCAACATTTAGAGTTTTGGATTTTTCAGACTCTTCATGACTTGAAGATCCTTTTTCCAAAATTACTCTTGAGGTTTGACATGGCACAAAGGAATTAAATCCTAAGCCTGTCTTGTCTCCACATTCTCTTTGACTCATAATAAGATCATCCAATGATTTAGATGCCTTAGTGAATGAGGCAATAACATTTTTGAGGTCATTCTCCCTCTTTTCTATAGCAGCAATCTCTGCTACTAATTTAGCATTTTCAGCCTTTAAACTTTCATTTTCAACAACTATTTGACTTAGAGTACTCAGCTCCTTAGTCACTTTGAGTTTTGACTTTTAAGTAGGTGTTTTCCTCATTCAATAGTGTGTGTGAGGATTTGATGTGTTCAAAATCTTTCATCATTTTGCTTAATGAATCATAAAGATCAAGAGGTGATGAAGTGTGTGTGTCACTGATCACTATCACTAGTGTTCGAGCTTGTTGAATTAGATTGTACCTCATCTTCTTGATCTTGTTCTTTGGCCATTAAGCGGATCAAGGCTTCTTCTTCGAGTCACTTGAGTAGTCGGCTTCTTCTTGCTCTCGAGTCATTGTCTCTCTTGACTTGGCTGTCTCAGGATCAGCCATCATTGCCTTTTTCTTCTCTTGTCTTCTTTCTCTCAAGACCTTTCTTTCTTCTTCATTCCTGATTTGTTGACTAAGGATATGAGCAAATAATGGCATAGTGACCTGGTTGTCTACAATTCCAACATAGATATTCACCTTTTGATCACTCTTTCTACTCTTGAGTTGTCACTCTTTGATACTCAACTTGTTGATGATCTGTTCTCTTGGTTGGCCTATCATCCCTTGATTTGGAGGGAGTGAGTGTCTTACGGAGGATTCACCCTTTCCTCTCTTGTAGTTCTTGTTAAAGAACTTGTTAAATCTTTTAACCATCGGGGCTATTTCTTCCGGGTCAATTGCCTCTTTGACCTCAGCTCTCTTTCCATCTTTGACAATTAGAGCAATTGTTTGGGTACAATTGTCTCTTCCGGTCTTTTCTTCTCATTTCAAACTCATAGGCTTTGAGGTCCGAGAATAGTTCATGGTTGGATGTCTTTGATAGGTCCATGGAATGTCTCGGTGCCATGACCTTCATTTCCCATTCACCGTGGAAGACTTTTTAGGATCTTCATACACATTTCTTCGTGTATATTCCTTTCCAAGTGTAGACTGACTCATTTGTGATTTCTCGTAAACCGAGCGTCTAGTTGATCCATTCTCTCCCGAGATCATTTTGAAATTTTCAAACTTAAATGACCCATCGATAATTTGTTTTCTTTGATTTGCTTCCGAGCCTTCACAAATCAATGTCACTTGTCCTGATTTCTTTAGCCGTTTTGCATGATTTGACTTTGTTGAACATGGCTTTGTCCAAGGTTTTGTAGAGGATGTCCTTGGCTACATTATCCAGGTTGTATCTTTTTTGTCATCATTTGTCCACTCGGTTCTTGGTTTTTCAACCATGATCGGGTCTAGAGCAAGATCTTCTTTCTCCTTCACCGCAACTCTTTCGTGACATTTGTGTTCACCTTTAATGAGAGGCCCATCTTCTATCACTATCCACATCTCATCATGTAATCTTTGATAGATGAGCCTCGCATACGAATTTTCCAATCATCAAATTCTTCAATAGTGAACATAGGGATGCGTGTCGATTTGCTTCCATGATAATAACTTTTGAATAAAAGGAGTTTTGAAAGTTTAAGTACTAAAGCGGACTTTGAAAAGTTTGGAGATCTAGTTCAAGAACCGGTGCGGAGGGTTCAATGAACCAACCGCTCCGATACCACTTGTAGGTCCCAAGGGGTGTAAGTGTAAGGTTTAGAAGGGGGGTTGAATAAACCTTACCAAATTTTCGATTTAGTCCTTTTAAATCTCAGAGTTAATTCTACTTTTTGTGTTCTTGATGGACAATCGAATTAGTCACTCAAGAGAGTTAATCTCTCAATGACTCAAATTTGAGCTATTGATAGAGTAGCTCATTTGTTGGCTACAATTTAACTCAATTGTGGTTTTATTTTTGGAAGACTTAACACCCTTAAGTTTGATTAAGCAAGATTTTAGAGCTTGATTTAGTACTTATAGATTATCAAATGGATAGCAAATTTATCGTGAGATATAAGCAATTAAAAGTGCAGAATTTAAATCTTTGAAATGTAAATGACACAAGAAAGTTTTTATAGAGGTTCAAGATGGGGTAATTCTTCTACTCTCTCTTCTCCAACTCCGGAGGAATCCACTAAGTAATGATCGGTTTACAAAGTGGTAACAGTCCGGATACAAGTCTTGATCACAACGGCCGACTTGATCCTTTGGGACTCGATCTGAGACGCCTTGATCACTCACCGGCTTCTCATGCGACTCGGCCTTCTTCACAGGTGGCATTTGCTTTGCTACTACTCACTTGCTCAAGCTCTTTGGATTTGATCACGAAGCCCTCCAAATGCTTAAGACTTAGTTCAACCTTGAACCTTTCTACAATCCTTCCCGGAAAGTAGACCCCTTGTTTTAAGTATCTTCCTCTTCAATCGGTTGAAGTTCTCTTTCCTTCACGGTGAGTGTTGGATTGATGTACTTCAAGTGTAGGCTTGAGGATTGAGATTGTTTGATTTTTCTAATGTACTTGTATAGCTCACGTATGTGTCATTCATGCATCCTGTTTCTCAAACAAACTCTCGGCCTTTTATAGTGAACTTTCAAAAATTTGCCCGTTGAAGAGATAGCTTATTTTTGAAAGTCACTTTGCAATCGATCGTTGGCTTGCGATCCTTGAATTGCCATTTCCTCGTATGAATTGTTCTTTCACCTTTTTAGAGTTCGACACGGTTTGATGCTTCCCATTGGTTCATTCCAATTGCATGAGCACTCCGAGAAAGGTGGTATGGACATATTACTTGTTTAAGTAAATCTCTTGATTTAGGTAACGGTTCTTTACGATTATCTCGACTTGATGCATTTCCTTGCTTTCCCCAGGTGACTTAGAGTCGACTTCCAATCATGGAAATCACTTCAACTTGAGACTTGGCTTTTCTTGAGTTGACTTGATGATGCTCCACCACCGCATCTCACCGCTTCTTGATAGAGTTCGTCTACTTTCTTTGCCATACTCAAATTGTCTCTCAGAGTCTTCCTTCTAGTCTTGAGTTGTCTTCTTGCATGTTAGGGACGTAGTGACTTAACTCAGCTTGGCCAGCTCTAATTGTTACAATACAATTTACAACAAGAATTGGGGAGCCAACTTTCTATTCTAAGTTTTACATGGCATTCATCAAAATCTAAACAATAAAATTCCTAACATTGGCTGTGTTGGTTTTATCAGCGGAAGACTTAACACCCTTTGAATTGTTTTAAACTTGTTTTAACACTTGATTTTAGCACTTGGTTATTAATCAATTGAATAGCAAATATGAGTTTATCAGCAGATATGATGTAAGTATGCAGAAATGTAAATGTGCTGAAAAATAAATAACACAGTTGATTTTATAGAGGTTCGAAGATGGGGTAATTCTTCCAATCCTCTTTTCTCCAACTCTTGGAGGAATCCACTATGTAATAGATCTATTTACAAAGTGGTCAACAGTCTAGAGACAACCTTGGTCACACAGCTGGCTTCTCTTCCGACACAGCTTATTCACAGGGCAGCTGCCTTGCTACTTCAGCTCACTTTCTCAAGCTCTTGGATTTCATCACGAAGCCCTCCAATACCTTGATACTGGTTCGACCTTGAATCTTCCTACAATCCTCCTTGGAAAGTAGACCCCTTTTGATTCTTCAAAAGTTTCCTCTTAAATAGGTTTGAAGTTGTCTTTCCTTCACATCTTGTGTTGGATCGATTTCCTTCGAGTTTCAGGCTTTGAGGATTTGCTTGAATATACTTGAGAATATTGCAGGTTAATTGCTTTGAATATTCCTTGCTTGTTCGTGGTTCAAGTTACCTTTTCTCAATGAATTTCCTCATCTTTTTATAGTGAACTTTTGAAATTTTGCCCGTTGAAGAGATAGGCTGATTTCAAAAGTCACTTGTGTTTTTTGGCTTGTCTTGTTGCAGTACTTGATGTTGACATTTTCTTGTATTTAATGTCTTGCAGCATTGCAAAGATTTTCGACACTTCGTGCGTGCTTCCCATTGGTTTGTTCCTTTTGCACACAACTGGAACTAACACTTTATCTCAGACAACTTTAACATGTTACCATTCTGAGTAACATTCGTGTCTTTCATCAACGGATCTCATTCAGTTGTCTTGACTTGACTACAGTCTTTTATTCCCCAGGTGACTTGAGTTAGCTTCCAATCCTTGGATGACTCATCTGCCACTTCAACTTGAGACTTGGCTTCTTGAGTTGACTTGACTGACTCTTCACACAACTGATTCACAGCTGATACATCTTCAGTCGAGTTCTTGACTTCCCTTCTTAGCCATACTCAGTTGTCTCGCAGTGGAGTCTTCACTTCAGTCTTCAGTTGACTTCTTGTATTTCCAGGCGTAGCTGACTTGACTCAGCTTTTCCAGCCCTATCTATTACAATATAAATTGCAAGGAAAATGGGGTACCAACTTTCTAGTTTAAGTTTTACATGGCATCCATCAAAATCTATAAAATAAATTTCCTAACACTGTTGCCAGCTGATTCCAAGGCATGTTCAGGTGCATCTGTGAAGGCAGATGAGTGAGGCTGCTTCGACTCTTCAATAGCCTTTTCCTTCTCGATAGCTCTCAACTTCTCTTCATCCTTCCTTTCCGAAAGGATAGATATGCACAGATTAGGATTAAGGGTGGAGCTAACATATATGTTTCCCAGGAAGCTTAGGAGATCTTCTTCTTCTTCTTCTTCTTCAATAAACTCAGGGCTCTGGAATTGATGTCTGGCATAGTTCAGCTTCCAATGCCTCCATATCCTTAGTCTTTCCTGGATATCAGGGTAGACAAGAGACAACATAATGACATCATCATTCTCCTCCTGGATAGGTGCAAGTGGAGCATGTTCCTCCTCAAGTGTTCGAGCATCGGTTTGAGGGGACTGAACAACTAACTCCCTGGATCAAGTTAGTCGTGTCTACTCCGTGTTCCTCATCTGTCTCTCGATCAACTGTTTCTTTTTCAATTTGCTGACCATCGTCAGCTGACTTCTCTACTTCAGTGGTGATTACTTCACCACCCTCAACTTCTTTAGATTGCTCTTCTTGAGCTTCAGCAGTCTCCTTCACCGGTTGAGTGCCAGATTCAGCTGGCTTGTCAAGGTCCATTCTCTTTACCAATCTTCTTTGTTTGAGTGGAACCAAGGGTACTTTTGGCCCCACATCCTCAGGCTCATCAAAAGTAAAAAGGTTTTCGCCTGTCTTCTATTTCTTTGATGCAACTGCTTTCCTAGACACAACAGTGCATTTATTCTTCACGACTAGAGAAGGTACAAGAGGTTCCTTCTCGTCTCGATTGCTGGGGTAGGTGACGATTCTGGGATTGCTACAGGGGCAGGGGCTTTCTCTAAGACGGCTGCAGGGGCAGCTGCTTTCTTCAAAAGCTCTCTTCTTCTTCTGAACTACTTTCGGAGAAGGAGCTGGGGCAGTTGCAACAGTGTCTTCAGGGATAGGATTAGCTGACTCAACTTCACTGGTGTCAGTTCTGCGTGCATGTGCTTGCCTCTAAGCACTGGATAGGTTAGCCTTGAACATTTTCTTGTTCACGTGGAATGGCTTCCCATATCTGAGTGGAATCCCTTTCACCTCCATCATATGGCCAATGACCAGGCCATACACCAATGAGCTTACGAACAGATCGTCATCTTTTGTAGTCTTGTTCATGGCATTCTGGCAGATTCGAGCTGAAGATGAACTCGCCCAAGTTCACCTTCTTCTCTTCTAAGATAGCAGCCATAATAGCCAGACTTTGTTTGAGACAACTAATTGAAGCTGCCAAACTTCATGTCCATGCACTTGGACACGATATCCATCCACTTATGATAGTCGTCCTTGATCAACGACTTCTTGGCTGTGTAAATAGCCTTAGAAGTAGGCTCTGGCTTGGCAATCGCCTTCCATGCTGCAGCTAGGTTCACATCCTTCTCAGCTATCTCCTTCATCCCTTCCGGCAGGTGGCAGTGTTCAACTAAGTCTGCATCAGTAATTTTGATGTCCTTGTTGTGGACTGATGACCTTATCTCTCAATCGTGAACCTCAGCGTTCACGTAGAACATAACTTTTTCTTCGAGGTAAGTGTGCGAGTATTCCATGTTGAGAAATCCCTTCAGACCAGATTTCTCTAGCTTCAGAACAATCTTCTGAGCCAGGGCCTTGTCTACTCCTTGTTTTACCAAACCTTCGAAGTCTACTGTAGAGCCAGAGTGGATCTTCTCAGCCATTTTTTACGAAATCGCAGTTGGGTGCCATTTCTTGAAAAATAAACGGCGAAAAACTTGTAGAACAATTGCTGTAAGAACTAGGGTAGCTTTATCTTTCTTGAGAACGAAGATTGTATTGTGAGGAGAGAGAAAATGGGGTTTTGGTTTATATGGGACGTGAGGGGACAATTTTTAGAATTTGAAAAGGTTGATCAAAATCAACGGTCAAGATTAAACATTTGAAACCGCATTAATTTCCCCGCATTAAATGCAGCAGCATTTATATCCAATCATAGGCTAAATGTGTGCAGGCTTTATTCTGACACCATAATTACGCTGACGTAATGCCCAAAAACATTCTCGCTCGCAGAAAACGACTGTGTTTTGTCACTTAGCTCATAAATAACTCAGCTATTTTCCAAAAGTGACTTAACTTGGATTCTCTCTTCACATGATGATCACTCAGCTGTCGGCTAATTCGATAAAGTTGATTTTCTGTCTTGGCTGTTTCACTTGGCTGGAAAGTGAAACTTTGCTAAATTTTTTTTATTTCTCTTTTCTTTGACTCTACTGATTGAGTCTTCTGAGTCTCCTAACTCAGCTCAATTAAACCTAGCTCATTCTTAAGCTCTTCAAATCTCGATTCACATAATGGTTTAGTGAATATGTCAGCTAATTGCTTATCAGTTGAGATGTATTCCAAAGTGATGTCTTTCTATTCAACATGATCTCTTATGAAATGATATCTGACATCAATGTGCTTTGTTCTTGAATGCAATACATGATTATGAGTAATTGCAATAGCACTTGTGTTATCACACATAATTTTGGAATCTCTTTTTTTTCTATATCATAGTCTCTCAGCTGTTGTCTCATCCATAGAACTCGGGCACTGTTTACTCGTAGCTATGTATGTACTTCACCTTATTTGTGGATGTAGCTATTGAGTTTTGTTTCTTGCTGAACCAAAAAACTAATCTATTTCCAATCATTTGACAAGTACCTGATGTACACTTCCTGTCCACTCTACATCTAGCATAGTCTGTGTCTGAGTAGCCAACTAGCTTGAAACATCCATCCTTTGGACACCATAAGCCAATTTCTTGGCATCCCTTCAAATACATTAGACTTCTCTTGGTTGCAGTCATATGACTCTCCTTTGGTGCAGATTGAAATCTTGCACATACACCTACAACAAAGGTGATGTCTGGCCTACAAGCTGTTAAATAGAGCAGTGATCCAATGAGAGCTCTATATCTGGTTTGATCACCATCTTTGCCATCTGCATCCATATCCATGTTAACTGAAGTGTTCAATGGGATTTTCATTGATGACTTTGCGTTCATACCAAATTTCATCATCAAATCTCTTGTATATTTGGTTTGACTTATGTAGGTTCCATCCTTCATCTGCTTGACTTGAAGACCTAAGAAGAAAGTCAGCTCTCCCATCATGCTCATTTCAAACTTCCCTTGCATGAGGTTTGAAAATTTGTCAAACAGCCCATTATTTGTGGATCTAAATATGATGCCATCCCCATAGATTTCAACAAGCAATATACTCTCCCCATCTTAAATTCTGAAGAGTGTTGTATCATCATTACCTTTGGTGAATCCATTCTCAATTTGAAACTGTGACAATGTGTCATACCAAGCTCTTGGTGCTTGTTTTAACCCATATGATGCTTTCTTGAGCTTGTAGACTTTATCTACAATAGTTTTCTGCTCAAAATCTGGAGGTTATTCTACGTAGACTTCTTCTTCCAAAAGTCCATTCAAAAATGCACTTTTCACATCCACTTGATACACAATGAAGTTCTTGTGTGCGTCATAAGCAAGAAACATCCTTATTGCTTCCAATCTAGCAACATGAGCAAATGTTTCATCAAAATCTATACTTTCCTTTTGGCAATACCCTTTGGCTACCAATCTTACTTTGTTTCTTACTACATATCCTTCCTCATTGATCTTGTTTCTAAATGCCCACTTAGTACCAATAACATTTTGGTGGGTAGGTCTTTGAACCAATTCCCATACTTTATTTCTTTCAAGCTGATTCAGTTCTTCCTGCATAGCCTGATTCCAATGTGTATCATCCAATGCTTGAGATACGTCTTTGGGTTCTATCTGGGAAATGAAACAAGTAAACATGGCTTCATGTTGAGCTTTGGATCTGGTTCTTATTCCATCTCAAACATTTCCAATGATTAGCTCAGGTGGATGGTCTCTCAGCCATCTCACATCTGGTTGGAGTAAGTCTGCTGGATTCAGCCGTCTCGCAGCTAGGTTGTCTTGAACAACTTCTTCATCATCATTTAGCTGCAGACCTTTTAGCTATCTCTGAGACAACTATCTCATCTTCTTCAGGGTTGAGTGCCCTTACATCTGCTTCAGCATAGGGACTTTTGCAAAGTTGGCTAATTCTTCTTCTCAGCTAACTCATCTATGTCTTCTCCATTCACATTAGGTTCATCAAAATCCACATGGATCGACTCTTCTCTGACTATAGTCCTTTTGTTCAGCACTCTATAAGCTTTATTTTCAGCTAAGTATCCCAAAAAGATACCTTCACCAGCTTTATCATCAAATGCTTTTAGATTGTCCTTGCCATTGTTGTGGATGAAGCACTTACATCCAAAGATCTTGAAATATCCAATATTTGATTTCCTCCCTGTCCAAATTTCATAGGGTGTTTTAGTCAATTGCCTGTTGATCATACATCTATTCTGAGTGTAACAAGAAGTGTTGATGGGTTCAACCCAAAATCTCTTACGCAATCCAACTTCAGCTAACATTGTCCTTGCAACTTCCTTGAGAGTTTTGTTCCTTCTTTCAGCTACTCCATTCTGCTGTGGAGTTCTTGCAAATGATAACTCATGAGCCATACCATTTTAAACACAATACTGAGTTATAATCCCATTCACAAACTCAGTTCCCCTGTCAGATCTTATCTAAATAATGGTTTGACTCTTCTCATTTTAAACTCTTCTCATTAGCTGAGGCAATTTCTTTAATGTCTCTTTCTTTTTACACATGAAAATAGTCCATGTATATCTTAAATAATCATCTACCACCACTAAGGTGTATTTATTTCCACTTATGCTGCCTGGTTCAGCAAGACCAAATAAGTCCATGTGCAACAGATGCAATATTCTTGTTGAAGAAGAACTTGATTTGCTTTCCCATCTGGCATGCATCACAAATACTTTCTTTCTTGTATATTGAGTCAGGAAATTCTTCCACAAGATGACTCCTTGCAAGCTTGTTACATGTCTTGAAGTTCAGATGACTCAACTTCTTGTGCCACAACCAACTTGATTCGGTTGTACTCTTTGCTAGCAGATATGTGCTTGGTGTAGCAGTTGACTAATCCACTAAATACGTGTTCTTTAGCCTTGTTCCTTGAAGCACAATTTCATTTGATTCAACATCTTTGATCTGGCAAACTCCCATGTTGAATCCCAAATTGTAGCCTTTGTCATAGAATTGGCTGATGCTTAGCAAATTGAAGTTGAGACCTTCAACATATGCAACATCTGCGATCTCCAATTCATTTTTCTTTATGGATCTCGTGCCTCTGATTTCTCCTAGAGATTCATTTCCTCCAATATAACTTTTGCACCTCTGATTTCCTTGAACTTTGATAGATTTCTCTTGTTTCCTATCATATGTCTGGAAAAGCCACTATCGATGTACAAGGTTCCTTGGGGTAATAGTGTAATTTTTGTGCTTGATGGGTTTTGTGCCTGGGTGCATATGTGTGCTAATGATAGCTCTTTTGCCTTGGGAATGACCTATGATGAGGTTGAGGTCTTTGCCACTTTGTCTTGTATCCATAGGTCTTGGCTAATATCTCACTTGGTTATTCCAATAAGCTTGGTTTGGATAGTTTATACCATTCCCATCATATGATTTTCTTTGCTGAAATCTCTTGGGCTGTTGGTAGCTGTATTTAGCTTTCACAGAGTATTTTCTGTTTGGAGTCTGCTGATGGAATTTTCTAAATTTTATTTCAGCTGTCCTTTCAGCATACTCAACTGGCTTCTTGCCTTTACCCTTATATCCAAGACCAGTATGGTTGTGATTGTGTTTTTGTGTGGGTGTTGGTGTAACATTTAATGTTTTGGATTTTTGGACTCCTTCATTACTTGCGGATCCTTTTTCCATAATCACTATAGGAACTTGAGCATGCACAAAGGAATTAAATCCTATGCCTGTCTTATCTCCACATTCTTTTTGAGTCATTATAAGTTCATCCAATGATTTGGATGCCTTTGTAAATGAAGCAAGCACATTTTTAAGATCCTTTTCCCTCTTTTCTGTAGCAGTTAACTCTGCTTGGATCTTAGCAATTTCAGCCTTCAACTTTGTATTCTCATCAGCTATGTGACTTAGAGTACTCAGCACTTTAGTCAGCTATGAGTTTTGACATTTAAGCTGGCTGTTTTACTCATTTAATAGTATGTGTGAGGTTTTGATGTGCTCAAAATCTTTCATCATTTTACCAATTGAATCATAAAGATCTGTGAGTGATGAAGTGTTTGTGTCACAATCACTATCACTAGAATCTGAATTAAATGAGTTAGAGTGTACCTCATCTTCTTAATCTTTTGGATCTTTTTCTTTGGCCATAAGGCAGATCATAGCCTCTTTCTCACTGTCACTTGAGTAGTCTACTTCACTCTTTGTCGAGTCTCTTTGGTTCATTGCACTTTTCTTTGTTTGTGATCTCGGCAGCCCAACATGGCTTTCTTCTTTTCTTGTCTTCTTTCTCTGAAGACTCTTATGTCCTCTTCATTTCTATATTTGTTGACTGGTGGATAAGGACAGGCAATAGCAAAATCTCCTGGTTGTCTGTAGTTCCAACACGGGTTCTCAGCTCTCTGCAAGTCAGTTCTCTCAGTCCTCTGATTATCAGCTCTCTGATATTTAGTTCTTTGATGTTCAACTCTCTGATATTTAGTTCTTTGATGTTCAACTCTCTTGGGTGGTCTTTCCTCTCTTGCTTTGGAGGGTGCTAAATGTCTTCTTGAGGATTCACACTTGTTCCTTTTTTAGTTGTTATTGAAGAACTTGTTGAACCTTTTTACCATTAGGGCTATTTCCTCCTGATCTATTGTTTCCTTTGGTTCAGCTTTCTTCCCTTCACTGGCCATCGGTGCGGTATGTCTGGCACAAATGCTTTTTCTTCTTGCTCCTTTCTTCTCAGCTCAAACTCATATGCCTTGAGGTCTGAGAATAGCTCATGATTTGATGTTTTGAAGAGGTCCATGGAATGTAGCCTTCATTTCCCACTCAGCTGGGAGAGACCTTAGGATCTTCATTCACATTTCCTTCTATGTGTACTCTTGTCCCAGAGTTGAAAGCTTATTGGTGATTTTTGTAACGGCACCCGGTGATCCGGACTGACGCAATCATTTTAAAATTTTCAGATTTTTGGACTACAATAGTTAATTTATTTTCTCTAATTTGATCAAATCCTTCACAAATTAAAGTAAGTTTTTCCCAAATTTCTTTGGCTGATTTGCAAGATTTGACTTTGTTAAACATAGCCTTGTCCAAGGTTTTATAAAGAATGTCCTTGGCAACATTTCCAAGATTATCTCTCTCTCTATCTTAGGTTGTGACTGCTTCTCATTTGACTTTGTTAAACATAGCCAGTGCAGAAGGCTCAACGAACCAACCGCTCTGATATCACTTGTAGGTCCCACGGGGTGAGTAGTAAGATTTAGAAGGGGGGAGGGGTTTAATAAATCTTAACAAATTTTCAACTTAGTCCTTGAGGGACAACTAGGTTGGCTTACTTCCGCAAAGTTTCCCACCCAACAGACTCGACTGAGTTGTTGATAGTATAACTCAGCTGGTATCAGCTAACACTTAGATTTATAGTTGATTTGGTTTTTGTTCAGCGGAAGACTTTTCACCCTTGTTATTTTAAACTTGTTTTTCAATATTTGTTTTTAGCAACAATTGTTATCAGTTGAGTTCAGCAGATATAACTTAATAGTAGATATAAATGATATGCAAGAACTCAAGCAATTTTTATAGTGGTTCGAGGATGGGGTAATTCCTCTAATCCACTCTTATCCAACTCCTGGAGGAATCCACTAAGTAACAGATCTTGGTTACAAAGCAGTCAACAGTCCGAGTCAGCCTTGATCACACACGGTCATTGCTCCGGGACTCAAACTTCTTCACAAACAAGTTTGTTTTGCTACTTGACTCCTCGAACTCTTGGAATTAATTACACAGCCTTCCAACGAGCCCAAAGCCTCTGGTTCGAACTTTAACCTTACTACTTCACCTTCAACCTTGGAGAGTAGACCCCTTTTGTTCTTCAAACAAATTTCCTCTTTAACTTGATGAAGTAATCTTTTCTTCACTGAGTGTGTTGGATTGAGTTCCTTCGATTTTAGGCTTGAGAGTATTTTACAGGTTCGCTTGAATGCTTGCATGCTTGTAATAAACTTGGTAACCTTCTCTCACTTGCTTCCTCAGCCTTTTATAGTGAAGATTTGAAAATATGCCCGTTGAAGAGATAAACATATGTTTCAAATCTCACTCGCATGTTGTTGGCATGTCTTGTCCTTGCATCATTAATGAGGATCGTACATGAGTTTAATGCTCTACAGTCTTTCCTTGGTCTCTGCAGGTTTTCAGGTACATCCCATTGGTTCCTTGCTTTTTGCACTCTTTCAGCAAAATAGCTTTATTGCTGGCAGCCTGACACAGGCCTATTTCCAGCAAAACCTTGACTTGTGTTGACAAGATCTCTATCAACTTTCTTCAGGTCTTGTTTGCTGCATACCCCTTTGACATTCGGTTCTAATTATTTTGGAATGACTTACTTGTCAGCCAGCTAACTGAGACATCTTTTCTGTCACTTGGCTGATCCTTCACTTGGCTTCACACAGCTGATACACAGTTGGGTCTTCTCTTCAATCTTCAGTCAACTCTTGTAATCTTTAACTTAGCTGACTCCAACTCAGCTCATACAGTCCTATCTATTAGAAGTTGAATTACAAAGAAAATGGGGTGCAAACTCCCTATTCTAAGTTTTACATGGTATCATCAAAATCTAAACATAAATTTTCCTAACACTACAGTGGTTAGAGAATTTCCAGATGTGTTCCCAAATGATTTACCAGGATTACCTCCAAATAGAGATATATAGTTCACCATTGAACTACAACCAGGTACTACACCAATTTCTATTCCTCCTTATCGAATGGCACTTGAGTTACAAGAATTAAAGACTCAGTTACAAGAATTATTGGATATATGATATATTAGACCGAGTGTTTTGCCATGGGACGCACCCGTATTGTTTGTAAAAAACAAATATGGTACACTGAGATTGTGTATAGATTATCGACAACTGAATCGAGTGACAGTGAAGAATAAATATCCATTGCCTGGAATAGATGATTTATTTGATTAGTTGCAAGGTGCTAGAGTTTTCTCAAAGATTAATTTGATATCGAGATATCACCAGTTGAAGATTGCAGAGGCTAACATTTCAAAAACAGCTTTCAGATGTGTTTTAATGCAACATGGTAAGGTTATTGCTTATGCGTCTAGATATCTTAAACCACATAAAATGTCTTACCCTACGCACGACCTTGAACTAGCTGCGGTTGTTTTTGCGCTAGAGATATGGAGACATTACTTATATGGTGCCACATTCTAAATTTTTATCATAAAAGTTTGAAATACTTATTAAATCAGAAATAATTGAACATGCGCCAAAGAAGATGGCTTGAATTGCTGAAGGATTATGATTTCACTATTGAATATCATCTGAGGAAAGCTAATGTTGGTGTTGATGCTTTGAGCCAAAGATCTTATGGTACTGTTTCTTATCTCTCAGTGCATTCTTTACCGCATTTGCTAGATATGAGGAAGATGAATGTTGAATTGAATGTTAATGACATGGGTGTTATCTATTATGTCAATTTGTATCCGTCCTATGATAAACTGACCAGTATTGCCGAAAAAGTGAAACAAATAAGAAATGCATCATTTGTTCTCAATGATAATGGAAGTTTGACAATTAATAATCAACTTTGTGTTCCTGATGTTGATGGCTTAAGGTATGTACTGCACCATATGCCATGCACCCAGGTAGTACAAAATATATCAAACTTTAAAGAGCCATTATTGGTGCCCTAGAATGAAGAAAGATGTAGCCGAGTATGTTTCAAAATACTTGACTTGCCAACAGATTAAAGTCGAACATCAAGCACCAGCGGGAAAACTGCTTCCATTACCTATTCCTATTTGGAAGTGGTAGCATATTACTATGGATTTTCTTGATGGTCTGCCTGTGACACCGAGGAAAAATGATGCAGTTTGGGTTATTGTGGATCGACTAACAAAGTCAACTCAATTTTTACCATTTAGATGGGGTTCTACTCTCAAAAATCAAGCAAAACCATATGTGAATGAGATTGTTAAACTACATGGTGTACCCCTGTCTACTGTTTCAGATCGCGATCCTCGTTTTATGTCGAGATTTTGGGGTAACTTACAACAAGCATTAGGTACTAAATTACATTTTAGTACAACATTTCATCCACAGACAGATGGGCAATCAGAGAGGACTATTCAAACTCTAGAGGATATGCTTCGTGCTTGTGTTCTTGAGTTTAAAGGTTCTTGGGATGAATACATTGCATTGATGGAATTTGCATACAATAACATCATAGCAACATTGGTATGGCACCTTATGAAGCATTATATGGTAGGAAATACAGGAGTCCAATATGTTGGGATAAAGAGGGAATACGATTACTCGAAGGTCTAGATCTGATTCAAGACACAGTTAAAAAGGTGAAAATAGTAAAAAGTCGATTAAAAGCAACTCAAGATAGGCAAAATAGTTATATTGATCATCATAGGCGGGAAATGGAATATGAAGTTGGCGAAAAAGTATTTCTTCGTGTTTACCCTTGGAAGGGTATTCTCAGATTTTGGAAGAAAGGTAAACTAAGTCCTCATTATATCGGCCCCCATGAAATACTTGAAATGGTTGGACCATTAGCTTATAGGCTGCCTTGCCACCTGAATTGTCTCAGATTCATAATGTGATCCATGTTAGTATGCTTCGGCGATACAGATCAGACTCGTCACATGTTCTTGGAGATGAACCCATTGAAATTACTAATAATTTGAGTTATGTTGAAGAACCTGTTGAAATAGTGGGGTACAAAGAAAAACAACTTAGAAACAGAGTGATTCCATTGATAAAAGTGTTATGGAAAAATCATTCTAGAGAAGAAGCTACATGGGAAGTAGAAAAACACATGAAGGAATAGTATTGATGGTTATTTACTGATACAGGTACACATTTCGAGGACGAATTTTTTTTTTTTGGGGGGGAGGGGGGAAGAATTGTCATAATCCAAAACTTTACATTTTTTAATTATCATGACTAATCCTTCATAAGCATAATTACATGCAATTTTATATATTATATTAACATTAGAATGCATGTAAAATTTTGAATTTTTCAATCTTAGCATGACTACATCACATCCACCTATGCTATTTCATATAATACAAATTACATTGTTACATGTGTAATATATATATATATATATAGATATACATAGATATATATCTATATAGTATATTGTATGGTATGTTGTAGTACAATTATGTTATATTTGAATACGTGTACATTATTATATAATATTTATGGGTTAAACTTCATTAGTTAACTTAAGAACAAATAGTTATAATATATATAAGTATGTATATATATTCATATGATGTAAGGATATATCAAAGACACAATGTATATCATATTAACCTGTCTTTCACCACCTTTGACGAATCCATCGAATAAGTATATGTTGTCTGCTATCTCATTTGGCTAAGACATAGATACCACACACACCAAAATATTCATGAACAAAGGTCGTAAAATTCAAGCTTTCAGGTAATTCCACTCCATAATATTTTAATAGGAACATTCATTCTTCTATGGCCGTACTTATTTTTCATTTTGTGGGTTTGAAAAATTAGAAGACGTTGTATTTATTTCAAGACTAGTAAATTTAATTGGATATTGTGAATTAATTATAATAAATTTGTGAATTTTAAATTATTCTTTATTGTTGACAACTTAAGGTTAATTAGTATATAATTAAAGGAATTAAAAAAAAGAAATAAGAATAAGATAAAGATTCCGATTATAACTAATAGATAAATGCATATTTTAGTTTTGTATACAAGAAGAATAACTTTATGTAGTTTACATATAATAACTTATTATAAAATTAAAGAAACCCACTTGATATAATTATTAACTTATAGGGGAAAAAAATGAGGTGATGTAATAAGTGAGGTTTGCAAAATGTAATTATGCTAGTCAACCTAACTTTGTCCAATTCTTGTGTGTCTTGGGGAAGAAGTTAGTGAAGGTTCCAAACTTTCTGAAATGATTTTAACTCTTTCTTCTAAACACTGGTTCAAGTATCAATTAAGATGATGATGATGAGGATACAAAATAAAATAAATGAAGTGATTATATCTATATGTATATATATACTATTGAGAGGTAAAACAATATAATACAATTACATCGAGATAAATATTTTTATTGAGTTAAGATTTGAAAAAAAGGATTCTCCTACAAGAACATGTTATCAATAACGTACAAATTTACGTTGTTAGAGTTAAATCTATGATTTTAAAATTGTTATGCGTTCTTGATATGTTAATAGGTCATAAACCCGATAAAGAAGTATATAAGGGTGACTAGGCAAAATCATCAAGATAAGGGCACCACTGGTAAGTATAACCTTTTAACTTGTTATTTGATCAGTGTGATTGTAGAATTGATATGTTCGAATAAATTGCTTATTTGTTTGGCTATAATGATTAAAAGTTTGTTGCGCTCTAATATGAATTGTATGATTCTTTTTAGTGACATTGTGATGAAATTGAGATATATGATCTCTATGTGATAACATTGAAATGGAATTGAGATATGTGATCTCCACTGATGTTATTGATATAAAAATGAGATATGCGATCTCTACTGATATTATTGATACGTAAATAAAATATGTGATTACAGGAAATACATTCATAAGAGATTAATGGATTTTGTTATGGCCGCTAATGACCTTGAATCATGTGTTACAGAATTACATATATCCAAAAATTCTGGATTACAGAGTACTATACGGCCACCCCGAGTTCACTAAATTTTACGTGAATTTAGAATTGCGAGTTCCATGACCATCTTCGTGATCACGATTTATTCTTGGTATTAGTTGGACCATAACAGTAAAAGAATATGATCAAGCATATGCATTTATGTGTTTATGAATATTTTGAACAAAGAGTGTGAAATATTTGTGATGATGTGCTTGTGTGATGTTAAATAACTTGTTATTAGATTATACTTGTTGAGCTTGCAACTCACCAAATGCAATGTTGCCAATTTTAGTTGTTGTAGATAGAAGTTGATCTGTGGGGTGTGACGGAAGTTTAAAGCATGGATCAAAGGTCGGCCGGCTAGATTCTCATCCTTCTCCCTCAGCTCATCATCTGCATTTCATATACGGAGTCTATTTTGTTCTGTATATAAAGAGGCACGATTGTTAATGTCCTGTAATATTGAAAAAATGCACATGTGTGAATAAGCGTTGTTAAATCTTTTTAAGTGAATCCTTCCGCTTGCATAAAAGGGTTACAAATCATGATTAATATGTTAGTATTAGGTGCAATGCAACTGTGCTACATATGACTATAGTTTATGTTGTATAAGAACATGTTACAAGGGTAAGGGTGTTACGTGAAGAGTTTGCGACTCTTTCGAGGAAAGGCTATTACGAGGGAATGGACTTACTATTGCTGCACGAGATTTGTACTAGGAGAAAGGGCTAAGGAAACTCAAGTAAAAATCATCAAAGAGTCAGCTGACTTCTGGGGTATAGCCCAGTCAATCTCACAGAGGAGAAGGCTCTGCCAGAGAAAGAGGAAGAGGAAGAGGAAAAGATTCCATGTCAGGTGGGAGAGGTAGAAGCTCTCCACCAAGAAGACCAACTGGAATCATGTCTATAAATCCTCTAAGGAAGGACATTGAGTATTGGATGGGATTTCATGAAGCCAAGAACAGAGAGGCCAATCGAATAACAAATGAGCTTGCTAGAAAATGCGAAGCAGAAGCTCTGAAAATCAAGAGATTGGAGGATGAAAAGTTAAAAAGGGACTATGAGAGAAGGAAAATGAAGGAAGAAGAGAAGAGAAGAGAGAGAGCTGAAGAAGATTTTCGCAGGATAGAAGAAGATGAAGAAAGAAGGAGAAGACAACAGGAGTTAGAAGATAACTGCCAAATAATTTTGTTGTTGTTTTACATTCTTTTGTAAATACACAATAATAATGTAAGTGCTGAATGATTCATTTAATAAAATGATACATTCTTTTCAATCATTGTATTTTAGCACTTTATGTTGTAATTTATGTTTTGACATCATCAAAAAGGGGGAAATTGTTAGGAAATTTACTTGTATAGATTTTGATGATGCATAGAAAATTTAGATTGGAAATTTGGTACCCCATTTTCTATACGTATTTCAACTTTGTAATAGTTAGAAAGATAGCTGAGTAACCATGCAACCAAGTTGAAGATGCAGAAGACTTGCTGAAGAAGTGCAGAGAAGATTCAGCTGTGTCGCAGCTGAGTGTCGAAGAAGACCTTCAGTTAAGTAAAGAAGTAGTGTGTTTGAGTAGACTTACAACTGAGTCGTCCAACAATCAAGGAGAGAATCAAATAAAGGGGTAAAGCACCTAAATGACTCAGATAAAAGAAGAAGTCTATTGCAAAGAAAAGTTCAGACTTACCCAAAATGGTAAGGATAGGCCTGCAACCTTAAGAGTGGAGTATAGGAATTACCCCATCCTCGAACCACTATAAAATTCTCTATGTCATTTACTTTCAGCAATTTATTTTCTGCACCTTTAATACATGCTGATATATTTGCTCACCTAACTGATAATAACTTAGATTAAAAAAGTGTTGAAAACCATATCCAAAAAGGGTGCAAGACTTCCACTATTAAAATCCAAGTAAATTGATTTTTAAAAAGCTAACTTCACTCCGGTGAGTTACTCTATCAACAACTCTCTCGAGTCTGTTGAGTGGTTAACTCTCCTGTTGAGGTTTGACCCAGCTGTCTCTTAAGATACTTAGCTATTTACTTTTGTAAACTCTAATTTAATTTAAAATTGAAAAAATTTGTTAAGTCTATTCAACACCCCTCACCCCTTTTAGACTTAACTGACACCCCTTGGGGCCTACACGTGCAGGCGCATTGATAATCACGATGCAACTATCACAGCTAACATCCATGGCACAGTCTTGAGGATTAAAGAGTGGACCTCTCAGACTAAGGCTCTTCGAAGAGAGCAGGTGGGATATTTTTGGCAGTTGTACAAAAGTCAAAGGAAGGAATTGCCTTAGAGAAATCGAAAGAGGAGATAGTTATACTTGATAAAAGTCAAGAAGGTAGAATTGTGCAGCTGAGACAACAATATGGTGGACCATCACCAGGGTCACTTCCCTAGGAAGGGCGCACTAATGAAGAGTTTGATACTCTATTATCAGAAGGATAGCATTTTGGGATAGAGATTGTTGATGCATGAGACTTGTACTGGGCGAAAGGATTCAAAGATATATAGCCGACTGAGAATCAACCAACTCAATGTAAGAAAACCAGGAATCAGCAGACACCCACCAGCTAAGTACCCAGAAGTCGCAGCCATATAAGGGGAAGGGGTCCTGAAACATGGAAAATTTCAGAAAGAGGAAGAAGTAGAGGAAGAGGAATTGGAATTGCATCTTACAATCCTATGCATCGAGATGCACCATATTGAATAGGTCTTCGAGAAGCTCAACGAAGTGAAGATGAGTGAAGAGCCAATAATGTGGCGAGAAAGTTTGAGCAAGAACAAGAAGAGAAAAGAAGAAAGTTTGAGGAAGAAAGAAGAAGGAAACATAGAAGATAAGAGAAAGCTGTCAAGAAATTTTGTATTTTTACAATTTTTTGTAATATACATAATAATGTAATTTCCTGAATCCACATGAATAAAATTTCCATATTCATTTTCAATTCATATTTTTTCGGCACAAATGTAGTAATAAGTTTTGGCATCATCAAAAAAGTGGAAAATTGTTAGGAAATTTATTGTAAAGATTTTGATGATGCTTAGAACACTTTGTATTAGAAAGTTGGCATACCCCATTTATGTATGTAAATTCTACTTTGAAATAGATAAATTATTAGCTAAGTCAAATAGCAACTAAGTAGAGCATGTAGAAAACTCGCTGAAGAATGCAGAGAAGAATCAACTGAGTTGCAGCTGAGTGGATCAGAATACCTTCAGTCAAGTACATCAGTTAAACCTTTCAGAAGACTTACTGTAGAGTTAACTAAGAAATGATGGAGATGACTCAAGTCAAGGGGTAAAGCAACTGAAGGACTCAAAGACAATTGGAAAGAGTCTGTTGTGTTAAAGTCAAAGATCTTACCTGTTTTGGTAATAGTGGCAGACCTGCAACCTTGAAGTGTTCATGCTGAAAGAGTGCAAGAAGCTTAAGCCAATGGGAAGCCTGCAAAACTCTCATCTTTTCAGGAGCCTACAAGTATCAGTTTAACAAAGGTTGGGTCAATATCAAAGCTGGAGAAACAAGACAAGCCAATGGATACTAAGTAAGAGTTTGAATTTTGTTTATCTCTTCAACAGACAAAATTTGAACTCTTACTACAAAAGGCAGAGGAATTTTCAGAGGGAATAAGAGCCTTCATACGAAGAAAGATACAGAACTAAGAAGCATTCAAGCAAAGACTGCAAAATACTCTCTCAAGCTAAAATCCATATATCCTCAAGCCTACATCGAAGGTGACATCATCCAACACTCTCACGTGGAAAGTTAGAAGCTGATCATTTAGTTGAAGAGGAAATCTTTTGTAAAAGAAAAAGGGGTCTATATTTCTTAGAAGTGAAGGAAGTATAATGATGTTCAAGGTCAGATCGGATTCATATCTAAAGGAGGACTATGTGATCAATCCCTGAAGATTTGAAGAGTAGAAGTAGTGAGGAACCTGCCTTGCGAAGAGTTGAGTCTTAGAAGAATGGTTGGCTGTGGGATCAAAGCAATATTGGACTATACTTTTGCGACAAAGTTACCGTTGCATTAGTGAATTCCTCCTAGAGTATTAGAAGAGTAGAGTAGATGAATTACCCCATACTCGAACCTATATAATTTATGTGTTCTCTAAATTCTGCACTTTAATTTCTACATCTTATTTACTTGCTTCATTTACTATCCAACTTGATAATAACAAATCAAAAGTATAAATGTTGATATATGATGCTTAAAAAGGGTATAAGACTTCTGCTGTAAATCAAGAAAACTGATTTTGTAAAAGTTATATTCATTCAACTGAGTTACTCTATCAACAGTTCTCTCAGAGTCTGTTGAGTGGTTAACTCTTCTGCTCAAGCTTAACACAGTTGTCTTTCGAAAGACTTAACAGTTTTCTTCAAAACTCGAATTTTAAAAAGAATCGAAAAGTTAGGTAAAGTCTATTAAACCCCCTCTCTAGACTTTACTCTGAACCCCTTGGTACCTACATAAATTCTACTCAACCCCCCCTGTTCTAGGCTTTACTTAACACCTCTTGGGACCTATATCATGTATGTGTGCTGATGATCCTACCCAACATGCTTACTCTAATTTCATATTCATGGAAGATACAGATGGATTATAGACACCGAAGCAAGTAGACAATATGTGCTACAATGTGAAATGTTTGTCAAATCTTAAACTGGTTTCTTCTAATTTTACCATTTATCTACCAGATGGCACTACTAAGCTTGTCACTCGTACATGATATGTATCCATTTCCAACAAACTATCTCTTACAGACATGTTACTTGTCATTTCCTTCACTTACAATCTTTTATCTGTGGCACAACTTACTCAGACTCACAACCTAAAATAGTATTTTTCATCCCACTCATTGACTTTATTCAAGACCTCAAGACTAAGGAGATTATGGTTGTTGGCAGGGCATTTGGGAGACTCTACATTCTTCAACCAGCGAGTACCATCAATCCAACATCTTTTCCCATTTTATACAGTAACGCTTTAGTTTCTTATTTTCCTTGTAATGCTGAACTTATGTAATGGCATAGGAAGCTTGGTCATGCATCTGTAGTTGTCCTTGAACATATAGATTTCTTGAAATTATTTTGTCGAAGTGCAAAAAAACATGTATTTGATGATTGTGAGATTTTTTATAAACCAAAAGCAGTCTAGACTGCCCTTTCCTTTGAGTAATACCAGATGTGTTGATTCATTTCATTTATTGCATATGGATGTATGGGGACCATACACTATATTCACAACTTCTAATACCTCTTATATGCTTACTCTCGTTGTGCATTACTGCATAGGGGCTTGGGTATATTTCATGACTCATAAGCACCAGGTGCCTCACATACTCAAGGCCTTTTTTAATATGATCCAAAACCAATTTAAAAAAGCTATCAAAACAGTGAGGAGAGATAATGAAGGGGAGTTCATTGGGGACAATTGACAATCTTTGTTTGAGGATTTTGGGATTATTCGTCAGAAGACTTGTGTTTACACACCCTAACAAAATGGGGTTGTGGAGAGAAAACATAGGATTATGCTCAATATAGCTAGGGCTTTTATGTTTCAATCTGGTTCACCATTGAATTTTTGGGTTCATTCGATTTAGGAAGCCACATATGTGGTGAACATGTTGGCCAATGTAGTTATAAATAGGAAATCTCCATATGAGTTGTTGTATCGAAAGAAATCTAATTATGATAGAATCAAACCTTTTGGGTGCTTAACATATGCAACTAATGTTACACCACATAAGGATAAGCTTGCTCCCAGATCTCACAAATGTATATTTGTTGGGTATGAGATGGGTTGTAAAAGCTATAAGTTGTATGATATTGAATCAAATAAAATCTTGGTTTCAAGGGATGTTCATTTTCTTTCTGATCAGTTCCCGTAGAACATGGTAAGGGAGGCTACACCTCACTCACTTTTATCACCGATTCCTCTCACAGATGTTGAGTCCACAGATTCCTCCCCAGTCTCCTTCACACCACCTTGATACTAATCATCCTCTACCACCAAATCCAAATCTACATCTCAGGAAAAGTTCCAGAACAACCCAGCCCCTTGTCTGGATAAAAGATTTTGTTACCTTCAGCTCTAATGCACAAATGCCCACCAACAGTCCGTCCCCAGGATCTTCCTCTTTGTCGGTGATACTTATATTCTACAAACATTTCCTTACATTGTCTCTCCACAAATTAGTAGCACATATGTATCCTTTTTGGCAAACATCTCTGAAGTGCAAGAGCCCCATTCTTATGCACAAGCTTGTACCAGTGCTCAATGAGTTGAGGCTATGGAAAGGAGCTTGTGGCTCATGAAAATAATAACACCTGGGAATTGACTTGCTTACCCCCTGGCAAGAAAGAAATAGGTAGTAAATGGGAGTATAAGGTGAAGAGAAATCTGGATTATCCATAGAAATATATTAGGCACGTTTAGTGGCTAATTAAGGGATACCACCAAGTGTATGGACTTGATTACACTGAGAGTTTTCCTCTTGTGGCGAAGCTGGTCACAATAAGATTATTTGTAGCAGTTGATACCATTAGAGGTTGTGATTTGCAACAACTTAAAATTAACAATGCATTTTTGCATGATATTTTGAATGAAGATATATACATGTTGCCTCTGGAGTGTTATAGAGAAGCTTCTCTAGGGAAAGTTTGTCATTTGAAGCGTAGTTTATATGGGTTGAAACAAGCTTCACGCCAATGGAATGTTAAATTGTGTAAGCAACTTTTGCTTTTGGGATGCCACAATCAAACCATGATCACTGCTTGTTCACCAAGGGCACTAATGGTTCTTTCATGGCTTTGATCATCTTTGTAGATGATGACATGTTTATCTCTTTAGATATTGCTTCCTTTAAAGCATTTTTACAAGTTCTTTACTATAAACGATCTTGGCCATGCCAAGTACTTTCTTGGGAATGGGATAGCCAGGGGTTCTATGGGGATATACTTGCATCAATGGAAAATGATATGATATATCCTTCAGGACTCTTGTATGATGAATTGCAAGCCAACTTCTATTCCTTTTTCCTAGGGCCTCAAGTTATCTGGGAAATCTGGGATTCCACTCACTAACCCGGACATATATAGGAGACTCATTGGGAGGCTTCTCTACCTCAACTTGACTCGCACTGACATAACCTACTATGTACAACAATTGTCACAGTTTGTTAATGATCCCTACTCCACACACTGGGATGCAACGGTTCACTTGTTGCGATATCTTGAAGATCCATCCTTGGGGTTGTTCTATTTGGTGAAAATCCAACTACGAAGGATCCAAGCAACATCAAATGTAAGTTATCTCGAATTCTTTAAGACTATATAAAATTGAGTTCTTGTATTTGTTTATCATAGATTAGGTGTTTAGTTCCATTTTCTCGAGTTATTGGAGTAGTCAAATTCCTGTGTGGGGCCAAATATATTGATTCTAGATTCCTGGTAGTGAATCTTGTGTCGAAAGAAGCTTGGGCGATCGAACAACATGGGATTTCTATCAAAAATGCCTAAATGCGTCAACAATTTTTAACACTGGCAATGCTTAGTATTTGGGGTATAACTTTCACTACAAACTTGATATTGAGTTCATTCAAGTTTCTATAGATGCAACTCTTAAGAAGAATCCAGGTGCAAATTCGCACGGGCTATGACAGAAAATAGTCGATTAACGACAAACAACGAGCATCAAACCAGAAAATACGGAAAAGGTGAATTAGGTGTTTTGGTACATCGTATACCGCGGTATGGTATGTCTGTATTGCGATATGGAGTCCAAAAGACTTTGTTTGGTGCAGAATTTGGTCTGTACCATGGTATACATACTCTGTACCATGGTACAGGTGCGAGAAATCTTCATACGCATGAATTTTGACTGCTTTTGTGTAATACCCGGACTCTCACTACTCATTAGGCCAATATAGCTCATGAACTACAAGTTGTTTATGTGCCACTTGCATTGATATTGGTTTTTGCATAATTTATTTTAAATGGCATGATTAATTTTATAATTTGAAAATTGTCATATTATACTAGTTGTTGGATTGCTAACCTAAGTAGTTGATCATAAATAGAATAACATGTAGGTGTCAAGCTATTAGACGATATTAAATTACAAGTGGTATCATTAGAAGTGCGGAAGTGTCAAAGTTACACGTGGAAAATATACAGTGAAAGGTGACATCAGTTCGTGTTCTGACCGGTATAATACATGAATGTATTAATTCAAAATATATATATATATATATATATATGAGTGTGCATTATTCATACATATAAGTATGTATAACGTGTATATATATATATATATATGCAACTAATGATATGCTAGTTATATATATGTGTGTGACTTATATATATATATATATATATATATAATGTACTGACTACATAATTTACAAATATAAATAAATATAACTAATTGGTGAACTGACATGTGTCATGTTATTATCTTCTAAGAAGAATAGTTAATTTATATTAATATGTAAAGAATACATCACCATGATAAAGAGTGGTAATCATTTGCATGCCTCACATTTTATTATGTATATATTATATATTTGTATTAACATATGGATATTAAAATATGGGTAACCTTATCTCATTTTCCTCACCGCCTCTTGAGAGTGAATGATAATGGTACACGTGTTAGCTAATTAGGATAAACACATATGTGTCTCTAATATAAAATAAAACACCAAGTGAGGCTTTGCAGACTACGCTCAAGCTAAGCTTTGAGATGCTTGGTTGTCTGCTAAAATCTTAGTACTTAAGGTAAGCTTTCTTTTATCACCAAATTTCATTTTACAGTTTGGTTTAAAGAAGGTGGGTATCTTGTATTGATAAGGTTTATATAAGGTTTAGTAGGTTAATATTTTGTTGTTGCTACACAATAAATTAAAAAGTCAGATTTTTGTAGGAATTTGTTGAACTAAAGTTTCATATCCATCGGATTAACATCTAATCTTGTTATCGAATTGCAGATATAGAAGAAATAAAATAAAATAAAATACAAACATAGTTATAATTATGGGGGCAATATGTAATTTTAAATCTAACCAGATATTATAATTTAGGTATGCGTTTAAGTAAGTTAGTGGTTTTTCGAGATTTGATAATACAAAAAAAGGGAGGTGTACTTATCGGATAATATGTAAGGTGCTCATGCCATGAATTTGAATTGCCTTATTATGGGTTTATCTCAAAATATTTTATCTGCAGACTCATAAGCTAAAAATGATAAAGAGAATTTAGGAATTTTTAAATATCATGATGATATTAAATGTCACACTAAATTTATTGTTGAATCGGCTAGTGAAGAGAACACGAGAGAATATTTCTATTCTTTTATGTTATAATTGACTACAGATATATGTATAGATACATGTGATTAACCTTTTAGCATATTAGATGACAAATTCTGAGGTTATGTTAAGAATTATAAATAAATTGAATAGCAAATAATTTTGAGATGTAATACAGGTTCCAACACATTAATTAAATAATGTAGAATACATATGCAAAATGACAAAGTAAGGTGTTTAAGAGATTTGACTTAGTTTAGGTCTTAGGTCTCAAATTTTGATAATTACTTGATTAACTTTAGGATTAAAGTTTTTTCATGGTATATTAAACTTAATAATTTAGAAGTAGGAAACATACATTTTTACAGGTTGTCATACACCTAAGGTTAGGGAGAAAAGACACTTGGCTAACTTTCAGTAGCGTACCCAAGGGTATAAGGTAAGTGAAAATCCATCTGCAACTACAATACATGAACATAGTATTTCTTGTTTTATTGATACTAATGCAATTCTTGTATCTGGATGAATGCATTATGGAAACCTTAGTGTTCAGATTTTGCTTGGTGGATATTGGAGTGTTATGACTATTGTTTCATTGAGCATGTCATTCATTGGCATTTGCACGTGCATGCAAATATATGAGCATTGTTGAGATGAGGCATGCACGACATGGTAACTTTCTATAAAAAGAAAAGGTTTTGGTTGGCCACTGCTAGTGCACCGAGGCATGTGAGGCATGCTTTTATGATATATTTTAGGGTGCAGTGGGTGTTACTCCTCGGAGGATCATAGGGGTTGACAGGGGGTGTGCCTCTGATGGTCACGAGGGGGCGGACCACTTGACTGTATCCTTATTGACACGTCAGAGGGAAGACTCCTGGGGGATCATTGGGGAAGATAGGGGGTGGACCTCAGGTGATCCCGAGAGATGGCCCTAGGCGGTGTCAATATGATTATTATTGAGCTCGTGCCATGTGAGACATCACTTCGGGTATGTGAGACATTCGGACGAGGCTCATTGATTATTAAAGCCCAGTGCCATGTGAGACAACACTTCGGGTATGTGAGACATTTGGATGGGGCTAATTGATTATTGATGTCCAGTGCCATGTGAGACATTACTTCGGGTATGTGAGACATACGGACTGGACAACTTGATCATTAATACTATGTTGGGTTATTTCCGGTGCATAGCAGATGGGTCAAGGGCCCAATAAAAGGAAATGATTCCGAATAAAATGTTTCAAACTCATTTTGCGCACTTATGGTAAAACATTTTGGAATGCATTGCATTTGTAGTACATTATTCTTTCAGCATGCATGATTTTCGCTTACTGGGCATTAGCTCACGTAGTTCATGTATTGTAGGCGAGTTTGATGATGCTGGATTTCATGAGCTTACTGGTCAGGCTGCTGGAGCTTCTACAAGTTATTGAGGATAGTGTACATGGATGATGACCTGTTGGGCTATGTTGATGGGTCACCTTTCCCTTTTTGGTCTTGTATTATATTTTGGTTTAGGGTTGTAGCCTCTTTTGAAAACTCTGATGTAAATATGTACATGTAAATATCTAGGTGACGTGGGTTATGCGTTTGCTAACATGGATGTCTATTGTGCATAATAACAGGGTTGGTCACCTATTTTGCTTGTGGACATGGCTTGTCCTTCTCTAATGAGCGAGTGATCTTGCTTGTTAGTTGTTAAAATGTTACAGGAAAAAACAAATTATTACACGTTTTAAATATAGTTTGTGGCTGAGTTTTACTATTTATATATTTTCCAGTAGTAGTAATAGGGTTGGGCGTGACATTTTGAGTTTCGTTTTAGGTTTAGACTTCTTTCCATTTATATTATTTTTAGGGTTTGTTTTGAGTCTCCTATAAACGGCAAAAACCTTTGTTATTTTAAAACATGACATTGGATATTGATTATTGATTTGAGAACTTTCTCTCCAGCCCTTTGGGTTTTGCTGAGAGCTTCAAAATTGTTTATCTTATTGAAAATTATCAACTTATCAAGCGAACTTACATATTCGTTTGTGGCGTCTTCACACGTCGAGGTTCTTGATTCATTAAGCAACAAGTCGAGGTTCCACCATCTTTAACCAAAACTAGTCCATATCTTGGGTTATTCAACATATTGTTGAAGGATCGTATGCACGGGTTGTTGTGGTTCACATCAGTTGGTAATCAGAGCAATCTAGTCCGGGTTAATATATCATGTATATTTTATTTTTGTTTTCTTCTTCTTTCTTGATTTCTTCTTCTTGCAAGGGTTCAAAAAAAAAAACTCAAAAAGTTGCACAAAAAAAATCAGTGGATAAAAAAAATGTTAATTTCGTGTGCAAAAAAATCTAAAATTATTAAAAAAATTATAGAGTTGGGTATGGATTTGTTGTTTTGATCTTGAATATTGTTTTGGGTTGTTTTTTGTATTGATTGCAATTGTTATACATCATGGATGAAGAAAATTCATAACTAGTAGATCTGAACATAAAGATCATATTAGCAAGAATAACTTTAAGCTTGTATTTGTAGCTGATAAGTTTGTACTCGCCAAGAATGATATTAATGTGGGGAAAGGTTATCTTTGTGATGGGATGTTCAAGATGAATGTCCTTACTATTGTATACAATGAACTTAAGACACTTGTTGAGGCAATGTCAACTCAAGAAGCTCCATTCTTGAAAGAAGCTATCAACAATGACATAGAATCCATTGCGCAAAATCACACTTGGGAGTTGGTTGATCTCCCACTTGGAAATAAACTTCTAGGATGTAAGTGGATTTACAAGAAGCTAAAACCAGATGGATCTATTGACAAATAAAAGGCGAGGTTAGTAGGTAAGGGCTATAAGCAACAAGAAGGTCTTGATTTCTTCGACACATACTCACCGGTTACAAGAATTACTTCAATTAGAATTCTTGTTGGAATTGTTGCACTATACAATCTCGAGAACCATCAAATGGATGTTAAAACAATATTTTTAAATGGTGAGTTATAAGAAGAAATATACGTGGAACAACTTGAAGGGTTTGTTGCTTCAGTACAAGATAAAAAGATGTATAAGATCGATATGTACTTGTATGGATTGAAGCAGGCGCCAAAGCAGTGGCACCAAAAGTTTGAGAAAACTATGTTGTGAAATGGATTTAGAATTAACGAGTGCGATAAAATGTGTCTACATTGAAAACACACCTAACTCCTATTTAATTGTATGTCTATATATTTATGAGATGTTGATGATAATAGGTAGTAATCCTGATAGTATCATGAATACAAAGAGAATGTTAACAGAGTACATTGATATGAAACACATGAGAGTGGCATATGTTATATTAGGGATTAAAATCTCTAAGACATTTGATGGACTTTCTTTATCTCAGTCTAATTTTATTGAGTCTATTCTAAGGAAATTCAGTGTTAATGATGAAAGTCCTGTGAAAACCATAATTGACACAAGCTTATAATTAGCCAAGAATAACGATGAACCAGTGTCTCAATTGGGATATTTAGATGGACATCTTAATGTACATAACAACTTATACCCATCCTGATATGGCATGTGCGTTGTGAATAAACATAGTAGGTTGACTAATAATCGGAGTAATGATCATCGGAAATATCTTAATAGAGTTTTGAGATATCTAAAATATTCAATGAATTTTGTATTATATCATACAAGATATCCAACTGTTTTGGAAGGATATTGTGAGGTCAACTGATATCAGATTCAAAGGATTCAAAATCTACCAACGGTTATGCTTTTACTATTGGCGGTGGAGTAGTGTCTTGGAATTCCTCAAAATAAACGTGTATAGCTCAATCGATGATTGAATTTGAGTTTATAGCTTTGGATAAAGTTGGATAAGAAATACAATGGGTTCAGAATTTTCTAGAGAACATTCCATGTTTGCCAAAGCCAGCCACTACTATCAATATACATTTTGATAGTCAGTCGACCATAGGTAGGGCACAACATAGTATGCATAACTGTAAGTCTAGACATATACGTCGTAGACACAGTACCATTAACCAATCGATCGCAAGTTGTGTTATCTCCATCGATTATATAAAATCTATCAAAGGGAATGGGATTGAAGGCTATTATGTATGAATCTTTGTAATGGCAACCCAAATATGATGATTGGATATCCCAAAAACTTGGTTCAATGGGACAACTAAGTTATAAAGATTCAGTTAAACATTAAGGATAAATTCTAACCCATTCCCATGATCAAAAGTGCTTTTTGCAGAAGTATGTACCATTAAGTTCAAATTTTAATGATTCCTTGGTTAAGCCAAGTGGGGTATGGCATAATACTCTTAATATGAGGTCACTTATGTAAGTGTGAAGTGGGTCCGCTACTATGAGAATTTTGAAGCTTGAACTCTATCGAAGACTTATGAAACCCAATGTCGTTCAAGGCCACAATGAACACAACCATGGGAAATGGAAATGTTAGGGAGGTTATTGTATGGGTGGTGTTGTCTTGGTTTACACCGATGATTGAAAAATTCAAGAGATCAAGTTCACTGATTAGCCAAGTAAATCCGATAGCATTCCACTAGGGAATGTTCAAAGCCAGAAGTTACCTCTCCTGATGTAGTAATTTTATGTTTGTATTCTCTCTAGTGTCTGCATTTTATATGTGCATTTGCATTGATATACATAATTCCTCATTCATGTGGGTATTTTGGAAGTATGATAGATATTTGCGGGTGAATGAGAAATTATTGCCAAAAGGTGTGACTGTTCGTTTGAAACTATTCAAGGGTTTATTTGAATAGTTGTGTTGTTTCTTTTGAAACCAATGGACATGTCTTTTCGAATAAATGGATATATATGTTCAAACAATTGTGATTTTAATTTGTGACCTTCGATAATCTATATATATCCCAAGAATCTTCAGATTTTTTAATTAGCATTTTGCTTACATTCATAGGCATATTTTAGGTCAAAATTGTACAATTCTCAGACTCACTAAGAATTTGTGGCTTCAAAGTCTTGGTGAAATCAATGATTATGCGAATATGATTATGTTTTCAGAATGGATAGCCAGTATTAGAGATGGAACAATCGGAGAAGAAAATGTTGGTTGCGCCACTATTGATATTCCTGAAGATATTTTGCTTGAAGATTCTGATGATCCTATAATGACTATCGTTGAAATACATATCTAACGTTTAGAGATGACATTGACTATCTAACTTACTTCAAGGAAAGAGCGATTCTTGAGTCCATTAATCGATATATGACGTCTTTAAACTCATCCGAGGGTCATATATTATTGAGTTCGGACAACAACTACAAATTGAATGCCAAAGTTGATTTCTTGCATGATTTGCACATGCCGAAATTCCTAAACTAGATAAAATATTACGGTGTTCCAAATAATGAATTACATTTGAAGGATGACTCTAGTTATGCAATTGAGATATATCAACTATTCAATTAGATTGTGTAACAGTACAAGATTAGTGATTACGATACTTGACAAGCATGTACTTTAATCTAAAATTCTAATGGGCGCTAATGCTTGTTATAAGGTTGATTCCACGAATGATATTGACTCCGTCCAACCTCAGAATATCCTCCAAGTTTCAGTGGAGATATTTCCTTTGAGCATTTCATATGCCATGATTATAAACAAGAGCCAATGATAATATCTCTCTAATGTCGGGCTGCATTTGAAAAATTAAATTTTTAGTCATGACCAATTATGTGTTGTTGTTTCCCGATTCATGAATGTAAGAGTGTGAAAATTTTAGTTTGTGATGGCGATAAATCGAGAAACTGAGAGGCCAAAATTTATAATTATTAAATCCAGTAAATTAGCTTGATTTGTTTCAATTTTATATTTTATAAATTTATATTATTTAGCATTGTAATTCTTATATACATGCAATTTATATCCAACGACACAACCCACCCATGCGTCGTGCGTCACACGGTGAAATACTATTCTCATTAGTATCATGTAGTTTTATAATATATATGTAAAGGGAAGTAAATTATTTTAATTATGATTGGCATAATTTAATGTCCTTCTATCATATGATTTCTTGAGAAATTTGAAATTAAAATCGAAATAAAAAAATCCAATAATTATATATTTATTTATAAGAATCTTAATTAATGAATTTATGAAACTTTTTCAAATTGGCATCCCATCTTGGCCAAATATATACGCATACTAATTGAGATCCTTTATTTCATTTAATGTTTCATATTTTATTTTAATAATATCAATACATGACACATGTACGTGATGACGTCATTTTTCTACACATGGTATTCACACAATTCATAAGAGTATAAGATGAAATACTGAGGGCTCTTTTGCGATTGTTGATTGAATTAATAAAATAATTTTGATAAGTTAGGATTTGATAGTATAATTGAGTTCAATAACGTGTTTGGGAAATATGATTGTAATTAATAATTATTTTAGCAGGATAACAATATTTTTTTGGATTGGTGATAAAATTGGACAAATTGTCAAAATGACCAAATTACCCCAAATGAAAAATAGAAAATATAACACTACCGATAAAAATAAGGGACAAATTCATCAATGTCTGTTAACAGGATCAATGGACTTGGGTAAGATTGTATAATTTCATCCCCATGGCCTGGACACGTTATCAAAGAAGAGCATGACAAAAACGAGTTGGGATTAGTGTTATGAAGAGTAGTCAATGCTCTAAAATAATTGATATACATGGATTAAACAATTTATCCGGACCAATCAAGTTTCCAAAACGATTTCTAATTAGAATAGAGGATCTTGATTGGCAAGGTACACCCACTAAGTTTCTCAAGTCCAAAGATCAATTTTACACTATCATAACACTAAAATCGTTTATCCGAGCTGACTGTTTCTTCTTAGGAATTTCATATGGTGGGCATTCATGTTCAATGAATATAAACACCAACATATATTTATAGTGTCACAGACTAATATATATGATAAGCAGCGGTGTATGGATGTGTTAGTTTATCCAAGGTCTTAATTGCATTTTTGGTCCGCTAACTATATCAAGTTTGCATTTTTAGTCCTCTAATTATTTGAACTAGAAACGTAGGACACCAATTAAATTTTTTTGGCACATTGAGGACTAGTTGCGCCAGATTTACTTAATTTTGGCAGATTTTGCACGTGATACGCACGTGATTACAACATGTAAAATAATGTTATTCATTCCACCAAGGACAACAATAAATGCAGGGCAGGGCAGAAATTTTAAAACTATCATGTTGCCAGCTGCACAAATCTAAACTGAGAATGATTTATCTTCATTGGAGGAAAATGTGATTCCAACATAGCAATCACAGGTTTACCTAATAACCCATGTGTCAAACACTCCAGGTCCTTCTATGTGGAATCAAATAAAGATGTCCTAAATGCTCCAAAGGCCACCAATGCATACTGGAGTCAACATTAGGCCACTAATTGGTGGACAAATGCTAACCTTGTCAAGCACTAGCAGTGTAAGTCAGATATATGCTCCAATTTTGATGGTTAAAGGGAAGAAATGTATGGACCTATTTGGACTAAGCGAAAGTGCAAAACAAATGGGAAATGATCATCATTGGAAGTGATCATATATTTTATCTAGTAGCCTAAGGCTATCTTTTGTTGAAACTCAATGTCTTGTGATGGTTGGTCTTACTATTAGGGGATTGTAGCATTTTGAACCTGCCCAGAAATACCTTATTTTGTGTTATATTTGAAACCTGGTAGATGTCTTATGTAGAACATTTGGTTTTTTGTTCATTGTTTTGACAACTCCTAAATTTTTTAGTCATTATTTTAATGGCCAGACCATACCAACTGATTATTGTTTTTTAATGCTTCCATTATTATGATCCTAAACCCATAATAGAAAAATAGTTTTATAGATCCAAGGTCAATTATTCTCAATATATAGAGTTAAATAGCAATGGACAATGTACATAATTGCATCTTACATTGGGATGCTCTCCATCATATGATTTGGGTTCACTTGATGTTTTGCCCAGCTGACTGGGTTCAATAGCTTAGTTGAGTCTGTTGAGTGGTTAACTCTCCTATTGATGTTGAACTAAGTTGTCTTAACGGACTAAGCTCCTACTTGTGTAAAAATTCTGATTTAAAGTTCAAAAATAAAAAAATTGGTTAATTCTATTCAACTCCCCTCCTAGACTTAACACAAACACTCTTTGGGACCTACAAGTGGTATCAAAGTAGTTGGTTCAAAGAACCTTCCGCACCGGTTACTAAACTAGATCTCAATCTTTTTAAAAGATCAACACTTGACTACTTTTACATTTTTTTATTCAAAAAATTATTATCATGGTAGCAAATCTATCTTGTATTCCCATGTTCACTGTTGAAGAGTTTGATGATTGGAAAATTCGTATGCAGGCACATCTCTCAGCAATACACAATGAAATGTGGTTCGTCATTTAAGATGAACCCATACAACTGTGAGAGTTGCTGTTGCTGAAGAGGGTGTTGCTGCAGCTGAAAGGCCTGATATGGTTGAATAACCAAGGAGTGAATGGACCAATGAGGATAGAAAGAGATATAACTTGGACAATGTGGCGAAGAACATTTTATATAAAACTCTTGACAAAGCTATGTTTAATAAAGTCAAATCTGGCAGGACTGCTCGTGAGATATGGGAAAAGCTGACTCTAATCTGCGAAGGCTGAGAGCAGTTTAAGAAGAATAAGCTAACTGTTGCTTTACAAAAATTTGAAAATTTCAAAATGCATGCAGGTGAAACTCTGAATCAGCTGGATGCCAGATTTACTGAGATCATCAATAAGCTTGCAGTTCTGGGAAAAGAATATACACATAAGGAAATGTGTATGAAAATTTTAAGATCGCTCCCAAAGCAAAGTGGGAAATGAAAGTGATGGCCCTTAGGCATTCAATGGACTTGACAAGAACCTCCGATCATGAGTTATTCTCATACCTAAAAATTATGAATTTGAGCTCAGAAGGAAAGAGCAAGAAGAGATAGTTGTGATCAAGACAGTACTCTGTTGGCTGGAGAATCAAAGAAAGCTTAATCCAAGGAAATCCTTGATCAAGAAGAAATAACCCTAATGGTTAAACTAGCATGGTTGGTGAGTTGAACTATTTTCTTGGATTACAAATAAAATAGTTTGATAAAGGGATTTTTATCACTCAGAACAAATATGCCAAGAACCTTTTCAAAAGATTTGGGTTGGATAATAAAAAACATATGAACACTCCCATAGGGACAATTGATAAATTGTCCAAAGATGAGGATGGAAATTATGTTGATCCTACTCTTTACAGAAGTATGATTGGAAGTTATTTGTATCTCACTGCTAGTACCCCTGACATAAGCTACATTATCTGTGTTTATGCTAGGTATCAGTCTTGTCCTAAAGAGTCTCATCTAAAAGATGTCAAGAGAATCATACGTTATGTAAGAAGGACTACTAAACTTGGTATCTTATACTCTTTTGATACTAAGACTAACTTGACTGGGTTTAGTATTGGGCAGGTGATGTTGATGACAGAAAAAGCAGTACTGGAGGGTGTTTCTACCTTGGCAGCAATTTGGTATCATGGTACATTAAGAAACAAAATTGTGTGACATTATCTACTGCTGAATCTGAGTATATCGCATTAGAGAGTTGTTGTTCTCAAACGTTTTGGATCACACAAATGTTGATTGGCTATGGAGTTGAAGAGAAAACTCTTACTGCTTATTATGATAATTCAAGTGCCATATATATTTAAAAAACCCAGTGCAACATTCGAGAAAAAAACACATCGTTATTCGACACTACTTCATTAGAGACTTGGTTGAGACTAAAATTGCCATTGATTTTATTACCACTAAGAAACAAATTGTTGACATTTTCACTAAGGCCAGGACTTTCAAAGGTTTAATTCCCTAAAACAGTCCTTGGGTGTCTGTGCTCTCTGAGCAGTGCGAACTTTTGTGTTGCAACACCTTATGCATCATTTCTCCTTCTTGATGTGATGCAACACATTTTCATCTTATTTCGTTTGGATGTTATTGTGCATTGATAAGATCATTACATTGGCTAATTTTTTTGTGGCTGTCTCTCTATTGAGTACCTGTTTTAGCTTACACTTGCTAAAAACAATTGTGGATCAATTTATAAACATAATGAATTTTCCCAAGTGAAAGATGTAATTTTTAAGGCCTTTGACGGAAAAAGCTGCCTATTCATTGAATTGAAAGATATTTAGTTTTGAACTGTTCTTTGCTCTTACTATATGCTTGAATTGTTGTGATGATCATCTGAGAAAGATGTACACATGTTACGGAGCGAAAGCTACTAACTGACTAATATTCCCCTGCTATTCCCTTTCACTCAAAGGATTTTTATATTGAGGAAAATGATTTGATACTTTGACTTTATATTGAATTATAGTACTCAAACATTTGAAGCCCTTTTTATTTATGCCAGAAATAAACGCATCATTCTAGGAATCCTTCATATCATAATTTTTGGGCTTATGGAAAATATCTTCAAATTGGTTTGATTGGAACACTATATATGGAAATGATTTTTCTCTTAAATTTGTCATTAATAAAAGGTGTTTTATATCATTATTATTGGGTCTTGATGCACCCTCTGATTTTATGGAACTTCTCTCCCGAAATATTTAAATTTTAAATTATAGCAGTGAAAGTTTTTCTTGGAAACTACCATAACAACCGCCATTTGTTGTGTACTACTTCATTTAATTTCAGCAGATCCTTAAAATGATTTATTTAGTAGTGACACTGCATTCTTATGTTTATTATCACTCTATCTATATATCAACAAACATGATAATTAATGTTAATGTTAGAAAAATTCGCAAATTTGGTCTGTTTGCACCACGCAGGTTTTAGTGTTGTAAACAAGTGATGCAACACTGCCTAAACAAAATCTGGGCGTATTTGTGCTAGATTTGATGCTTGGTTATTCAACATGTTTTCTATTTTCTGCATGTGGCTAAAAATCATATATTATCTAATCATATTTGATTTAGGCTTTTTAATTGTCATCTATCCTTATATGATTACTTTCCTTGTGAGAAAAACATTTATTTACAAGGAAAAAGTCTTGTTATTACAGACTTACAATTTTTGTAACAAAACGATTTCTAAAATTCAGGAAGCATTTCTTAATGGTGCGCTACGAAAGGAGGAGACAACTCTTGAAGAATAAACACATGTAAGATATTGAGCTTATCATTTCTCTTCAAGAAAATCATTCATTTCACTTTTGTTATTGTTCGGGGGAAGAATGTGAAGATCTATGGTGTGGATCGACTCAACTATTTAAGGTTCTTAAAGTTGGAGGGATTCCAACAGAGTTGAGTTCTTGGAAGAAACTTTCACACTTGGTTGAATACAAGAGGTTGTAGAATCTTAAAGAGGGAGTCTTTATTTTTCGTAATTGCAGTTGTATTTGTATAAACTATATTTTCCTAATAGTGGATTATTTCTTCTCTGGGCGTGGCCTCGTTCATTAAGATTAAGGAATCTAAGCACGTGAAAAATCATTGTGTTCTTATATTTCCGTTGTGTGAGTGTGTTGTTTGTTTTAGTGTTACAACAATAACATACAACACTATACAAATCTGGCATTTTTAATTAATATTAAGGCCACAGATTCTATCAATTGGCATCAAGAGTCTTCCACTAATCCTTGTTAGTGAGATCATGTTATTGTTTCTCTCTTGCTATCATGGATAACTACCGTGAAGGAAGCTCCATTTCTCGTCCACCACTTCTCACTAGAACCAATTTCTCATATTGGAAAGCTAAAATAAGAGCCTTCATCAAATCCATAGATGAACTTGCCTAGAAATCCATCTTAACTGGCTGGATGCCACCTACTCATGTTGTTGATGGTAAGGATGTTTCAAAAAATGAAACTGAATGGACTACTTCAGAGCCCGAGTTAGCAAACTCAAACTCCAAGCACTTAATGCAATTTTTAGTGTTGTTGATGAAAATCAGTTCAAGTTTCTCAACTTGTGAAACTGCAAAAAAAGCATGGGACATCTTGCAGATTGCCTATGAAGGAACTGAAGCTGTAAGAATGTCTAAACTTCAAATGCGCACCTATAAATTTGAGCATCTTCGCATGAGTGAAAATGAAACAATCAGTGATTTCAACTCTAAACTCTATGATATTTCTAACGCATCTTTTGCCTTAAAGGAAAAATAACTTTAAACTTGTTAAGAAAGTGTTGAGGTCTCTTCCAGAAAGATATGCTTACAAAGCAAATACCATTGAGGAATCAAAGGTTCTTTCAGAGTTAAAACTTGATGAACTTATAGGATCACTCCAGACATTTGAAATGAACTTTGAAGAGATCAAGAAAGAAAAATTTGAAGAATCGAATTACATGAAAGAGAAAAGGAAGGAGATTGTATTTCAGGCTGAAACATCTGAGGAACCAACTCTTGAGTCAGGAAAGGATCTCCATGAGTCACTTGCTTTGCTTACCAAGAGTTCTGGTAAATATCTAAAACAAGTGAACAAGAGTAACAAGTTTCCCAGAACTGGTAAGGACATTGGACCACAGAGAATGTAACATGACAATTGGAAAATCAAGAAATGTAAAGGGATAAAATGCATGTAATGTGGTGGTTTGGACATATTCAAGCCGAATGTGCAAATACTCTGAAGAAGAAGGGGAAATCATTCACCATTTCATGGAGTTATGAAGAACCAAATGATGAAGAAGAAAAAAATGTGAGCAATTATGTAGCATTCACTTCCATTGACATGAAGAAAAAGGTTGGTTGTAATGAAACGCGCCCCATTGCTACTTTTGGTGTTACAACACCCAATAAGTATGACTCTAGCTTTCCTATCATTGAAACGTGTCTAAATTCTGTAATTCCTATAGAGGAAAATGACTCAAATGATGAAAACTCTGAGGATGATCCTGAAGAGGATGAAGAATCAAGAAAAGATGAACTCAGGAGGGTTTACCAAAAGATGTTTGAGAAATGGTTAGTTGTCTGCAAAACTAATGAGAACCTAGAGGAGAAGGGATTCACTCTAGGGTGAAGTAATAAATTTTGAAAGGCTAGCAGCAGAAAGGAAGGAAGAACAAACCAAGGTAAAGAAAGAACTAAGTGAGACAATGGCTTCAGTTAAGAAACTAAACACTGGTAAGGGGAGATTGGATGGAATCCTATGTTAAGGAAAAATCCACCAAGATCGTGCAGGTATTGGATTTTGTACCTCTTCTAACAAAAACTTTGCCAAAAAAGATAAACACTCAAAAATCATTTTTGTTAAAGAATGAACTTAATCTAACCATGTTGGAAAATGAAATAATCGATTTGTTCCTATTTGTCACTATTGCAATCGTCATGGACATATAATACCTAAGTGTTTTCATCTTTAGAAGCATTGTAGGCAAGGTAGAGTGCTTTTTATGTTTTTAAAATCACCGAAGAAACACCCATCATGCTAAGATTGATTTATCCAACAAACCCAAGAAAATATTGGTTAAGAAGAATGATTTCTCTTGTTATGTTGTTCACACATCTCTTAAGGCTAATGTCACTGAATCATGGTATTTTGAAAGTGGATGCTCTCATCACATGATAGAGGAATTGGATAAACACACTGATTCTGAAAAACATGAAAATAGTTTAGTCACCTTTGGTGATGGTGCCAAAGGTAAAGTTTTGGGGGAATGAACTTTGAATGTCTCTGGCCTTCCTTCTCTTAAAAAATGTTTTGTATGTTGAAGGATTAAAAGCTAATCTTATCAGCATCAGTCAGCTTTTTGATGATGATTTGCTTGTCAAGTTTGACAAAATTTTATGTAGTGTCTTTGATAAAACTGACAATTGCATTTTGAAGGGAAATAGATCCTCTGATAATTTTTATCTGATTCAGGAACAAATCCAGTGTTACAACTCTTCTCTTGTGTGCTATAACTCCTCTTTGAACGAAACTGAACTATGGCACCAAAAGTTAAGACACATGAACTTTCGTGGCATACTGAATCTTATTAAGTTAGGAGTCGTGATAGGGGTTCCAAAACTCAATATAGATCACTTAAGTGTATGTGGTCCCTGTAAACTGGGAAAACAAAAAAGAGAACCGCATAAAGTGTTGCAATATTTAAGTTCAACACACTGTCTCGAAATTCTGCATATGGACCTTATGGGGCCAATGCAAGTCGAAAGCATATGAGGAAATAAGTATGTTTTCGTGTGTGTTGAGGATTTTTCCAAGTTCACATGGGTAGATTTCATTACAGAAAAATTTGATACTTTCTCTGTGTTTAAAAAGTTGTGTCTTAGACTGAGAAATGATAAAGACTGTAATATAGGAAGGATTAGGAGTGATCATTGTAGAGAATTTCAAAACTCCATTTTTTCTAAATTCTATGAGAATCTTAAAATATTACATGAGTTTTCTGCACCCATTACACCTCTACAAAATGGTCTTGCAGAAAGAAAGAATAGATCTCTTAAAGAGATGGCACGTGTTATGATAAACTCCAAGAAAATCACTCCTAAATTGTGGGCTGAAGCCATTAGCACTGCATGATATATTATTAATAGGGTTCATTTACGTCCTGATACTAACATGACAACCTATGAGATTTGGAAGGGCAAAAGGCCTAATATCGGCTATTTTCACGTGTTTGGATGTGTCTACTATATTCCCAATGACAGGGAACATCTTGGTAAGTTTGATTCGAAAAGTTATGTGGGAATCTCTTGGATACTCTCTGAATAGTAGAGCATATAGTGTCTACAACATGAGAACTCGTGCTATCATGGAATCTATAATGTTATTGTAGATGATACGTACTAAAGATTTTGCAGAGATATCCAAAGATAAAGATGCAGAAAATATAGATGAAGTTGAGTTCAACAAGACTACTGAAAGTTTTACTGCTGATGTTACAACATCTGATCCAACACCTGAAATAGAAGTGCAAGAACATCCAGACTCAGAAACGGATGGAGCTATTGAATTTGATATTTTTGATCAATCAGAAAAGATCCACCCAGTAAAATAAGGAAAAACCATCCAGTAGATCAAGTGATCGGAGAAGTTTCTGAAGGCATTTAAACGAGAGGTAAGGAGAAAGTCAACTACAGGAAAATGGTAAGATTTGATTGCTTTACTTCACCGGTAGAACCTAAAAATGTTAAATAAGCTCTTGTTGATGAGTATTGGATTAATGCCATGCAAATGGGATTGGAACAATTTGAAAGAAATAATATATGGGATCTTGTTCCTAGGCTTGAGAATTCCAATGTTATTGGAACTAAGTGGATTTTAAAAAATAAAATTGATGACCTTGGTAATATAACTATAAACAAGGCTAGGTTAATGGCTCAAGGCTACACTCAGGTGGAAGGAGTGGACTTTGATGAAACTTTTGCCCCTGTGTCCAGACTTGAGTTTATAAGACTTCTTGTTGCATCTGCTTGCATTCTTAAAAACAAATTGTATCAAATGGATGTCAAAAGTCCCTTCCGAAATGGGTTTCTGGATAAGGAAGTTTTTGTTGAACAACCCAAAGGTTTTGAAAATCCCCAGTTTCCTAATCATGTGTTTAGACTAAAAAAGGCTCTGTATGGGCTAAAGCAAGCCCCTCAGGGTTGGTATGAAAGGTTAACTACCTTTCTGTGTGATAAGGGTTACAAAAGAGGAAGTGTTGATAAAATACTCTTCATCCAGAAATTTAAGAATGATATAACCATTGCTCAAACTTATGTTGATGACATAGTTTTTGGATCAACTTCAAAACAAAAGCTTGATGAATTTCTTGGTTACATGTCTACTGAGTTTGAAATTAGCATTGTTGGTGAGTTGAACTATTTTCTTGGATTACAAATAAAATAGTTTGATAAAGGGATTTCTATCACTTAGAACAAATATGTCAAGAAACGTTTCAAAAGATTTGGGTTGGACAATAAAAAACATATGAACACTCCCATAGGGACAAATGATAAATTGTCCAAAGATGAGGGTGGAAATTATGTTGATCCTACTCTTTACAGAAGTATGATTGAAAGTCTTTTGTATCTCACTGCTAGTACCTCTGACATAAGCTACATTATCTGTGTTTATGCTAGGTATCTGTCTTGTCCTAAAGAGTCTCATCTAAAAGATGTCAAGAGAATCATACGTTATGTAATAAGGACTACTAAACTTGGTATCTTATACTCTTTTGATACTAAGACTAACTTGACTGGGTTTAGTATTGTGCAGGTGATGTTGATGACAGAAAAAGCAGTACTGGAGGGTGCTTCTACCTTGGCAACGATTTGGTATCATGGTACATTAAGAAACAAAATTGTGTGACATTATCCACTGCTGTTGAATCTGAGTATATCGCATTAGAGAGTTGTTGTTCTCAAACGTTGTGGATGAGACAAATGTTGATTGGCTATGGAGTTGAAGAGAAAACTCTTACTGCTTATTATGATAATTCAAGTGCCATAAATATTTCAAAAACCCAGTGCAGCATTCGAGAATAAAACACATCGTTATTCGACACCACTTCATTAGAGACTTGGTTGAGACTAAATTTGTAACCATTGATTTTATTACCACTAAGAAACAAATTGTTGACATTTTCACTAAGGCCAGGACTTTCAAAGGTTTAATTCCCTAAAACAGTCCTTGGGTGTCTGTGCTCTCTGAGCAGTGTGAACTTTTGTGTTGCAACACCGTATGCATCATTTCTCCTTCTTGATGTTATGCAACACATTTTCATCTTATTTCTTTTGGATTTGATATTGTGCATTAATAAGATCATTACATTGGCTAATCTTTTGGTGGATGTCTCTCTATTGAGTACCTGTTTTAGCTTACACTTGCTAAAAACAATTGTGGATCAATTTATAAACAGAATGAATTTTCCCAGGAGAAAGATGTAATTTTTCAAGGCCTTTGACGGAAAAAGCTGCCTATTCATTGAATTGAAAGATATTCAGTTTTGAACTGTTCTTTGCTCTTACTATATGCTTGAATTGTTGTTATGATCATCTGAGAAAGATGTACCCATGTTATGGAGCGAAAGCTACTAACTGACTAATATTCCCCTGGTATTCCCTTTTACTCAAAGGATTTTTATATTGGGAAAAATGATTTGATACTTTGACTTTATATTGAATTATAGTACCCAAACATCTGAAGCCCTTTTTATTTATGCCGGAAATAAACGCATCATTCTAGGCATCCTTCAGATCATAATTTTTGGGCTTATGGAAAATATCTTCAAATTTGTTTGATTGGAACTCTATATATGGAAATGATTTTTCTCTTAAATTTGTCTTTAATAAAAGGTATTTTATATCATTATTATTGGGTCTTGATGCACCCTCTGATTTTATGGAACTTCTCTCCCAAAATATTTGAATTTTAAATTATATCAGTTGGAAAGTTTTTCTTGGAAACTACCATAACAGCCGCCATTTGTCTCTCTCTAATTATGGTAGTTCAATATCTTCTGTCTCTCCTATATATATCTTCTCACTGTATGACATATCACGCTATGTGCTCTTATTCAAGTAAATCCCTCATTTCTCTCTAACCTCTCCCTTCCAATGTTCTCTTGTGCTCTTCTTCAGTTTTCACAGGTTCTTGACAAAAACTGAAAATGTTTCGTACAAAGGATCAAATCCTTCGAGAGCTCCGATAGGTGGCTCAAAATAGAAGAGGTGAATAGGGGAAATTTGGTTGATGCAAACCCTACTCCACTACGAGAAGTTCCAACATCTGCACATGTGACACAAGAAAGTCCATGAAGAAATTAGGGTTGAATGTGCCAGTACTGGTGTCAAGACATCTCAGGGACACATTTCTGGAGTTGATTTGAAGATTCCTCCTCCCAATTTGGTAGAAGGATTTGTCTTTAACACTCCCCAGGACGTACCAAACCCTAGTGTAAAGTCATGTGGCTACTAGTTCTTCTCTGCGCAACTGCCGATTATTGTTGTTGTTTCCTCTGGTGGTTCCTTTCTACAACTTTTCTTTCTTGATAGAGTGCCGAGTGCTTTTAATTTTTTATCATACCCAGTTATCTTATATTTTAAAATTGTACTGAACTGGAAAATTAGGTCTTGTTGACCATGATAATTACTCCAAAAATCTTTTCACAATAAAAATTGAATATGTTGTTTCTAAATAGCACAAACTTTCCAGTTTGATAAGAAAATGTTTGAAGGGATTGGAGTAATTTGGTAGTTGTAAGTAGGTAACGTTAGGGATAATTACAAAAATCACCCATGAGATTTAGCGTAATTAAAAAAATCTAGTTATTTTTTAAGATTATAAATTTGTCCTTTTGTAGCACAAAACCCTCTTGAGGTTTGTGTTTGTTTTAAAACTTTCCTCCTCAATAGGTGCAATTTGTAAAATGGAAATATATGTCAATGGGTTATTTGTAATTTTAAAAGATAACTGAGTTTTTTTGTAATTAGGCTAAATATCAACCTCAAGCTCAAGGGTAGTATTTGTAATTATCCCATTAAGTTATTTGCTTAATAAATAAACTTCTAATTAAAATTAACGCTAACTTGGAGTAATTATTTTGGCAGAACCTTCACTCGTTAGATAATGAATAACCAAGTAAAAAGGGTGAGGAAAATAATAACCATTGTTCTAAAAGTTCCCGTCTAACCAGACTAGTCCCAGCCTAGGCGCTAGGCTCTCCTTTTCCGCCTATGTTTTTTCTTCCGATTAAGCCCACCTAACCCTGCCGAGGCTCTGTCTAGGGGCTAGGCCCCAGCTTGCCACCCGACTAGCGTCTAGTACTTTTTAGAACAATGATAATAACCAAGTAAAAAGGGAGAGAAAACTAAACCTATCTCCAAATATAAAGTAGAAAATATTTTTCCACAATATAAAATGGTGACAAATGCATATTCATTGTCACTAAATATGTGTTTTCGTGACGAAATAATGGCGTCATTACTTTTTGAAGAAAAAATGACAAAATATGATATTGTCATGAAGGAAAATATTTTCATCACTGTTAATCAACAAATTATGACAAATATTTGACAAAATATTTTGCCCATAATATAAAATGGTGACAATTCGTGCAGATTAATTGTCACTAAATATGTGTTTCCGTGATGAAATAATGGCGTCACTACTCTTTTGAAGAAATAAATGACAAAATGTGATATTGTTATGAAGGAAAATATTTTCATCACTATTACTTAACAAATTATGACAAAATATTTTGCCACAATATAAAATGGCGACAAATGCACATTCATTGTCACTAAATATGTGTTTCCGTGACGAAATAATGGTGTCACTATTTTTTTGAAGAAATAAATGACAAAATGTGATATTATCATGAAAGAAAATATTTTCATCACTGTTAATTGACAAATTATAACAAAATATTTTGCCACAATATAAAATGGCGACAAATGCACATTCATTGTCACTAAATATATGTTTTCGTGACGAAATAATTGCGTCACTACTTTTGTGAAGAAATAAATAACAAAATATGATATTGTCATGAAAGAAAATATTTTATGACACCAAATGGCTTCACGGATTATAATCTATTTGTCATTAAAAGATTTCCCTCCTAAATTTTGGTGCGAAATTCTGTCGTCTAAAATTACTATGACGGATTTCAGTTTATCGTCATGGAATAAGAACAATAGTGACAACATATAAGATCAATAGTGACGCACATAAATAGTGTCATAAAAAAGTAATTTTCATTGACAAAAATAAAATTCGTCACTGTTAGTTAACAAATTATGACAAAACTTTATGCGTGGTAAAGAAATTTGTCATAAAATGTGTGATTTCCTGTAGTGCCTACTGCAAAGACAATTCTAAAAACATATTATCATAAAAGGAGACGTGGGCAAACTTCGTGAGGACTCGGATAATGAAAAAGAGGCTGAAGTAAAATACGGGTGGTGAGTCATCCAAGAGACCCTCAAAACAGATTCTCAAGCAAAGGGTCTTTACAAATTCAGACAATGAAATTCCAAGGGAGGATCCTCTTGAAAATTTACATGTTCAAGAGAGTGGTAATGTTCCCTCGAGGGATATTCTTTCCTCTTTGGAGAATGAAACTGAGAGCTCTAGTTCTGAGGGTGAAAAAGAAGATGATGCTGCAGGTGAAGATGTTGTTGCAGGAGAAGGACCTTCAGGACCTGTTCATAAGGTGTTTCTTCTAGTGTTGAACCATCAGGTTTAGACACTGAGTCTGACAATTCAGAGCATGAGCCTTCAAATTCCGAACTTGATGAAGGAAAATATATGTTTGCTGGTTTCTATTCTGCTGAGAACAGGAAACTTTGGGAGGACTGTTGTGCAGAGAGAAATTTTGTGTGAAAGGCGTATTGGGTAAGATGATCACAATAAGTATGGGATTTTACCTCTACTTGAAGATGTGGGACTGCTTGGATAAATTACAAGTATCAGATCTTATGTAGATAGAGTTTTTTTGGGAATTCTTCTGGAATTTGCCTCTTGGGTTTGCTGATCCGGACTCTTCTAAGTATGGGTCAGTTTGGGTGAGAAAGAAAGTCTACTCCTTCGCACCAGAAGATATCAATGGTGTCATGGAAGGAAGTAATGTGGATCACTCTGTTGGGAAATTTATGTATTAGATTTTGATGGTACCATATAAAACTTAGATTAGGAAGTTGGCACTCCAATTCAACCGTAAATCAACTTGAAATAGATAGGGCTATGTAAGCTAAGTGGAAGCATCCAAGTTGAAGATTGTAGGACTCGACTAAAGATCGAAGAGAAGATCCAGATGTATGGCAGCTGAGCAAAGTGAAGTGAAGTCTCAATCAAGTGATATAAAAGTTGTCTCAGACAGATGACTGACAGCAAAGTCATTCCAAAATCATTGGAATTGATTGTCTAAGGGGATATGCAGCAGATAAAATCAAAGAAAGCTGAAAGAGATCCATTGTCAAGCAAAGCCAAGGTTTTGCTAGAAATAGGCATGTGCTAGATTGCCTACATTAAATTTGTTTTGCTGAAAGAGTGCAAAAAACAAGGAACCAATGAGATGTACCTGAAAACCTGGAAATATTAAGGAAAGGCTGCAGGGCATTAAATTCAAGGTACAGTCTACATCAATATTGCAAGACAAGACAAGCCAACAACCTACGAAGTGGAGTTTGAAAACACATATATCTCTTCAACGGATATAATTTCGAACAACCACTATAAAAGGCTGAGGAATACATAGAGAGAAGGTTACCCAAGTGACTTAAGCAATCTGAGACACAATGAGAAATCAAAATCAAAGAAATATCTCTCAAGCATTCAAAGAATATCCTCAAGCCTAATCTTGAAGGAAATTGATCCAACACAATTAGTGAAGACTTCATTTGTGGAAGAGGAAAAACTTGTTTCAAGATCAAAGGGTCTACTCTCCAAGGTGGAAGGAGGTGTCATAAGGTTCTAGATAGAACCAGAGCTTTGAACATGTTGGAGGGCTGTGTGAACAATTCCAAAGGTTTGAAGGAGTTGAAGTAGCAAGGCAACCGTCTTGTGAAGAAGCTGAGTCCCAGGAGCAGCTAGCTGTGTGATCAAAGCTGACTAGGACTATAACCATTTTGTAACCATGTCAAGTTACACTAGTGGATTCCTCCAGGGGTTGGAGAAGAGTGGATTAGAGGAATTACCCCATCCTCGAACCACTATAAATTGCTTGTGTCTTTTTATTTTTAGCATACTTCCATTCTTGCTTATCTTTATATTCACTGATTGTTAATTTGCTAAGTCAACTGATAATAACCTAGCTTAAACAAGTGTTGAAAAACGTATTCAAAACTAAGGGTGAAAGTCTTCCGCTGTAAAAACCCAGTCAACTGAAATTTTAAAGTGTTAGCTGAATCAGTTGAGTTATACCATCAACACTCAGTCGAGTCTGTTGAGTGGATTACTCTACTGTGCAAGTAAACCTAGTTGTACACCAAGGACTTAGCTGACTTGAGTCAACTCTGAATTTCTAAAAGGATTAAAAAGGAAAAGTTGGTAAAGTCTATTCAACCCCCCCTCCTCTAGGCTTTACTTATCACCCCTTGGGACCTAAAAGGGGTATCAGAGCGGTTGGTTCGTTGAGCCTTCCACACTGGTTACTGAACTAGATCTCATTCTTTTTCAAAAGAACAACACTTGCAGTTTTTAAAAGCTTTTACTTTAAAACGAATGTTATTATCCTGGAAGCAAATATAACTCTCATTCCAATGTTTACTGTTGAAGAATTTGATGATTGGAAAATACGAATGTCGGCTTATCTTTCAACCCTACATGATGAGATGTGGTTCGTCATTGAGGATGGGCCACTACAAATACTAAAAGTCGATACAACAGTAAGAAGGGTTGCTCCTGCTGAAGCAAAAGATGATGCACCTGCAGAACCTAGACCTGCTATGGTGGAAAAGCCACGTTGCGAGTGGACAAATGAGGATAGAAAGAGATATAACTTGGACAATGTTGCCAAGGACATTTTGTACAAAACCCTTGATAAGGACATGTTCAATAAAGTTAAATCTTGCACAACGACCAAAGAAATATGGGAAAAATCAACTTTAATTTGTGAAGGGTGTGCTCAAATTAAAGAAAATAAGTTAACAATTGTTGTTCAAAAATTTGAAAAGTTCAAAATGCTTGCAGGTGAAAGTCTGGATCAACTGGATGCCAGATTCACAGAGATAACCAATGAGCTCTCAGCTCTACGATAAGAATATACACAGAAGGAAATATGTGTGAAGATTCTAAAGTCTCTCCCAACTGAGTGGGAAATGAAGGTGATGGCTTTGAGATATTCTATGGACCTTACAAGAACATCTAACCATGAGTTGTTCTCAGATCTTAAAGCCTATGAATTTGAGCTCAGAATAAAGGAGCAAGAAGAGACAGTTGTAGCCAAGACAGTTGCACTCATGGTTGGTGAGTCCAAGAGAGCTAAAACCAAAGAAGCCATTGACCAGGAGGAGATTGCCCTAATTGGAAAAAGATTCAACAAGTTCTTCAATAAGAACTACAAAAGAAACAAGGGTGAATCATCCAGAAGACACTTAGAACCCTTAAAAGCAACGGAGGACAGACCACCAAAGAGAGTTGATGTAGGTCCCTAGGGGTGTGAGTAAGGTTTAGAAGGGGGTTGAATAAACCTTACCAGCTTTTCGATTTTAGTCCTTTTATAATTATTACAGAGTTAACTCGAATAGTTGTGTCCTTGAGGGACATCTAAGTTGGTTATTCAGCTAAGTTAGCCACTCAACAGACTCGATAGAGCTGTTGATAGAATAACTCGGCTGTTTAACCTGAACTTTAACTTGGTTGTGTTGGTTTTACCAGCGGAAGACTTAACACCCTTTGAATTGTTTTAAGCTTGTTTTAACACTTGATTTTAGTACTTGATTATTAATCAGTTGGATAGCAAATATGAGTTTATCAGCAGATATGATGTACGTATGCAGAAATATAAATGTGCTGAAAAATAAATGACACAGTTAATTTTTATAGAGGTTCGAAGATGGGGTAATTCTTCTAATCCTCTCTTCTCCAACTCCTAGAGAAATCCACTAAGTAACAGATCAGTTTAAAAAGCGGCGAACAGTCTAGAGACAACCTTGGTCACACAACTGGCTTCTCTTATGACTCAGCTTCTTCACAGGACAACTGCCTTGCTACTTCAGCTCACTTTCTCAAGCTCTTGGATTTGATCACGAAGCCCTCCAATAACTTGATACTGGTTCGACCTTGAATCTTCCTACAATCCTCCTTGGAAAGTAGACCCATTTTGATTCTTCAAAAGTTACCTCTTCCACAGATTTGAAGTTGTCTTTCCTTCACAGCTTGTGTTGGATCTATTTTCTTCGAGTTTCAGGCTTGAGGATTTGCTTGAATATACTTGAGAATATTTTAGGTTAGTTGCTTGAATATTGCTTGATTTCTCAGGTGTGTAAGGTAACCTTTTCTCAATGAATTTCCTCACCCTTTTATAGTGAACTTTTGAAATTTTGCCCGTTGAAGAGATATGCTGATTTCAAAAGTCACTTGTGTTCGTTGGCTTGTCTTGTTGCAGTCCTTGATGATGACATTTCCTCGTATTTAATGTCTCGCATCATTGCAGCGTTTCTGACACTTGGTGCAGTGCTTCCCAGTGGTTTGTTTCTTTTGCACACAACTGGAACTAACATTTTATCTCTGACAACTTTAACATGTTACCATTCTGAGTGACATTTTTGACTATCATCAACGAATCTCGTTCAGTTGTCTTGACTTGACTGCAGTCTTTTATTCCCCAGGTGACTTAAGTTATCTTCAAATCCTTGGATGACTCATCTGTCACTTCAACTTGAGACTTGGCTTCTTGAGTTAACTTGGCTGACTCTTCACACAACTGATTCACAGCTGATACTTCTTAAGTCGAGTTCTTGACTTTCCTTCTTTGCCATACTCAGTTTTCTTGCAGTGAGTCTTCACTTCAGTCTTCAGTTGATTTCTTGTATTTCTAGGCATAACTGACTTGACTCAGCTTTTCCAGCCCTATCTATTACAATGTAGGTTACAAGGAAAATGGGGTGCCAAATTTCTAGTTTAAGTTTTACATGGTATCATCAAAATCTACAAAATAAATTTTCTAACAATTTCCCCCTTTTTGATGATGCCAAAACTTAAAAATATTCAACAAAATGTAAACAACAAAGATACATACAGACAATGCAGTAACAAAGAATGTATGCTTGCATAGATCGTTTTATTGATCATAGCATTCTTGTCCTTTACATAGCTGTTTACAAATGGTATCATAGCATTCTTTATCAACACATCTATGCTAAGATACAAGAACAAATACAAAGTGAAAAATTACAGGGAAAATCACTAAGTATTACAGATGACTCTTACAAAAAATGTTATTACATAAGTAAAATACATGAAGGGGTTCGCAACAATACTTCAACGCCTTCGCTGCCTCCTTCTTTCTTCTTCAGCTCTATCGAAGTCATCATCTCTCTTTCTTTTTCTTTCTTCTTTTGTAGCTCTCTGCTTCTTTTCACAAGCTCTTTTAGAGGCATCATCCCTCCGCTTCCTCTTGAGCCATAGCTGAGTTTGCCTTTCGTTATCCTCTTCCTATCTTCTTACAGCCTCTACATTCTTCCTTGCCACTTCCAGATTTGCCACTTCATCGTTCCCAGTCCAGTAGATCCTCCCATTCTTTTCAGGACCTACATATTCAATATTCTTTTGTTTTGGATGAGGTTGAGAACCTCTTCCACCACCACTTCTTCCTCCTCCTCTGGGTGTGTACGCACGGAGTCTTCGCTACCTACCACGGTGAGTGGTTCTTTAGTGGTAGTCTTTTTTGCCTTCTTCACACAATGTAAGACCTTTATCCCAGTACAGATCCCAGGCTTGGGCTAGTGACAACCCTTGGAAATAGCCTTCGGATTCGAGCGTCTTGAATTCTTCAACTGATCTCGGCTCGGATCCATTGTTAGTTATAGCATCTTGATCCTTCCCTGCTGGAATGCCACCATATTGTTTTAGCACTTCTTCAACGCGGGCATCCTGCTTTTTGGAGAACTCCTCAAACCCTTCTTCAATGATTCGTCTCTTCTCTGACATTGGCACAACAGAGTGCTCAATGGGTAGGGTTACGGGGAGTTTGCTCGGGATGGAGGCAGTAATTTGACCCTGCTGAGGGGTTTCAGCTATCATTAACGTAAGATCTTTCGAACGTTCCCCCTCAACTATTTTTCCCTTCTTCTCAGCTGCAATCTCTCAGCTGCAGATTCCTTCAACTTTTCTTCTTTTAAGTTCCTTAGGGACTCCTCTTCCCCCTTTTTGGCATCATCAAAGGAAAGAGGGACCCAGGGAACATGCCTGCGAGCATAAAGTCGAGTCTGCTTAGAGCTGAATTCTGTTTGGAGTCTGCTGCTGCATAAGCTATTCGAAATTCTGAGTGAGTGTCCTTGGACTCGGCTACCACCAACTTCATTTCAGCCATGAGTAGGCTGAATTTTGCATCCATTGTTTCCTTAAGGCGCATAATTTCTTTTCTCTGGAATTCTTGCAGCAGCTCCATTCAGTCTTGTGAGACTCGTGTTGCCTTTCGATATACACCTGCATCCTTTGCTTGAGATCAGCGTTGTCAGCCATCCAGACGAGCATTCTGCCATATACTGCTTTGAAGTAACGAACTTGTTCGAGTCGCATGGCAGATTGTTGTTGAGACCATTCTTGGATCCCTACCACTATCCTTCTCAAGTCTGCTGTGAGGGTAGCATCCCTGTTGTCCAGTCTTAAGTCGAGTGAGGCCTGATGTCTTTCAATCTTCTCAGTCTCTTCACAGATTTTCTTGAAGACCTCACGAATCTCAGTTGTGTCACTTGATTCAGCTGCAGGACACTCTTCATCAAAGTTGAATTCGGATGGAACAATGGTGTCAGTGGGAACGATTAGATCCTCTCTCACAGTGAATATTCATTGTTGAGTGGCGGTCTCTTCTTCTAACTCTGGTAGGATCGGCGTGAAAGGAAACATCTCCTAAAAGGCATCATCGCACACATATGGGATGGTTTGCGATGTTTGTGTCTATGCAGTTGATTTGGTTTCAGCTGGAGCTTTGGGATTGCTTTGCCCAGCTGACTGAGCCTCAGTTGTCTTAACAGTGTCTTCGGTCTCAGTAGATTTTTCTAAATGATGTACATGGTCCTCTGCTGCATCATCAGCGTCATCGTATGATGATGAGACTGTGGGCTTGGCTCATCATCGAAGTTAAATTTTTGACGAGCTGCTTTGTCACTTAGCTGGCTCTTTTTTTTGAGAACATCCTCAGCTGGGTCCTGAGGATCTGCAATCGGAGTGGACTCAGCTTCATCTTCTGACCCCAAGAATGATACATCAAGGTTCTCCTGGGAGTCATAACGTGCGCTTATCTCATGTTCTATTTCAGTGCTGTGAACTTGAGGAATGTTCTGTATCTCTTCACCCTTACCTAGGGAAGTCTCAACCTCCCTTAGGCCTTCAATACCTCCAGCAGACTCAACTGCTGCGAGGCCTTCAATGTTCCGTTCGACAGTCTTAACTATCATAGGGTCTTCGGCATTCCCTTCGATAGTCGCAGCTGTCTTAGGGTCTTCGACCATGGCATCCATAGGAGTCTCAACTCCTTGGATTGCACTTTCACTGCCCAGAGTGTTAACTCTCAGGGCATCTCCATCTTGTGCCTCGATTGTAAGAACAGTGTCATTAGCCTTCAAATAGTTGACACTTCAACTGGGACAGACTCAACTGTCCGAGCCTCGTCAACTGGGACAGACTCAACTGCGATTCTTTTTCTATTTCCACTTCGCCTCCTTGCTTCAAGTTTGAGTCTTCAACAGCATCCTCCAACCCTGCTGTGGTGGAGAGAGCTTCCCCATCAGCTGGCGCACCGGCTGAGTGACTAACAGTGGGGTCACTCTGCTCCTGACTCGCAACCTTTTCCTTTGAGTGCTCAGCCGCTGGGAAAGTGGTAAAACACCTTCTTCAGGGATTGGCTCAACTTGGGTGCCCAAAATCCCAATGTCATCGTCAGTGCCCTTGGATCCATCCACAGATTGAACAGGGGACGTGACTGCAGTGACGACTGAGGCAATGTGTTGTGCAACTCCCAGAGGATCGGTCTGCAGGAGAGTTTGAGACGACTCTCCTGGTCCTTCAACCAATTGTTGCTCATGCATTAGCCTGGATTACCTCAGAGCCTACTGCATGTCTGACTTCTCTGTTGCAGCAATGGGATCCATATCTTCATCACTGTCGGACAACACATCAAGATATGTATGAGTGTGATCGAGGGAACCAGTGAACTCACACATCTTGGCTTTCTCAAGAGTTCGTGCTTCCTCGGCTGCTTTCTCTTTTTCTTGCTCCCCGATGATGTGAAGAATATCCATGCAATTTTCTTCATCAAGGGCCTGTAGAATAGTGGTAACGCCGAGAAATCGCAACAATTCCTCTTCTTCTTCGATATACTCAGGGTTAGCAAATTGTAACCTTGGGTGGTCAAGTTTCCATGCTCTCCACTCTTGTAGGCGTCTCTGGATATATGGATAAAGTGGAGAATACATGATGACACCGTCATCATCATCTTCGTCTTCTTGTCCTCCTTTTTCAGGGATTGAAGGCAAGAGACTTTGCTCCTCCTCGCCTTCATCAGCATCAGTAGCAGGAGGAGAGACTACTTTTTCAACATTAGGCTCAGTTGTCTCTGCTGCTTTACTTCCATCAGCTGTCTGACGGACAACTGTGTCTTCGGATGGTATCTGCTGCACATCATCAGTAGACTTAGTCGATTCATCAATCACTTCAGGAGACTGCTTTTCCTGAGTGTTAGCAGTCTCAACTTCTTTTGCGAGCTCGGTAGAAGATTCACCTTCTTCTTCTCAAGTTCAGATAGCCTGAACAGTCTCTTCTTCCTCAGAGGAACTTCTTGTTCAATTTCCTTTGGTTCATCAATAGTTAACACTGTTGGGTTTTTCTTAGATGCAGGTGCCTTTCTCATCTTGGTAGTCCTCTTCTTCCTTATGGCTAGAGAAGGGATTTGAGGTTCTGCTCAGCCTCCGCTACAGGGGGCCGAGTCTTGGCTGCAGGGGCAGGTGACTCGGCTGCACGGGCAGGTGCATCCTTTTTCTTAGCTGCAGGGGCAACCTTCTTCTTCTGAGCTGCAGGGGCAGCTTTCTTATTTAGAGGAGGGGTAGCAGCTGTGTCTTCGGGGTCAAATGATTCCCCTCACTCATTTCAGCTCTCTTTGTATGGGCTTTCTTCTGGGCACCTGAGAGGTTTTCCCAGAACATCCTCTTGTTCAAGTGAAACGGTTTGCCATGGCGAAGGGAACACCTTTCACTTCCATCAAGTGGCCAATTACAAGACCATATCCAAGTGATCCTCCAAAGGATCCATCCTCCTCAAAGGTATTGTTCAAAACATTCTGGCAGAGTCTGTTGTTGATGAACTTAGCCCAGTTAACCTTTTTGCCCTGCATGATCACAGCCATGATGATCTGCTTAGTCTTTGACAGCTGGTTGAAGCTGCCAAACTTCATATCTACGCATTTGGAGACGACATCCATCAGCTTGTGATAGTCGTCCTTCAACAGTTTCTTATAAGTTGTGTAGACTACCTTGGCAGCACACTCAGGTTTGGCTACTTCTTTCCATGCAGCAGCCAAGTCTACTTCAGCTTCATGTATCTCTTTTATGCCTTCCGACGGCAACAAGCAGTGCTCACTAGGTCCTTAGCACTTATTGCGATGTCCTTGCGGTGGACATAAGACTTGATTCCTTCATCCTGCACTTCGCGTTGACATAGAACATTACGACCTCATCTAGGTAGGTGTGGGAATACTCCATGGTTAGAGAGACCTGACTTTTCTAGAATTTCAGTGATTTTCAGAACGAGGGTTTAATCAGAGCCCTGCTTCACCATTCTTTCGAAGTCAACCGATGATCCTGAGTGGATTTGCTTGGAGAGCTTAACATAGTCGATCTTTGGTGCCATTTTCAGAGAGTTTCACCGATTAAAAACTATAGAACTGCTTGAGGATACTTAGGGTTTCCGAGAGAAGAGAAAACTTTGCTTTGCCTTTGCTTTGAAGATGAACTATTTCAGTAAGAGAGAGAGAAGACTGAAAACTGTATATATAAGGGTTATGAAATGACATGTCTTCGGATTTTGAATTTTGATCGAGATCAACGGCTCAGATTAGAACGTCAAAACCACATTTAATTCCTCGCATTTAATGCGGCAGCATTTATATCCAATCATATGCTTACTGTGTAGCTTTTTATTGTACCCGTCATTATTACGCTGACGTCATCCTTAAAAATATTCCCGCTCATTTAAAACGACTGCGTTTTTGTCACTTAGTTCCTAAATGACTCAGCTTATATCAAATATGACTTAACTCTACTTCTCTCTTTTCATTAAGTGACTCAACTGTCAGCTAACTCGATACAGCAGACTTTCCGATATGGTTGTTTCACTTGGCTGATATGTGAAACTTGCTCTTTTCTCATTTTTCTCACCGACTATCTCTGCTGATTAAGTCTTCTGAGTGTTAACTCAGCTCAATTAGCCCTAGCTCATTTTTAAGCTCTTCAAAACTTGATTCACATAGGGACTTAGTGAATATGTCAGCTAACTGCTTATCAGTTGAGATATACTCTAGAGTGATGTCTTTCTTTTCAACATGATCTCTTATAAAATGATATCTGACATCAATGTGCGTTGTTCTTGAATGCAACACATGATTCTGAGTGATTGCAATAGCACTAGTATTATCACACATAATTGGAATCTCTTTTTCCTCAATCTCATTGTCTCTCAGCTGCTGTCTGATCCATAAGACTTGGGCACAACAGCTGCCCGCAGCTATGTACTCTGCTTCAGTTGTGGATGTGGCTATTGAGTTTTGCTTCTTGCTAAACCAGGAAACCAATCTGTTTCCAACCATTTGACATGTACCAGAAGTACTCTTCCTGTCAACTCTACATCCAACATAGTCTGAGTCTGAGTAACCAACAAGCTTGAATCGACCTTCCTTTGGATACCATAGGCTAACTTTCTGGCATCCCTTCAAATACCTTAGGATTCTATTAGCTGCAGTCATGTGGCTCTCCTTTGGTGTAGATTGAAATCTTGCACATACACCTACTGCAAAGGTGATGTCTGGCCTGCTGGCTGTTAAGTAGAGCAGTGATCCAATAAGTGCTCTATATCTGGTTTTGATCTACAGCCTTGCCATCTGCATCCATGTCCATATTGACTGATGTGTTCATTGGTATTTTCACAGATGACTTATCTTCCATACCAAATTTCTTCATTAAAACTCTGGTGTATTTTGTTTGACTTATGAAGGTTCCATCCTTCAATTGCTTGACTTGAAGTCCTAGGAAGAAAGTCAGCTCTCCCATCATGCTCATCTCAAATATACCTTGCATGAGGTTAGAGAACCTATCACACAGCTCTTTATTTGTGGATCCAAAGATGATGTCATCCACATATATTTGAACAAGCAGTATACTCTCTCCATCTTGAATTCTGAAGAGTGTTCTGTCCACTTTTCCTTCGGTGAATCCATTGTCAGTTAGAAATTGTGACAATGTATCATACCATGCTCTTGGTACCTGTTTCAGCCCATGTAAGGCTTTCTTGATGTACACCTTATCTCCAATACTCTTTTGCTCAAAACCTGGAGGTTGTTCAACATAGACTTCTTCCTGTAGCAGTCCATTTAGAAATGCACTCTTCACATCCATTTGATACACAGTGAAGTTCTTATGTGCAGCATAGGCAAGAAACATCCTTATTGCTTCTAATCTTGCAACAGGAGCAAAGGTTTCATCAAAATCTATACCCTCTTCTTGGCAATACTGTAGGTCCTAAGGGGTGTGAGTAAGGTTTAGAAGGGGGTGGTTGAATAAACCTTACCAACTTTTTGATTTTAGTCCTTCTAAAATATTACAGAGTTAACACAAACAGCTGAGTCCTTGAGGGACAGTTAAGTTGGTTATTCAGCAGAGTTAGCCACTCAACAAACTCGATAGAGCTGTTGATAGAATAACTCAGCTATTTAACCTGAACCTTAACTTGGTTGTGTTGGTTTTATCAACGGAAGACTTAACACCCTTTGAATTGATTTAAACATGTTTTAACACTTGATTTTAGCACTTGGTTATTAGTCAGTTGGATATAATATAAGTATGCAGAAATGTAAATGTGCTGAAAAATAAATGACACAGTTCCAAGATGGGGTAATTATTCTAATCCTCTCTTCGCCAACTCTTGGAGAAATCCACTATGTAAAAGATCTGTTTACAAAGTGGTCAACAGTCTAGAGACGGCCTTGGTCACACAGCTGGCTTCTCTTCCGACTCAGCTTCTTCACAGGGTTTGCTTGCTACTCTTGACTCACTTTCTCAAGCTCTTGGATTTGATCACGAAGCCCTCCAATAACTTGATACTGGTTCAACCTTGAAACTTCCTACAATCCTCCTTGGAAAGTAGACCCCTTTTGATTCTTCAAAAGTTTCCTCTTCAACAGGTTTGAAGTTGTCTTTCCTTCACAGCTTGAGTTGGATCGATTTCCTTCGAGTTTCAGGCTTGAGGATTTGCTTGAATATTCTTGAGAGTAATTGCAAGTTTACAACTTGAATATTGCTTGCTTGTTCGTGGTTCAAGTGTGCAAGGTAACCTTTTCTCAATGAATTTCCTCAGCCTTTTATAGTGAACTTTCGAAAATCTGCCCGTTGAAGAGATAGGCTGATTTCAAAAGTCACTTGTGTTCGTTGGCTTGTCTTTTCTTGGTCCTCAATCTTTAGATGTAGACCATTCCTCGTATTAAATGAATTTGCAACTTTTCAGGTTCTGACACGAGGTGCAGTGCTTCCCATTGGTTTATTCCTTTTGCACGCTTCTGGGATGAGCACTTTAAGACCTGCCAGCATGGAATTATTACTTATTTGAGTAATGTTCATGACTTCTGTGCAGTGGATTCATTTCAGTTAACTCCTCTTGGTTGCTGCCTTTTTCCCTAGGTGACCTGAGTCAGCTCCAATCATTGGATGACTCATCTGTCACTTCAACTTGAGACTTGGCTTCTTGAGTTGACTTTGACTGACTCTTCACACAGTTGTTCGTCAGCTGATACATCTTTAGTCGAGTTCTTGATCTTCTATCTTGGCCATACTCAGCTGTTCCACAGCGGAGTCTTCACTTCAGTCTTCAGTTGACTTCTTGTATATCCAGGCGTAGCTGACTTGACTCAGCTTTTCCAGCCCTATCTATAACAATGTAAATTAGAAGGAAAACAGGGTGCCAACTTTCTAGTTTAAGTTTTACATGGCATTTATCAAAATCTATAAAATAAATTTCCCAACAATTTTCCCCTTTTTGATGATGCCAAAACTTAAAAATATTCAACAAAATATAAACAGCAAAGATATATACAGACAATGCAGTAACAAAGAATGTATGCGTAGAATCGATCGTTTTATTGATCATAGCATTCTTGTCCTTTACACAGCTGTTTACATTTGGTATAAGAGCATTCTATATCAAAGCAAAATACACATATATGCTAAGATACTAGAATAAGTACACAGTGAAAAATTACAGAAACATTCACTAAGTATACAGATGACTTACAAAAGTGTATTTACATAAGTAAAATATATGAAGGGTTCACACCAACACCTCATCGTCGCCGCTTCCTTCTTTCTTCTTCAGCTTTGTCGAAGTCATCAACTCTTTTTCTCTTTTTATCTTCTTCTTCTCTCTTTTTCCTTTGTTCATCATTCTTCTTCTTTTTGTAAGCTCTCTTTGCTGCAGGGTCATCCCTTTTCTGCCTTTCCTCCGATTCGTGTGTGGCTTTGGTACTTTCTACTTCCATTCCTCTTTTGGCTTCATCAATTTTGCGTTGATCTTCTAAATCCGCCAAGTGGTCGTGCCCAGTCCAATACACGATATCCCTTTTTCGCTCTTTTCCTGACTCAGCTCCTCTTTCTCTGAGAGAGTATTGCACATGAGATTTGGATTTTCCGGCTGATTGTTTGCTAGAGCTCTGTTGTTTTTCAGCTGTCTTGCACACCTCCAGTCCTTTTTCCAAGTATAGATCCCATTCTTTAGTTAGAGACAGTCCCTTGAAGTAGCCTTCATCTTCCAGTGTTTTGAATTCTTCCATGGATCTAGGCTCAGGTCCAACATGATGCATTAATTCATTGGGAGGGTCAATTAGAGCTTTGCTTAATTCAGTTGGGAGTCCACCGTGCTCTTTTAAGATCTTTTGAACACGAGCTTCCTGTTTTTCGGAGAACTCCTCAATTTCTGCTTCAATGATCTTCCTTCTTTCTGCTATTGGCACATCGGAGTGTCCCATTGGTTGGGTTACAGGCAGTTTGCTCATGATAGAGGTTGTGACTTGACCTTGCTGAAGGGTTTTAGCTATCATTAATGTCAAATCCTTTGAATGTTCCCCCTCAGCTGCTTTTCCCTTCTTCTCAGCTGCCATCTTCTCAATGTAGATTCTTTCAATTTTTCTTCTTTTAAACTCCTTAGCGATTCCTCATCCCCCTTTTTGGCATCATCAAAGGACAGAGGGACCCCAGGGAACATGCCTGCGAGCATAAAGTCGAGTCTACTGAGAGCGGAATTCTGTTTGGAGTCTGCTGCTACATAAGCTATTCGAAATTCTGAGCGAGTAGCCTTCGACTCGGATACCACCAACTTCATTTCAGCCATGAAAAGGCTGAATTTATCATTCATTGAGTTCTCTAGGCGTAGAATTTCTTTTCTTTGGAATTCTTGCAAAAGCTCCAGTTCAGTTTTGTGAGATGCATGCAACCTTTTGATATACGCCTCCATCCTTTGCTTTGAATCATCATTGTCAGCCATCCAGACGAGCATTCTGCCATACAGTGCTTTAAAATAATGAACTTGTTCGATTCGCATGGAAGATTGTTATTGAGATCATTCTCGGATCCGAACCACTATCCCTCTCAAATCTGCTGTGAGGGTAGCATCCCTATTGTCCAGTTGTAAGTCGAGTGAGCCCTGATGTCTTTCGATCTTCTCAATCTCTTCACAGATCTTCTTGAAGGTTTCACAAAATTCAGCTGTCTCACTTGATTCAGCTGCAGGCCACTCTTCAGCAAAGTTGAACTCGGCTGGAACAATTGTGTCAGTAGGGATGATTGGATCTTATCTCACAATGAATCTTCCTTATTCAGCAGCGGTCTCTTCTTCCAAGTCTGGTAGGATCGGCGTGAAAGGGAATACCTTTGGAAAGACATCATCACTCACATATGGGATTGTTTGTGAGGGTTGTGCCTGTGATGATTCAGCTCTTCGTACCTCAGCTGCGATAGCTTCGTCGGCAGTGGTCACAACTGTGGGAGCTTGTGACGGAGCTGGTGTAGTCGTTACTGCTGCAGCTGTTTGGGAGCCTGTGATGGACTCGGTTTGGTGGGCATTTGAGATATTTTTTGACCCGACCGATTGAGCCTCAGCTGTCTCAACATCGTCTTCGGTCTCAGTGGATTTTTCTAAGTGAATAACCGATTCCTCTGCTCCATCATCAGCGTCATCGGATGATGATGAAACCTGGGGGCTTGGATCATCATCAAAATTGAATTTTTGACGTGTAGCTTTATCACTTAGCTGACTCGTAGTTTTGAGAACATCCTCAGCTGGGTCCTTTGGATCTGCAACTGGAGTGGACTCAGCTTCATCTTCAGACCCCAAGAATGATGTGTCTAAGTTCTCCTGGGAGTCATGAAGTGCACTTATCTCCTCTTCTATTTCAGTGCTTTGAACAGGAGGAATGTTCTGTGTCTCTTGAGCTTCACCTAGGGAAGTCTCAACCTCCCTTGGGCCTTCACTACCTCCAGCAGTGTCAACTGCAACGAGGCCTTCAACATTCCCTTCGACTGTCGCAGTTGTCTTAGGGTCTTGGACCATGGCATCCATAGGAGTCTTAATCCCTGGGGATCGCTTTCTTTTTGCGCCAAAGTGTTAACTCCCGGGCATCTCCATCTGTGGCTTTGATGTATGAACAGTGTCATCGGCCTTCAAAGCGGTGACATTTGGTGCGCGACAAACTCAATGTCAAGCTTCATCAATGTCACTCTGCTGTGGTTGTTTCTCAGTTTCCACTCCGCCACCTTGCTTCAAGTTGGAGTCTTTTGCAGCATCCTCTGACCCTTCTGCAGTGGAGAGAGTTTCCCCCTTAGCTGGCACACCAGCTGAGTGACTGATGATGGAGTCACTCTGCTCCTGACTCGCAGCTTTTTCTTTTGAATGCTCAGCCGCTGGGGCAGGTGATAAAACACCTTCTTCAAGGGTTGGCTCAAATTAGGTGCCCAAAATCCCAGTTTCATTGCCAATTCCCTTGGACCCATCCTCTCGATTGCAATGGGGACGTAGCTGCAACGATGTCTGTGGCAATCTACTGCACCACTCCCAAAGGGTCGATTTGCATGAGAGATTGAGATGACTCTCCTGGTCCTTCAAATAATTGTTGCTCATGAAACTGCCTGGATTTTGTCATTGCTTGTTGCATGTCTGACTTCTCTGCTGCAGCAATGGCATCCTCATCACTCTCTGAGTATATGTCCAGATGTGTATGAGTGTGAGATGGAGAGTTTGTGAATTGACACATCTTGGCCTTTTCTAGGACACGGGCTTCCTCGGCTGGCTTTTCTTTCTCTTCTTCCTTGATGATTCGAAGAATATCCATGCAGTTTGCTTCATCAAGGGCCTGTTGTACCGTGGCAACACCCCTTGAGTGATCAAGTTTCCATGCTCTCCATTCTCTAAGACGTCTCTGGATATCTGGATACAGAGGAGAATACATGACAACATCATCATCCTCATCTTCATCCTCTCCTCCTATTTTTAGAATTGGAGGCAGAAGATTCTGCTCCTCCTCACCTACAGCAGCATCAGTAGCGGTGGAAAGACAACCTTTTCAAAGGGATGTTTGGTTGTCTCAGTTGCTTTGCTTCCCTCAGCTGTCTGACGCCCAGCTGAGTCTTCATCGGGACTCTGCTGATGACCTTCAGCAGTCTTGTTAGATTCATCAATCACTTAGAGATCGCACTTCCCGAGTTTGTGATCTCGAGATGCTTTCTCCAGCTGAGTGGCAGATTCAGTTGTCTTCTCCAATTCGGAGTTTCTTACAAGTCTTCTTTTTCTTGGACGAACTAGAGGGAGTTTTGGTTCTGATTCGGTGGTTTCATCACCGGTGGGGACTTGGGCATCTTTCTTGGAGGGAGCTGCCTTCCTCGACTTGGCAGTCCTCTTCTTACAGATGGCAGGAGAAGGGATTTGGGATTCCTTCTCAGCCTCGACTGCAGGGGCAGGGGACTCGGCTACAGGGGCAGGTGCATCCTTTTTCTTGGACTTTGCTGCTGGAGCCTTCTTTGTCTTAGCTGCAGGGGCAGCTTTCTTCTTGGGAGGAGGGTAACAGTTGTGTCCTCGGGTTCAGCTGATTCCCCCTCACTTGTTTCCGCCTTCTTCACATGGGCTCTCTTCTGGGCTCCAGAGAGGTTAGCCCTGAACATTTTCTTGTTAACATGGAAGGGTTTTCCATGTCGAAGGGGAATACCCTTCACTTCCATCAAGTGGCCAATCACGAGGCCATATCCAAGAGATCCTCCAAAGGATTCATCTTCCTTGAATGACTTATTCATTACATTCTGGCAGAGTCTGTTGTACACAAACTCAACCTAGTTGACTTTCTTGCCCTACATGATCGCAGCCATGACGATCAGCTTAGTCTTGTACAGCTGATTAAAGCTTCCAAAATTCATGTCTACACACTTGGAGACGACATCCATCAATTTATGATAGTCGTCCTACAGCAGCTTCTTCTCAGCTGTGTAGACCACCTTAGCAGCACACTCCGGTTTGGCTACCTCTTTCCACGCAGCAGCCAAATCAACATCAACTTCATTAATCTCCTTCATGCCTTCCGACGGCAACAAGCAGTGCTCCGCAAGGTCCTTAGCATTTATCATTATGTCCTTGTGGTGGACAGAAGACTTGATTCCTTTGTCCTGCACCTCCGCGTTAACATAGAACTGCGCCACCTCTTCTAGGTAGGTGTGCAAGTATTCCAAAGTCAAAAGCTTGAGACCAGACTTTTCCAGCATTTCAGCGATTTTCTTGACAAGGGTTTCATCGAAACCCTACTTCACCATTCCTTCCAAGTCTACGGACGATCCTGAGTGGATTTGCTTAGAGAGTTTAACAAAATCAGACTTCGTTGCCATTTTCAGAGATTTTCACCGATTAAAACTTGACGAACTTGCTTGAGGACACTTAGGGTTTTTTAGAGAGAAATGGCTTGCTTTCTTTTTGCTTGAAGATGAACAGTTTCCGTATGTGAGAGAGAAAGTTGTAAAATGTATATAAGGGTTATGAAAGGACATGTCTTTGGATTTTGAAATTTTGATCGAGATCAACGGTTCAAATTTAGCACGCCAAACCGCATTTAATTCCTCGCATTTAATGCGGTAGCATTTATATCCAATCATATGCTTACTGTGCAGCTTTTACTGTACCCGTCATTATTTCGCTAATGTCATCCTTAAAAACATTCCCACTCATTAAAAACGACTGTGTTTTTGTCACTTAGCTCATAAATGACTCAGCTTATGTCAAATATGACTTAACTCGGCTGATTCACTCGGCTGTTGAGTAAAATTTGCTTTTTATTCAATTTTTCATCTTCTATCTCTTCTGATTGAGTCTTCTGAGTGTCAACTCAGCTCAATTAACCCTAGCTCATTCTTAAGCTCTTCAAATCTTGACTCACATAGGGGCTTGGTGAATATGTCAGCTAACTGCTTATCAGTTGGGATATATTCCAAAGTGATATCTTTCTTTTCAACATGATCTCTTATGAAATGATACCACACATCAATGTGCTTTGTTCTTGAGTGCAACACAAGATTCTAAGTGATTGCAATAGCACTAGTGTTATCACACATAATTGGAATCTCTTTTTCTTCAATCTCATAATCTCTCAGTTGCTATCTCATCCATAAGACTTGGGCACAACAGCTGCCCGCCGCTATGTACTCTGCTTCAGCTATGGATGTGGCTATTGAGTTTTGCTTCTTGTTAAACCAGGAAACCAATCTATTTCCAAGCATTTGACATGTAATAGAGGTACTTTTCTTGTCAACTATGCGTCCAACATAGTCAGAGTATGAATAACCAGTAAGCTTGAATCCACCTTCCTTTGCATACCATAAGCCAACTTCCGGCATCCCTTCAAATATCTTAGGATTTTCTTAGATGCAGTCATGTGGCTCTCTTTTAGTGCAGATTGGAATCTTGCACATACACCTACTGCAAAGGTGATGTCTAGTCTGCTGGCTATTAAGTAGAGCAATGATCCAATGAGTGCTCTATATCTTGTTTGATCTACAACCTTGCCATCTGCATCCATGTCCATCATGACTGATGTGTTCATTGGTATTTTTACACAAGACTTCTCTTCCATTCCAAATTTCTTCATTTAATCTTTGGTGTACTTTGTTTGACTTATGAAGGTTCCATCCTTCAATTGCTTGACTTGGAGTCCTAGGAAGAAGGTCAGCTCTCTCATCATGCTCATTTCAAATTTGCCTTGCATGAGGTTTGAGAACTTATCGCACAAATCTTTATTTGTGGATCCAAAAATGATGTCATCCACATATATTTGAACAAGCAATATACTCTCTCCATCTTGAATTCTGAAGTGTGTTATATCCACTTTGCCTTTGGTGAATCCATTGTCAGTTAGAAATTGAGACAATGTATCATACCATGCTCTTGGTGCTTGTTTCAATCCATATAATGCTTTCTTGAGCTTGTACACCTTACCTCCAATGGTCTTCTGATCAAAACCTGGAGGTTCTTCAACATAGACTTCTTCCTCTAACAGTCCGTTCAGAAATGCACTCTTCACATCCATTTGATATACAGTGAAGTTCTTATGTGCAGCATAGGCAAGAAACATCCTTATTGCTTCTAATCTTGCAACAGTAGCAAATGTTTCTTCAAAATCTATTCCTTCTTCTTGGCAATACCCTTTGGCTACCAATATTGCTTTGTTTCTTACCATAGATCCTTCCTCATTAATCTTATTTCTGAAAACCCATTTTGTGCCAGTGACATTTTGATGGGTTGGTCTCTGCACCAATTCCCTTACTTTGTTTCTTTCAAATTGATTCAGCTCTTCTTGGATGGCTTGAATCTAGTGTGTGTCATCGAATGCTTGAGACACATCTTTTGGCTCTATCTGGGAAATAAAACAAGTGAACACTGCTTCTTGTTGTGCTCTGGATCTGGTTCTTACACCATCTCTAACATCTCAATGATTAACTCCGGTAGATGGTCTCTCAGCTATCCCACATCAGGTTGGAGCAAGTCAGCTGGGTTCAGCCGTCTCACAGCTAAGTTGTCTTGAACAACTCTTTCATTGTCATTCAGTTGTAGAGTTTCCAGCTGTCTTTGAGATTCAGTTATCTCATCTACATCTTGGTTGATTGCTCTTACTTCAGCTTCAACATAGGGACTCTTCTGCATAGTTGGCTGATTCAGCATGTCAGCTAACTCTTCAATATCTTCTCCATTCACATTAGGTTCATCAAAAACCACATGGATAGACTCTTCTGTGACCATAGTCCTCTTGTTCAACACTCTATAGGCTTTGCTCGTAGCTGAGTATCCCAAAAAGATACCTTCATCAGCTTTAGCATCGAAAGCATTCAAATTGTCTTTGTCATTGTTGTGGATGAAGCATTTACATCCAAATATCTTGAAATACCCAACATTTGGCTTTCTCCCTGTCCAGATCTCATAGAGAGTCTTGGTTAATTGCCTATTTATCATGCATCTATTTTGAGTATAGCATGCTGTGTTAATGACTTTAGCCCAAAATCTCTTAGGCAATCCCACTTCAGCTAACATAGTCTTGCAGCTTCCTTGAGAGTTTTGTTCCTTCTATCAACTACTCCATTCTGTTGTGGAGTCCTTGCTGCAGATAACTCATGAGCAATACCATTTTCAACACAATACTGAGTAATTATCCCATTGACAAACTCAGTTCCTCTATCAGACCTTATCTTTATAATGATTTGGCTCTTTTCATTTTGAACTATTTTCATCAGCTGAGGTAACTTCTGCAAAGTTTCCTTCTTTTTGCACATGAAGATTGTCCATGTATATCTTGAATAATCATCTACCACCACTAAGGTGTATTTTTTTCCACTTATGTTGGCATGTTCGACAGGACCAAATAGATCCATATGCAACAGATGCAATATCCTTGTTGAAGAAGGACTAGACTTATCCTTGAATGAAGATATTATTTGCTTTCCCATCTGGCATGCATCCCATACACTTTCCTTCTTGTACACTGAGTTTGCCAATCCTTCCACAAGATGACTCCTTGCAAGCTTGTTGATTGTCTTGAAATTCGGGATGACTAAACCTTCTTGTGCCACAATCAACTTGATTCTTGTGCTCTTTTCTAACAGACAAGTGTTTGGTGTGGCAGTAGACCAATCTACCACATACATATTCTTCTGTCTTGATCCTTGCAGCACTATTTCATTTGATTCAGTATCTTTGATCTGTCACAGAGTTGGATAATGCTTAACGGGTTGAAGTTGAGGCCTTCAACATAAGCAACATCTGTGATTTCCAATCCATTTTTCTTGATAGATCATGTGCTTTTGATTTCCCCGGGAGCTTCATTTCCTCCAAATATATCTTTTGCACCTCTAGCCTCCAAGTATAACTTTAGGTACCCATACTTGCCTGGGTCCTGAGGGGTCAGTGCTATAATATGATCCAACCAACCTATAGCCAAATGACTCTAAGAGGTTGCCATTTATCTGTGCCATAATCATAGTGCACATTAGCAAATTGCTTGGGGGCTTTAGGTTCATACAGTTGTCTCTTTTGTCTGTATGCTCTGTGTGTGTGTTTTAGCAATTACTTTTTGGGGTAGTTGTGATATTTCTGAGTGTAGTGCTTGGGTGCATATGTGTGCTGATAATAGCTCTTTTGCCTTTGGAATGACCTTTGCTGAGGTTTAGTTCTTTGCCATCTAGGCATGTATTCCATTGGTCTTTGCTGATATTTCACATTGTTCCAATCAGCTTGGCTTGGGTAGTTTCTACCATTCCCAATATGTGTGTTTCTCTGATGAAACTTCTGGGGGTTTTGGTAGCTTTGTTTGTTCTTTACAGAGTACTTTCTATTTGGAGTTTGTTGAGGAACTCGCTGGATTTCTTCTGAGCTATCCTCTCAGTATACTCAACTGGCTGTTTTCCTTTTCCTTTGTATCCAAGGTCAGTTTGTTTGTGATTGTGCTTAGGAGTGAATGTGGGTGCAACATTTGGTGTTTTGGATTTTTGAGATACTTCATTGCTTGAAGATCCTTTTTCCAAAATTACTCTTGGAATTTGACTGTGCACATAGGAGTTGAATCATATGCCTATCTTATCTCCACATTCTTTTTGACTCATGATAAGATCATCCAATGATTTGGATGCCTTTGTAAATGAGGCAATCACATTTTTAAGATCATTTTCTCTCTTTTCTACAGCAGCTATCTCTGCTAATAGTTTAGCATTCTCAGCCTTCAGCTCTGTGTTCTCATCAACTATGTGACTTAGAGTACTCAGCTCCTTAGTCAGTTGTGAGTTTTGGCTTTTGAGCTGGCTATTTTCCTCATTTAGAAATGTGTGTGAGGATTTAATGTGCTCAAAATCTTTCATCATTTTGCCTAATGAATCATAAAGTTCAGTGAGTGATGAAAAGTGTGTATCACAATCACTATCACCTGAATGTGAATGAGATGAGTTAGAGTGTACCTCATCTTCTTGGTCTGGCTGATCTTGTTCTTTAGCCATAAGATAGATCATGGATTCTTCTTCAGAATCACTTGAGTAGTCAGCTTCACTACTCTCTGAGTCTGATGCTTCTTTAGATTTAGTTGTCTCAGCAGCCAACATGACTTTCTTCTTTTCCTGTCTTCTTTATCTGAAGACCTTTCTTTCTTCTTCATTCCTGTATTTATTGACTGGTGGATAGTAACAGTCAACGGCAAAATGTCCTGGTTGTCTACAGTTCCAACACAGGTTCTCAGCTCTTTGATCAGCTCTTTCTATCCTTGGGTTATCAGCTCTCTTGGGTGGCCTATCTTCCCTTGACTTAGAGGGTGCTGAATGTCTCTTGGAGGCTTCACCCTTGTTTCTTGTATAGTTCTTATTGAAGAACTTGTTTAATCTTTTAACCATTAGGGCAATTTCCTCCTGGTCTATGGCTTCCTTTGGTTCAGCTCTCTTTCCATCCTTGACTATCAGTACAGCTGTCTTGGGTACAACTGTCTCTTCTTGATCCTTTCTTCTCAGCTCAAACTCATAGGCTTTGAGGTCTGAGAATAGCTCATGATTGGATGTTTTTGAGAGGTCCATTGAATGTCTCATAGCCATAGTCTTCATTTCCCATTCAGCTGGGAGGCTCCTCAAGATCTTCATACACATCTCTTTTTGTGTGTATTCCTTTCCAAGAGCCGAAAGCTCATTTGTGATCTCAGTGAATCTTGCATCCAGCTGATCCATAGATTCTCCTGCAAACATTTTGAATTTTCAAATTTTTGAACAACAACAACTAATTTATTTTCTTTAATTTGCTCTGATCCTTCACAAATTAAAGTTAGTTTATCCCAGATTTCTTTTGTTGTTTTGCAGGATTTGACTTTATTGAACATTGCTTTGTCCAAAGTTTTGTAGTGTATGTCCTTGGCCACATTGTCCAAGTTGTATCTCTTTCTATCATCATTTGTCCACTCAGTCCTTGGTTTTTCAACCATGGCTGGTCTTTCTTCTACAGATGAGTTTCTTCTCCTTCACAGAGTCGCGCTCTCCTTCTGATCGTGTTTACTTTCAATATTTGTAGTGGCCCATCCTCTATCACAAGCCACATTTCATTGTGTAGAGTAGATAGATGAGCCTGCATACAAATTTTCCAATCATCAAATTCTTCAACACTGAACATAGGAATGCGTGTCAAATTTGCTTCCATTGTAATAACTCTGCTAAAAATGACAAATTTTGAAAATACAAGTGTTTGAAACCTTTTTGAAAAGATAGAGATCTAGTTCATTAACCAGTGCGGAAGGCTCAGTGAACCAACCGCTCTGATACCACTTGTAGGTCTCAAGGGGTGTGCGTAAGGTTTAGAAGGGAGGGGGTTGAATAAACCTTACCAACTTTTTGATTTTAGTCCTTTTAAGAATATTACAGATTTAACTCAAACAACTATGTCCTTGAGGGACAACTAAGTTGGTTATTCAGCAGAGTTAGCCACTCAACAGACTCGATAGAGCTGTTGATAGAATAACTCAGTTGTTTAACTTGAACCTTAACTTGGCTGTGTTGGTTTTATCAGCGGAAGACTTAACACCCTTTGAATTGATTTAAACTTGTTTTAACACTTTATTTTAGCACTTGGTTATTAGTCAGTTGGATAGCAAATAAGTTTATCAGCAGATATAATATAAGTATGCAGAAATGTAAATGTGCTGAAAATTAAATGACACAATTGATTTTTATAGAGGTTCAAAGATGGGGTAATTCTTCTAATCCTCTCTTCTCCAACTCCTGGAGGAATCCACAATGTAAACAATCTGTTTACAAAGTGGTCAACAGTCTAGAGACAGACTTGGTCACACAGCTGGCTTCTCTTCCGACTCAGCTTCTTTACAGGGCAGTTGCCTTGCTAGTTCAGCTCACTTTCTCAAGCTCTTGGATTTGCTCACGAAGCCCACCAATAACTTGATACTGGTTCGACCTTGAACCTTTTTACAATCCTCCTTGGAAAGTAGACCCCTTTTGATTCTTCAAAAGTTTCCTCTTCAACAGGTTTGAAGTTGTCTTTCCTTCACAGCTTGTGTTGGATCGATTTCCTTCGAGTTTCAGGCTTGAGGATTTGCTTGAATATTCTTGAGAGTATTTGCAGGTTTACAACTTGAATATTGCTTGCTTGTTCGTGGTTCAGGTGTGCAAGGTAACCTTTTCTCAATGATGCCCGTTGAAGAGATAGGTTGATTTCAAAAGTCAGTTGTGTTCATTGGCTTGTCTTTTCTTGGTCCTCAATCTTGAGATGTAGACCCTTCCTCGTATTAAATGAATTTGCAGCTTTTCAGGTTCTGACACGAGGTGCAGTGCTTCCCATTGATTTATTCCTTTTGCACGCTTCTGGGATGAGCACATTAAGACCTGGTACCATGGAAGTATTACTTATTTGAGTAATGTTCTTGACTTCTGTGCAACGGATTCATTTCAGTTAACTCCTCTTGGCTGCTGCCTTTTTCCCTAGGTGACTTGAGTCAGCTCCAATCATTGGATGACTCATCTGTCACTTCAATTTGAGATTTGGCTTCTTGAGTTTACTTTGACTGACTTTTCACACAACTGTTCCTCAGCTGATACATCTTCAGTCGAGTTCTTCATCTTCTATCTTGGCCATACTCAGCTGTTCCACAACGGTGTCTTCACTTCAGTCTTCGGTTTACTTTCTGTTGTTCCCTGATGAACTTTTTGCTGAGTACTTTCTGTTCATGGCGGAAGTATCTTTGGAGACTGAATCTGCTGCTGAGAGTGCGAAGTACACTGTCAACATTCATGCCGATGAATTCGAGACTCCAGATGATCAAACCGTAGTGTCGTTTGGAATTGATTTTGATGATGTTTGGCCTGAAGAGATGTCTGTGATTCAGCCGACTTCGGTAAAGCCTTCAAGGCCATCTGTGCTGAGACATAAAACATGGAGAAAGGATTTGCAGCATTGAACCAAAGGATGGACAATCAAGATGCAATGATCTCATGAGACATTCAAGGAACTGTGCTAAGAAAAAGGGAATGGACAACACAGTCCAAAGCACTCAGGCGTGAGCAAGTCAACTACTTCAAGTCACAGTTTGCTAAGATGGTAATTTGGAGTGCTGAAAATACCAAATTTCAGCAGAGACAAAGGGATCATATCTTCAGGATAGACCAGTCACACAAAACGGACATGGAGTTGCTGCAAGCTCAACACAAGGCAGACCTTCTCAAGAAAGAAGCCAACATGCGCACTGAAATGATGGTGATTCAAACAGAAATGAAATTGATGGCTACTAAGATGAAGATTTTGTGGTCAACAAGTCATGAGAAGATGGACTTGAGAAATGCGAAACTAGATCTTATCTTGGGATTGTGTAGGTCCCAAGGGACGTGAAGTAAGGTTTAGAAGAGGGGGGGTTTGAATAAACCTTACCAACTTTTCGATTTAGTCCTTTTAAAATTATTCAACAGAGTTGAATCAAACACTGTGTCCTTGATGGACAGCTAAGTTGGCTTTTTAGCTAAGTTACCCACTCAACAGACTCGATAGAGTTGTTGATAGTATGACTCGGCTGCTCAAGCCAAATACTTAACTTGGCTGATTGGTTTTTAACAGCGGAAGACTTAACACCCTTTGATTAGATTTTGACTTGTTTTACACACTTGATCTTTAGCACTTAGTTATTTATCAGTTGGATAGCAAATATAATCAGCAGATATAAATTGAATATGCAAGAAAGTAAATTTGCTCGTATTAAATGAATTCCCAGCATTTCAGGAGCCTGACACAAGGTGCAGTGTTTCCCATTGGTTAATTCCTTTTGCACAATTCTAGGACTAACACTTTAGACCTGACAACTTTGACATATTACTATATTGAGTCATATTCTTGACTTTAATCAACGGATCTAAGTCAGTTGTCTTGACTAGACTGATGTCTTTACCCCATGTGACTTGAGTCAGCTCCAGTCATTGGATAACTAAACTGTCACTTCAACTTGAGACTTGGCTTCTTGGGTTGACTTGACTTACAGTGCTTTTAGTTTTCCCCGACTGACTCTTCTTCAGTCGAGTCCTTGACTTCCTTTATGGCCATACTCAGCTGACACACAGCAGAGTCTTCACATAGTCCGCAGTTGACTTCTTGTAATCCTTGGCATAGCTCACTTGACTCCGCTTTTCCAGCCCTATCTATTATAATACAAATTACTAGGAAAATGGGGTGCCAACTTCCTAATTTAAGTTTTACATGGTATCATCAAAACCTACTAAATACATTTCCTAACAATTTCCCCATTTTCGATTATAAACAGCAAAGATACATACATACATACAATGCAGTAACAAAGAATGTATGCGTAAATGGGTCATTTTATTGATCATAGCATTCTTGTCCTCTACACAGTTGTTTACATTTCGTATCAAAGCGATATAAATGTATACATGTCAAAACATAGTATAGCTAAGCTAAGATACATAAAGAGTGAAAATTACAGGGAAATTCACTAAGCTTATTACAGAAGACTTACATAGATGTATTTACATTTTACAACAAAAATCCATGAATGGGTTTGCAGCAACACTTCAACGCCTTTGCTGCTTCCTTCATTTTTCTTCATCATCTCTTCTTCTATCTGGATCATCCCTTTTCCTCTTTCTTTCCTCTTCTTCTCTCTTTTTCTTTTCATAGACCCGTTTGGCAGCAAGGTCGTCCCTTTGCTTCTTATCGATCCATTCTCTAGTTTGCCTTAGATTTTCTTCTTCTTTCCTTCTTGCAGCTTCAGCATTCTTTCTTTCAACCTCTCAGTTGGCAAGGTGATCATATCCAGCCAGTAGATAATGCCTTTCTTCTCAGGATCCACATACGATACATCCTTTGGTTTTGGTCGAGGTTGGGAGCCTCTTCCACCACCACTTCTTCCTCTTCCTGACTCAGCTCTTCCTCCTCTGGGAGTGTACTGTACAGGAGTCTTCTTTTCCTAGTTGAGTGACTGCTAGAAGTCTGCTGCTTATCAGCTTCTTTACATAAGGCTAAACCTTTCTCCCAGTACAAGTCCCCAGCTTGAGACAGAGCCATTCCTTGGAAGTAGCCTTTGATTCAAGAGTTTTAAACTACTCAATTCATCTAGTCTCTAGATCCATCATCAGGTATTGCATCCTGGTCCTTTTCGGCTGGAAGACCACCATATTGTTTCATGATCTCCTGAACGCGAGCATCTTGCTTTTCAGCTAACTCCTCAAATTCAGCTTCAATGACCTTTCATTTGTCTTTCATAGACACTGCAGCTTTATCGATAGGTAAGGTCACATGGAGTTTGTTGAGAATAGAGGCAGTGACATCACTCAACTGAGGGGTTTCGGCAAACATCAGCTTCAAGTCTTTCGAACTTCCTTCCCCCTTACCAATGTCACCTCCTTGCTTCAATTTTTCTTCCTTCAATCCCTTGAGGGACTCCTCTTCCCCCTTTTTGGCATCATCATCAAAGGAGAGAGGTATCCCACGGAACAAACCTCGAGAGATAAAGTCCAGTCGGCTGATAGTTGAGTTGTGCTTGGAGTCTGATTCATTTCAGCCATGAGGAGACTGAATTTATCATTCATGATGTTCTCGAGTCTGGCAATTTCATTCTTGTGGAAATGTTGCAGCAGCTCCATATCCGTTTTGTGAGACTGGTTGATCCTCTCAATGTACTCCTTCATCCTCTGCCTGTAAATGGAGTTATCAGCACTCCATACGAGCATCCTTCCATGCAAAGCTTTGAAATATCATACTTGCTTGATTCTCATTGCAGTCTGCTGTTGAGTCCATTCCTTAATCTTACCACTATGCCTCTTAGATCGGCTGTGAGAGTGGCATCTTGATTGTCCAGTCGCAAGTCCAGAGAGGCCTGATGACGTTCCATCTTCTCAATCTCTTCGCAGATTTTCTTGAATACGTCACGGAACTCAGCTTGTGTGTTAACTGGATCTTCCCTTATGGTGTATCTTCTTCATCAAAATTGAAGTTTGTTGGAACAATCGTGTCTGTGGGATTAACTGGATCTTCCCTTATGGTGTATCTTCTTTTCCAGCAGTTTTCTCTTGTTCCAACTTAGGCAGATCCTTAGAGAAGGGGACCATGTCTTGAAATGCATCATCGCGCACATTTGGAATATTTTGCAGCTCAGGTGCTTGCGATGATTTGACTCATTGTGCCTCAGCTGCGGCAGCTTCATTGGCAGGGGTCATAGCTGTGGGAGCCCGTTACTGAGCTGTGGGAGTCGTTACTGCTGCAGTGGTGAGAGCCTGCGCAGATGACTCGTTTCTAGCTAGGGCATTTGAGATGTTTTGCCCAGCTGGCTGAGCCTCATCTGTCTTAACAGCTTCCTCGGTCTGAGTGGGTTTTTCCAATTGAGTAATCTTGTCCTCAGTTGTATCATCAACTTCATCGGAGGATGATGAGACCTGTGGAGTTGGCTCATCATCAAAATTGAATCTCATAGGAGCCGTCTTCTCACTGACTTGGCTCTGAGATTTGTGAACATCCTCAGTTGTGTCCATCATGGGATTATCATGTTGAGTGGACTCAGCTTCATCTTTCGATCCCAAAAATGATGTATTAATGTTTTCTTGGGAGTCTTGAAGGGCACCAATAACTTCTTCTGCGGCGGCACCTTCAATTTGAGGAATGTTCTCAATTTTATCATCTTTACCAAAGGAAGTCTCAACCTCCCATTGGCCTTCAATACCCCAGCGGTCTCAATCACAGGTGGCCTTTCGCAATCCCTTCGATAGTCTCAATTGTCTTAAGGCCATCTATACTCGATTTGTGACTACCTATCTTGGTCTTGGACATTAGCATCCGAGGAGTCTCAACCCCTTTGATTGCACTTTGAGCCCAGTGTTAACTCCGGGGCTTCACCATCCTTTGCCTCGGTTGTGGTAGCGGCTTCATTGTCCTTCAACGGTGACATTTCAATTTGAAATAGACTTAATTGTTTGAGCGTCGTTAATGGCACTTTACTCTTTTGTAAGTTCTTTCTCAGCTTCGCCTCCTAACTGCATTGGTTTATCTCCTATAGCTTCATCCAACCTAGTTGTGGTGGAGAGAGTTTCCCCACCGGGCACACCACCGGTGAGTGAATGAGAGTGGGGTCACTCTGCTCCAGAGACGCGGCTTTTCCCTCTGAGTGTACAGACGTAGGGGCAGGTGTATTAACACCTTTTTCAGGAGTAGGCTTAGCTTGGGGGCCCAAAGTCCCAGCTTCATTGCCATTGCCCTAGATCCATCAGTCGAATGCACTGGGGACGTGGTGGCAGCTATGGTTGTAGCAATTTGATGCGCCACTCCTAAGAGATCAGTCTGCAGAAGAGTTTGGGAGGACTCTCCTGGACCTTTTAATAAGATTAGTTCGTGCATGGCTCTAGATTCCTTCATAGCTTGATGCAGTTCTGACGACTTTGTGAACTCTGGAAGATGTTCATGAGTATGCACTAGAGAGCCTGTAAATGCGCACACCTTGGATTTTTCCAAGGCTCGGTCTTGCTCAACAACTCTCTCATTCTCCTCCTCCTTAAGAATGTGGAGAATGTCCAGACAGTTGGCTTCATTCAGGGCGGATCGAACATCACCAACACCAAGGAATCGAAGAAGCTCTTCTTCTTCCTCGATGAACTCAGGGCGAGTGAACTGCATCCTTGAGTGATCCAGCTTCCATGCCCTCCATTCCCTCAAGAGCCTTTGAATGTCAGGGTAAACTGGAGAGTACATAATCACATCATCATCATCATCGACTTCATCTCCAGTTTCCGGAATGGGAGATAAGAGACATTGCTCTTCCTCAGATGCAACAGCATCAGTATAGGAGGGGAGACAACTTTTTCAATTTTAGGCTCAGTTGCCTCGGCTGCTTGACTTTCCTCAGTTGTATTCCTTACAGTTGGGTCTTCGGCGGATCTCTGTTGATCATCATCAGCAGACTGCTTCGAGACATCAACAACTTCTGGAGATTGTTCTTCTTGATCATCAGCAGTCTCAGTTTCTTTCTCCGGCTGAGTACCAGATTCAGCTATCTTTTCAAGCTCAGATCGCCTCAACAACCGTCTCTTCCTGGATGGGAGTAGGGGAACCTCTGGTTCAATGTTCTCAGGTTCCTCAAATGTAATGGCTTTTGCAGTTGCCTTCCTTGCTTTGGTAGTGCGCTTTCTCTTCACAATAGGGGAGGGAATATGGTGTTCCTCCTCTATCTCGGCTGCGGGGGCAAGTGTCTCGGCTGCATGGGCAGGTGACTTGGTTGCATGGGCAGGAGCTTTGGACTTGGCTGCGGGATCAGGTGCTTTCTTTAGCTTGGCTGCGGGGGCAAGAGCAGTCTTGGATACCGCAGCTTTCTTCTTTGGTGGAGGGGTCTCAGCTGTGTCTTCAGGATCAGCTGATTCCCCTTCACTGGTATCAGCCCTTCTAGCATGAGCTCTCTTCTGGGCTGCTGAGAGGGTTCCTCTGAACATTTTCTTGTTGACATGGAAGGGTTTGCCATGGCATAATGCAATTCCCTTCACCTCCATAAAATGGCCAATAACTAGGCCATAGCCCAAAGAGCATCCAAAGGACCCATCCTCCTTGCAGGTCATGTTCAGCACATTGTGGCAGAGTCTGCTGTAAACAAACTCAGCCCAGTTTACTTTCTTTTCTTGCATGATCGCAGCCATCACGATCAGCTTAGTTCTGGACAGCTGATTGAAGCTTCCAAATTTCATGTCAACACACTTTGAGACGACATCCATCAGCTTGTGATAGTCGTCCTTCAAGGAATCCTTCTTGGTTGTGTAGACTACTTTCACAGCACACTCAGGCTTGGCAACTTCTTTCCAAGCCGCAGCTAAGTTGACGTCCTGCTCAGTGATGTGCTTCAAACCTCCACGGCAACAAATAGTGCTCGCCAAAAGGTCTTTGGCATTGAGTTTAATGACCTTGTCGTGGGTAAGACTTGATTTCATCGTCCTACACTTCAGCATTTACGTAAAACATAGCGACCTCTTAAAGGTACGTATGAGTGTACTCCATCATCAAAAAGTCCTTCAGGCCGGACTTCTCCAACTTCTCAGCTATTTTCATGACTAGGGTCTCATCGATACCCTGCTTGATCATTCCTTCAAAATCCACTGAAGAACCAGTGTGAATTTGCTTTGAGAGCTTCACATAATCAAGTTTTGGAGCCATTTTCGGAGGTTTTTATCGATTAAAATACGAGAAAACTTGCTTGAAAGAACTAGGGTTCGTACAAAGTTTCAAAGAGAATGCACTTCCTTGCTCGAAGATGAATAGTTACCGTGAGGAGAGAGAAATCTGAAGTTTTGTATATAAGGGACGTGAAAAGACGGGTTTTACTTTTTGAAATTTTTGATCAAAATCAACTGCTGAGATTGGAGCTTCAAAACCGCATTTAATTCCCCGCATTAAATGCAGTAGCATTTATATCCAATCATATGGTTTACTATGCATCTTTTAATGTGACCGTCATTATTACGTTGACGTCATCATTAAAAACATTCCCGCTCATTTAAAAACGATTGCATTTTTGTCACTTAGCTCATAAATGATTCAGCTTATTTCCATTGTGACTTAACTCTGTTTCTCTCTTTTATGAAGTAACTCAGCTGTCAGCTAACTCGATATAGTTGACTTCCCGACTGGGCTGTTTCACTTGGCTGAAATGTGAAACTTTATCTTTTTCAAATCTCTCATCTTCTATCTCTGCTTATTGAGTCTTCTGAGTATGCTAACTGAGCTCAATAACCCTAACTCATTATTGATCTCTTCAAACCTTGATTCACATAGAGGCTTTGTGAATATATCAGCTAATTGTTTATCAGTTGAGATGTTTTTCAAGGTGATGTCTTTCTTTTCAACATGATCTCTTAAAAAATGATATATGACATCAATGTGCTTTGTTCTTGAATGCAACACTGGATTTTGAGTGATTGCAATAGCACTAGTGTTATCACACATAATTGGAATCTCTCTTTCTTCAATATCATAATCTCTCAGTTGTTGTCTCATCCATAAGACTTGGGCACAATAGTTGCCTACAGCTATGTACTCTGCTTCAGCTGTGGATGTGGCAATTGAATTTTGTTTCTTACTGAACCATGAAACCAATCTATTTCCGACCATTTGACATGTACCTTAGGTACTCCTTCTGTCAACTCTACATCCAGCATAGTCTGATTCTGAGTAACCAATCAGCTTGAATCAACCTTCCTTTGGATACCATAATCCAACTTCCTGGCATCCCTTAAAATATCTTATGATTCTCTTAGCTGCAGTCATGTGGCTCTCCTTTGGTGCAGATTGAAATCTTGCACATACATCTACTGCAATGGTAATGTCTGGCTTACTTGCTGTTAGATAGAGCAGAGATCCAATGAGTGCTCTATATCTAGTTTGATCAACAACTTTTCCATCTGCATCCATGTCCATCTTGACTGAAGTATTCATTGGAATTTTCACAGAAGACTTCTCTTCCATACCAAATTTATTCATCAAATCTCTGGTATATTTTGTTTGACTTATGAAGGTTCCATCCTTCGTTTGCTTGACTTGAAGTCCTAGGAAGAAAGTCAGCTCTCCCGTCATGCTCATCTCAAATTTACCTTGCATGAGGTTTGAGAACTTGTTACACAGCTCTTTATTTGTGGAACCAAAAATGATATCATCCACATATATTAAACAAGCAGTATACTCTCTCCATCTTGAATTCTGAAGAGTGTTCTATCAACTTTGCCTTTGGTGAATCCATTGTCAGTTAGGAATTCAGACAATGTATCATACTAGGCTTTTGGTGCTTGTTTCAATCCATATAAAGATTTCTCGAGCTTGTAGACCTTATCTCCAATAGTTTTCTGCTCAAAACCTGGAGGTTGTTCAACATAGACTTCTTCCTCTAACAGTCCATTTAGAAATGCACTTTTCACATCCATTTGATACACAGTGAAGTTCTTATGTGCAAAGATAAGCAAGAAACATCCTTATTGCTTCCAATCTTGCAACAGAGCAAAGGTTTCATCATCTATACCCTCTTCTTGGCAATACCCTTTGGCTACCAATCTTGCTTTGTTTCTTACAACAGATCCGTCCTCATTCATCTTGTTGCCAATAACAAACCCTAATTTTGTTTCTTTCAAATAACATTTTGCATGGCTTGAATCCAATGTGTGTCATCCTAATTGAGACACATCTTTGCTCTATCTGGGAAATAAAACAAGTGAACATAGCTTTATGATGTGCTCGATCCGTTATTATGCCATCTCTATCATCTCCAATAAATAACTCGTGGATGGTCTTGCCATCACACATGTTGTGTCATCCAACGTCTGAGACTAAGTTGTCTTGAAAAGCTCTTTCATCTTCGTTCGGTTGTAGACTTTCCGGCCATCTTTGAGGAAATAAAACACTTCGCCTTCAACATAAGGACTCTTCTGCATAGTTGGCTGATTCAGTTCATAGCTAACTTTTCAATGTCTTCTCCATTCACATTAGGTTCATCAAAAACCACATGGATAGACTCTTCTGTTACCATAGTCCTCTTGTTCAGCACTCTATAGGCTATACTTTCAGCTGAGTATACCAAAAAGATACCTTCATCAGCTTTAGCATCAAAAGCCTTCAAATTATCTTTACCATTGTTGTGGATGAAGCATTTACATCCAAATATCCTGATATATCCAACATTTGGCTTTCTCCCTGTCCAAATCTCATAGTGAGTCTTGGTCAATTGCTTGTTGATCATGCATCTATTTTGGGTATAGCATGCTGTGTTAATGGCTTTAGCCCAAAATCTCTTAGGCAATCCAGTTTCAGCTAACATGGTCCTTGCAGCTTCCTTGAGAGTTCTATTCCTTCTTTCAGCTACTCCATTGTGCTGTGGAGTTCTTGCAGCTGATAACTCATGAGCAATTCCATTTTCAAGACAATATTGAGTTATTATTCCATTGACAAACTCAGTTCCTCTGTCAGATCTTATTTTTATAATGGTTTGGCTCTTTTCATTTTGAACTCTTTTCATCAGCTAAGGTAACTTCTGTAAAGTTTCCTTCTTTTTACACATTAAGAATGTACATGTATATCTTGAATAATTATCCACCACCACTAAGGTGTATTTCTTTCCACTTATGTTGGTTGGCTCAACTGGACCAAATAAATCCATATGCAATAGATGTAATATCCTTGTTGGAGAAGGACTTGGCTTATCCTTGAATGAAAACTTTATTTGCTTTCCCATCTGGCATGCATCACATACACTCAGTTGACTCAGTTTCTTGTGCCACAGCCAACTTGATTCGGCTGTGCTCTTTGCTAACAGAAAAGTGCTTGGTGTAACAGTAGATCAATCTACCACTTACATATTTTTCTGTCTTGATCCTTGCAGCACTATTTCATTTGATTCAGCATCTTTGATATGGCACACTCCCATGTTAAATCCAACATTGTAGCCTTTATCACTGAGTTGGCTGATGCTTAACAGGTTGAAGTTGAGGCCTTCAACATAAGCAACATATGTGATTTCCAATCCATTTTTCTTAATAGATAGTGATCGTAATACACACACTTCATCACCCACTGATCTTCATGATTCATTAGGCAAAATGATGAAAGATTTTGAACACATAAAATCCTCACACACTAATCTTATTCTTTGTCCATAAGGCAGATCATTGTCTCTTCTTCAGAATCACTTGAGTAGTCCGTTTCACTACTTTATGAGTCTGCTGCTTCTTTGGACTTGACAGTCTCAGCAGTCTTAGCAGCTAACATGGCTTTCTTCTTTTCCTGTCTTGTTAGGAAATTTATCTTGTAGATTTTGATGATACCATGTAAAACTTAAACTAGAAAGTTGGCACCCCATTTTTCTTGTAATTTGCATTGTAATAGATAGGACTGGAAAAGCCGAGTCAAGTCAGCTATGACTAGAAATACAAGAAGTCAACTGAAGACTGAAGTGAAGACTCCGCTGCAAGATAGCTGAGTATGGCAAAGAAGGAAGTCAAGAACACGACTGAAGAAGTATCAGCTGTGAATGAGTTGTATGAAGAGTCAGTCAAGTCAACTCAAGGAGCCAAGTCTCAAGTTGAAGTGATAGATGAGTCATCCAAGGATTGGAAGCTAACTCAAGTCACCTAGGGAATAAAAGATTGCAGTCAAACCAAGATAACTGAACAAGATCCGTTGATGAAAGTCAATAATGTTACTCAGAATGGTAACATGTTAAAGTTGTCAGAGATAAGTTGTTAGTTCCAGTTGTGTTGGGAAATTTAATTTGTAGATTTTGATGGATGCCATGTAAAAATTAAACTAGAAAGATGGCACCCCATTTTCCTTGTAATTTACATTGTAATAGATTGGGATGGAAAAGCTAAGTCAAGTCAGCTACGCCTGGAAATACAAGAAGTCCACTAAAGACTGAAGTGAAGACTCCGCTGCGAGACAGCTGAGTATGGCTAAGAAGAGAAGTCAAGAACTCGACTGAAGGTGTATCAGCTGTGAAGCAGCTGTGTGAAGAGTCAGTCAAGTCAACTAAAGAAGCCAAGTCTCAAGTTGAAGTGACAGATGAGTCATCCAATGATTGGAGCAGACTCAAGTCACTTGGGAAAAAGGCAGCAGCCAAGAGGCGTTAACTGAGATAAATCCGTTGCACAGAAGTCAACAACTTTACTTAATATAGTAATACTTCCATTCTGTCAGGTCTTAAAGTGCTCATCCCAGAAGCGTGCAAAAGGAATAAACCAATGGGAAGCACTGCACCTCATGTCAGAACCTGAAAATCTGCAAATTCATTTAATACGAGGAAGGGTCTACATCTCAAGGTTGAGGACCAAGAAAAGACAAGCCAACAAACACAAGTGACTTTTGAAATTAGCCTATCTCTTCAAAGGACAAAATTTCAAAAGTTCACTATAAAAGGCTGAGGAAATTCATTGAGAAAAGGTAACCTCAACCACGAACAAGCAAGCAATATTCAAGTTATTAACCTGCAATATTCTCAAGTATATTCAAGCAAATCCTCAAGCCTGAAACTCGAAGGAAATCGATCCAACACAAGATGTGAAAGAAAGACAACTTCAAATCTATTGAAGAGAAAACTTTTGAAGAATCAAAAGGGGTCTACTTTCCAAGGAGGATTGTAGGAAGGTTCAAGGTCGAACCAGTATCAAGTTATTGGAGGGCTTCATGAGCAAATCCAAGAGCTTGAGAAAGTGAGTTGAAGTAGCAAGGCAGCTGCCCTGTGAAGAAGCTGAGTCGGAAGAGAAGCCAGCTGTGTGACCAAGGTTGTCTCTAGAATGTTGACCACTTTGTAAACAGATCTTTTACATAGTGGATTCCTCCAAAAGTTGGAGAAAAGAGGATTAGAAGAATTACCCCATCTTCGAACCTCTATAAAAATCAATTGTGTCATTTATTTTTCAGCACATTTACATTTCTGCATACTTACATTATATCTGTTGATAAACTTATATTTTCTATCCAACTGATTAATAACCAAGTGCTAAAATCAAGTGTTGAAATAAGTTTAAAACAATTCAAAAGGGTGTTAAGTCTTCCGTTGATAAAACCAACACAACCAAGTTAAAGTTCAAGTTAAACAACTGAGTTATTCTATCAACAGCTCTATCGAGTCTGTTGAGTGGCTAACTCTGCTGAATAACCAACTTAGCTATCCCTCAAGGACACAACTATTGGAGTTAACTCTGTAATATTCTTAAAAGGACTAAAATCGAAAAGTTGGTAAGGTTTATTCAAACCCCCTTCTAAACCTTACTAATACCCCCTTGGGACCTACAAGTGGTATTAGAGGGTTGGTTCATTGAGCCTTCCGCACCAGTTCTTGAACTAGATCTCTATCTTTTCAAGAAGGTTTCAAACACTTGCATTTTCAAAATCTTTCATTTTTAGCAAAGTTATTATAATGGAAGCAAATTTGACACGCATTCCCATTTTCTTGTTGAAGAATTTGATGATTGAAAATTCATGCGTGCTCATCTATCGCTCTACACGATGAAATGTGGCTTGTGATAGAGGATGGGCCACTGCAAATATTGAAAGTGAACACGGTCAGAAGAAGAGCATTCACGATCAAGGAGAAGAAGATCTTTCTTTCAAGAAAGACCAGCCATGGTTGAAAAACCAAGGAGTGAGTGGACAAATGATGACAGGAAAAGATACAGCTTGGACAATGTGGCCAAGGAAATACCCTACAAGACTTTGGACAAAACAATGTTCAACAAAGTCAAATCTTGCAAAACAGCAAAAGAAATATGGAATAAGCTGACTCTAATTTGTGAAGGATCAGAGCAAATTAAAGAAAATAAATTAATCGTTGTTGTTCAAAAATTTGAAAATTTCCATCATATTTGTTTCTCTGATGAAACTTCTGGGGTTTTTGGTAGCTCTGTTTGCTTTTCACAGAGTATTCAAGCTACACCTTAGTGTTTGGATCTATTTGGTCCAGTTGAACCAGCCAGCATAAGTGTAAAGAAATACACCTTAGTGGTGGTAGATGATTATTCAAGATATACATGGACAATGTTCATGTGCAAAAAGAAGGAAACTTTGTAGAAGTTACCTCAACTAATGAAAAGAGTTCAAAATGAAAAGAGCCAAACCATTATAAAGATAAGGTCTGACAAAGGAACTGAGTTTGTTAATGAGTTATCTGCAGCAAGGACTCCACAGCAGAATGGAGTAGCTGAAAGAAGGAACAGAACTCTCAAGGAAGCTGCAAGGACCATGTTAGCTGAAGCTAGATTGCCAAAGAGATTTTCGGCTGAAGCCATTAACACAGCATGCTATACTCAAAAGAGATGCATGATTAACAGGCAATTAACCAAGACTCCCTATGAGATCTGGACAGGGAGAAAGCCAAATGTTGGGTATTTCAAGATATTTGGATGCAAATGCTTCATCGATAACAATGGCAAAGACAATTTGAAGGCTTTTGATGCTAAAGTTGATGAAGGTATCTTTTTGGGATACTCAGCTGAGAGCAAAGCCTATAAAGTGTTGAACAAGAGGACTATGGTCACAAAAGAGTCTATCCATGTGGTTTTTGATGAACCCAATGTGAATGGAGAAGACATTGAAGAGTTAGCTGACAAGTTGAATCAGCCAACTATGTAGAAGAGTGCTTAAGTTGAATCTGAAGTAAGAGCAATCAGCACAGAAGAAGATGAGATAGCTGAATCTCAAAGACAGCTGGAAAGTCTACAGCTGAATGAAGATGAAAGAGTTGTTCAAGACAACTTAGCTGCGAGACGGTTGAATCCAGCTGACTTGCTCCAAGCTGATGGGAGATGGCTAAGACAACCATCCACCAGAGTTAGTTATAGGAGATGTAAGAGATGGCATAAGAACCAGATCCAGAGCACAACATGAAGCAATGTTTACTTATTTTATTTCCCAAATAGAGCCAAAAGATGTGTCTCAACCATTGGATGACACGCATTGGATTCAAGCCATGCAAGAAGAGCTGAATCAATTTGAAAGAAATAAGGTATGGGAATTGGCGCAGAGGCCAACCCATCAAAATGTTATTAGCACAAAATGGGTTTTTAGAAATAAGATGAATGAGGAAGGATCTGTGGTGAGAAACAAAGCAAGATTGGTAGCCAAAGGGTATTGCTAAGAAGAGGGTATAGATTTTGATGAAACCTTTGCTCATGTTGCAAGATTAGAAGCAATAAGGATGTTTCTTGCCTATGCTGCACATAAGAACTTCACTGTGTATCAAATGCATGTGAAGAGTGCATTTCTAAATGGACTGCTAGAGGAAGAAGTCTATGTTGAACAACCTCCAGGTTTTGAGCAGAAGACTATTGGAGATAAGGTATATAAGCTCAAGAAAGCATTATATGGATTGAAACAGGCACCAAGAGCATGGTATGATACATTGTCTCAATTTCTAACTGACAATAGATTTACCAAAGGAAAACTGGACAGAACACTCTTTAGAATTCAAGATGGAGAGAGTATACTGCTTGTTCAAATATATGTGGATGATATCATTTTTGGATCTACAAATAAAGAGTTGTATGATAAGTTCTCAAACCTCATGCAAGGCAAATTTGAGATGAGCATGATGGGAAAGCCGACTTTCTTCCTAGGACTTCAAGTCAAGCAATTGAAAGATGGAACCTTCATAAGTCAAACAAAATACACCGTGAGATTTAATGAAGAAATTTGGTAAGGAAAAGAAGTCTTTGTGAAAATACCAATGAACACATCGCCCAAGATCTCGGACATGGATGCGAGATGGCAAGCTGTCAGAGGTCAAACCGGATATAGAGCACTTATTGGATAATTGCTACTTAATGTACCAAAGAAGCCGGACATCACCTTTGGCAAAGAGTGTATTTTCAAGATTTCAATCTGCACAAAGGAGAGCCACATGACTAGCCTAAGAGAATCCTTATATATTTGAAGGGATGTCGTAGTAGTTGGCTTATGGTATCCAAAGGAAGGTGGATTCAAGCTTATTAGTTACTCGGACTCGGACTATTTGGATGTAGAGTTGACGGGAAAGAGTACTTCGTGTGACATGTCAATCTTTGAAATAGATTGGTTTCCTAGTTTAGCAAGAAACTCAATAGCCACATCCACAAACAAGCAGTACATATCAGGCATTTGTTATTGCCCAAGTCTTATGGATGAGACAAGAATGAGAGATTATGAGATTGAAGAAAAAGAGATCTGACTATGTGATAATACTAGTGCTATAGAATCACTCCTAATCATGTTGAATTCAAGAACAAAGGCCATTGATATCAAATATCATTTTTATAAGAGATCATGTTGAAAGAAAGACATCACTTTCGAATATATCTCCACCGATAAGCAAGCAATGACATATTCACCAAGCCCCTATGTGTCAAGATTTGAAGAGCTTAAGAATGAGCTAGGGTTGGTGTTGCTTCGAGAAGACTTCAATGTAATACGTAACT